>VWZL01005991.1:0-49864 GCA_013396915.1 Stercorarius parasiticus | reverse complement strand
TTGAGAGCAGCCCTGAAGAAAAGGACTTGGGGGTGCTGGTGGACGAGAGGCTCAACATGAGCCGTCAGTGTGCACTAGCAGCCCAGAAAGCCAACCGTATCCTGGGCTGCATCAGGAGAAGCATGGCCAGCAGGTCGAGGGAGGTGATTCTCCCCCTCTACTCCACTCTCGTGAGGCCCCACCTGGAGTACTGCATCCAGTTCTGGAGCCCCTACTACAAGACAGATACGGACGTGCTGGAACATGTCCAGAGAAGGGCCACGAGGATGATCAGAGGGCTGGAGCACCTCTCCTATGAGGACAGACTGAGAGAGCTGGGGTTGTTCAGTCTGGAGAAAAGAAGGCTCCGAGGAGACCTTATAGTGGCCTACCAGTATCTTAAGGGGGCCTACAAGAAAGCTGATGAGGGACTTTTTAGGATGTCGGGTAATGGTAGGACTAGAGGGAATGGATTAAAACTAGAGATGGGTCGATTCAGACTGGATGTTCGGAAGAAGTTCTGCACAATGAGGGTGGTGAGACACTGGAACAGGTTGTCCAGAGAGGTGGTGGAAGCCCCACCCCTGGAAGTTTTTAAGGCCAGGCTGGATGGGGCTCTGAGCAACCTGATCTAGTTGGCATGGGGAGTTGGAACTAGATGATCTTTAAGGTCCTTCCAACCCTAATGATTCTATGATTCTATGATTCTTTCCCTGTAAATCAAAGGTTTACCCTGTGGTTTTGGACCATCTCCCAGAAAATAGGAGAGAAAACCAAACCTGAACACAGCTTCCTTAAGGCCCCTTTCATGTTTCAGCCCTTGCACCCTATCTGTCCGGTGGGTACATTGCATGCACCAGTGCACATAGTGAACGCAGTGTGGGCTTTCCGTGGCATGTTCCAGTGTGCAAGTTTCATTGGAAGAGGCAGATCATAGGCTCATGGGGCAATTTGGGTTGGGAGATCCTCATAGCGCAGTTATAATGTTCCTTGTCTCCTAGCTGTCTGAGGATAAACAAATTTCAGTGTGGTCCTGGCAGGCTCTCATCCCCAGAAGGGCTCTAACCCAGTGTCACGCAAGCACTTTTCATGTTGTCTGGGCAAAACCAGAGCTGGATTGCAGACAGCCTTTGTTCACTGCAGGGCATTCCCTGCTCTGCTGGATGCACTCATGCTCCAGAGACCTGCTAACAACAGCTCTCGTTCATGGTGTCCGAGGGGAGCTGGGTTTTCCACAGCCCTGTCCACCCTCAGATGTTACCGCATGAGTTTTATGCCACGCTTACAATAGTGACACAGCAAAGGCGTGGCAGGAACCAGGCCCATGCCAGGTCTGTGCTCCCTGAGCAGCAGTCACTGGCCATCAGGACGGGGAGGTTAATTGTTGGTGCTTGCTTGCTTTCTCCGTGCTGGAAATTTTAGGAGCAGATGGACTATCTGGGCGGGCTTCCAGACCTGTCCATGCTCTGACCCTCAGGCTCTTGCAAGTGCTACTGGAAACACGAAAGTACAATGTGCACCTCAAAGCCATCCAAAAGAAAAGCGGGAGCCTCTCCAAGGCAGTTCACGTGAGCCTGCAAAGCCCCATGCGCCAAATGGCCCAGCTCTTTGCCCTTGTTTGCCTTATGGATTGCACCAGGCGGATGCTGCATGGTGCTGACCAGTTTGGGTGCCACTGCAATACTGGGGGTGCCGGGTCTGTTCTCCCCAGGAAAACTGGGCTTGCTGCCTCCTTGGGTCACCTGCAATCACTGCCCCATTGCAGCTTCCTGTGACTGTAGCCACATCCAGCCGTGGGTTTCCCAGCCCAGTAGAGGGGACCTCAGTGAAAAGCCCTGTCTTGCTCTGGGCTGGATGAGAAGCACTGGTCTGGAGGTCATAGGGCCATTCCCAGTTCTCTGAGCTGTGCTTTCCCCTCCAATCCTGTAATCACCCAGCTATGAACCTCCTCATTGCAGTACAGCCCTGTGGGAGTAATAGGCGTATGCTCTTGAATCACTTTGCTTTTGCCTTCCTCTATCACTATTTTTCATCAATGAACCACGGATATGCTGGAAAAAAAAGACTTTTTTCCCCCAGCACATTTGGTTTTATTTCTGATTTTTTTAATACCAGCTTAAATTCAAGAGGATCACTAAGTTAATAGCACACTAACACCACTCTCATGAATTCTGTTGTCCTTTGTAGGCTTCAAAACCTGAAACCTTGAAGTATTATGAGAAAAAGAAAATTAACTGCAACCATAATGTCTGAGGGCAGGAGTGTCCTCTGCTTGTTTATACTGTTCGGGCTTGCCAGTAAGTAAGATGAATTGAACCCATTGGTTTCATTCCTGATACTTCCACAAACACTCGATGTATTTGGCAGATTAGTGTCATTATCCTTCATCCCAAGTTTCTAAATGATGAGCTTTCCTTATGATACTAAAAGCAGCAGCTTTTCAGGGGAACTGGAGAGAGAAACAACTGGAAACTATGCCCTGGGTGCTGAGCCATTCGTCCCTGCTCTGCCCTCAAGACTCTGTCTGAGATATGTCCACGTCCCTGGGTATTAGTGGCCGGGGAGAGAGCAGCCAGGAGGCCTCCCCGTTGTGCTCACTGTGTGGAAAGTCTTCAGAGAAACAGGAAAATAGTAACAAAGCAATTAAAAGAAGTAGCCAAGTAAGCAAAGTCATTAGGGAGAAAACCAGAGAAGCAAATCGGTGATCAGAAAACTGCAGCAACCACATGCTGGTGTGCACAGCGTCCCAGGCCAGGCTGTGTCTATTGCAAATGTTGGCTTTCAGACCCCTAATAAGGCAACGTTATTGGCAGATCTAGCGAAGAAGCTGAGTGGAAGCCCCAAGACAATGAAAACCTTGTTTATTGGCATGTTTAAATAAAAGACAGCTCATGGCAATGGCATGGGATGGATTCGACATTGAGCATGTGGTCGGATGTTTTGCTGAACTGAGAACAGCGTTAACCTCTCTCCCTGCACAGAGGTGGCTGTTTCCCCTCGTGAGGTGTTGACCACAGCAGCGTAGGCAGTTTGTAGATGACTGGTCCGTTCCTGTGATATATTGGTTCTGTGGCTTAAGTAGGGACTTCCCTCTGCAGGGCCAGCAGCTGCAATGAGCAGTAGTACACAGATGTAACACGCATTAGCCGCATCAGCACGAAAGAGCACTCAAAATAAATCAACACGACTCCCTGTGAGGACCACAAATGCTCCCAGTCCCTGCTCTGCTTTGCTCAGCTCAACATAATTTTTCAAAAGCCATGTAAGGTAACCTGCTTAGACAGGCAAGTTGAGGAAGGTCAGGATCTGGATTTCCCCTGGATTTCCATGTGGCAGACAAAAGCAGAAGTGCTGAATTCCTGTTGATTAAAATGGTTAAGCCAGGGGAGACAGAATAACCATTTTTTGTTGTTCAGCATTGGGGACGGAAATTGATCTCTACTGTTTGCAGGGACTGGGTTTATTCAGCTGTTGCTAAAGCTGTTCAGAAAGCGATACCCTTTACAGACAAAATGCCCTGCCACCCCAGGCAAAAGGCTGTGTGGAGGCCCAGGGGGCGTTTTTCAGGAAGGTGAAACCCACCTGACATCCACAGCGGATCTAACCAAATGTAAAGGCATTGCCCTTGGCAGACCTTGGTCACGGACTGACCCCTGCACCGCAGGACCGTGCTCTGGCGGCTTGCTGGGGATGGGGAAAGGGTGTGCTCGGTGGGAAAGACGGGTGCAGAGAAGGCAGAGGAAGGCTGCTGCTTTCCTTCAAGTAGGCATAGGCACCAAGGGTGTGTGCCAGGCAGGGGAAAGGGCCCTTTTGGGGAGCAAGCGTGTCCAGGGACTGCACTGGGTGGGTGCATGTCACCCCACCATGCGTATCCATTCTTGGCAGGCACCTCCTCAAGGGAGCAGCCATGGGAGGGGGTTTCTAGCTCTATTTGTGCTCTTGGCTCCCTACGGGACTTTGCTTACAGTCAAGGAAGAGCAACGGGCATTCATACCACATCGCTACCTGAGAGCAGGAAAGCAGCCATGATGGATAAATGCTGGAGCCAAACAGGTGCTGGAGAGACGGAGGAACCCACATCCACCCTCAAAGCCTAAAGACAATGATTCGTGGCTGGACTGTGACTTACCCTTCCTGGCAGCCCCGCAGGCTCTAGCTCTGCGCTGCAAACAGCCTCTGGGCTCAGACCAGCATAGTTTTGCCCGTGTCAAGCTTGCTCACCATGTACCACTGTCCTGTACTAGCAGCCACCAAACGCTTGACAGCAATAGCAGTGTTTGGGCTCTGCAGCCTTGCTATCGCTGTTTCACACAGCAGAGCCTGGACTGGTATCCTCACAAGGAAAATAAAAAGTTGCAGGCTCTGTGGCAGGGAGGCAGCTCCTGCCTCGCTGAGGATGGGGAGACCTGTGTGCCCGAGATGCTGCATCCCCAACTCCTACCTCCTTCACCTGCAAAACCATCCTCTCCATCCCCTTGGCCCCAGGAGCATCGCTGAGGGTCAGAGTAGGGGTGCCAGGGAGCCGTTATCTGCCGCTGGTGGCACAAGGTGACACCAGGGAGCTGGCATCACTCCTGCCACCCCTTCCACATGCACAGCTGACAGGGAAGGGAGCCAGGGAGCTCCAAAAAGCAAATACATACAGGAAATAGCTCAAGTGAATCCTGAAATCCTGAAGATTTATTTCCAGGTTTCTGCCCAAGCCTTTCTGTTCTTGGAACCTCCCTCTCTCACCAGCATAAATCTGGTGCTTTGTGTTTGTATTTACAAAGCAAAAGCCTCATCTTTTCCTTCCAACCCAGTTTTCAAACAGGACATAATGAAAAAAAAATCTCTTGCACTTATTCCAGGACACATGTTTGTAAAGGGAGGTGTATGTGGGAGGCAAGCAAAGCAAATAAGTACAAAAGGAGAAAGAGAAGGGGGCGGGGAACTGTGTTGTAAACTGTTTCCTCTCCGTCCCCTCACAGACCCTTTCTTTTTTCTTTTTCTGTCCCTTGTAGTTTGAAAAATCTCATCACAATAATGGATTGGGGCTTGGTCAAGAAAAGGGGCCTTGGAAAAAACAATAAGCAGTTTTGGAAAGATCAGGTCTTTCCTGTTAACACAATAATTCACATTTCTTGGGCTAATAAACTCTCGACCTTTTGGCCTTAAAATCTGTTTTGTACTGCATGCCTTACAAACAGGAAGTTAAAATTTGGCACATAACGATACTGAGAAAAAACACATAGGTAGGAAAATCAGAAATATTACAGGCAGAAAGGTTTGCTTGCCAGTCCAGGGACTAACTCAGAATGGACTTCTAAATATTTAGCACTGTCTAGACCAGTTGCCATAAAACTTGTGTGCTTTAAAGAATGAGAGGATATTAGCTAACCCAAATGTTTTCTGGTGCAATCAGAAACCTGATGCAAGCTAACCCTTGACCGAATAACTACGGCAAATGGCACTGTTGCTAAGCTTGTAAGCCTCTCCCTCTTTTTGTCAGCGTTTGTGTTTCCTTTGAGTCATGCCCACAGTTCACAGCGAAGCATCTACCTGCTCGTGAATCACAGCAATAAAAATAAATAACCGAGGAGAATTACTGATGCAGCGTGGCCACCAGAAAGTAGGCTGTTTTCCCAAGGGTAGGCTAGCAGGGTACTTTGAAATCCCTGTGGAGATACCAGAGGCGTTTGACCCCCCACAAGAGATCCCTGCACATTTGCTCATGCCTGCCAAGCACTGTGCTCACAGGTGGTGTGAGGATGGGGTGGGCAGCTGGTGGGCACACACACCGATGCCGGCTCACCCAGCACTTGCTGCTCACCAGCTCCCAACCCAAAAATGTTATCTTTCCAGCGTCTGTTTTTTGCCTCAGGGCTTCAGAACCCCAGCCATGGTCCCTCTGCAGCTCAAATGCTTAACTGTGGCAGACTGTGTCATGCCAAAAACCTCATGACATTGACCCTTTGCATGTGTGGAACTGCTACCTTGCTGTTCAGCGCCTGCAAAGGCTGTCTGATAATCTCCCTGTGGAGTTTCAACATCTTTGGGTCTCCACGTATGGGAACACAGCTAATTTCCTTGAGCTGTCCAGGGCGGTGTTTACATACCATGTCAGAATGATTTAAGCAAGCCTCCTCGTGTGTTTGAAAGTCAAATAATTTCATTTCATAACATTTTTCATTTTATATAAATAGAATTCATTACCAAGTATTAATGCCTATTTTTTTCTCTCCCTCTTTGGTTCCTTTTCAGCAAAGGCATGGACAACTTGGTCCTCCACCCCTCTCACACAATCTAGCGGGCTGATGGACAGTGCAATCTGGCAGATAAGGACCATGTCTCACTTTGGAAAGCTGATGCATGCAGTGTCGGCACCCAAGGAAACCGGTGCCTGGAAATTGTGACTGTCAGTGATGTGCCCAGCACAACACTGCAAATCTGGGGTGCTGGGGCCCAGGGCTCTGCTCCTTGGTGTGGAGCATAGAATCATAAAATCATAGAATGGTTTGGGTTAGAAGGAACCTTAAAGATCTTCTTGTTCCAAACCCCCTGCCATGGGCAGGGACACCTACCACCAGACCAGGTTGCTCAAAGCCCCATCCAGCCTCACCTTGAACACTTCCAGAGATGGGGCATCCACAACTTCTCTGGGCAAGCTGTTCCAGTGCCTCACCACCCTCACAGGAAAAAATTTCTTCCTAATATCTAATCTAAATCTCCCCTCTTTCATTTTAAAACCATTACCCCTCGTCCTATTGCTACACTCCCTGAAGTCCCCAGGTTTCTGGCAGCATCAGGGGTGGAGCAGGTGCAGCAGGCCGTGTTGCAGAGCCATGCATACCCATCTGTGTAAATAACCCCACGCAACCCCTTGCTGCCACCATCGAGCTGGGCTGATGGTTTTGCTGCGCTCCTCAGGGGCAACTCCATTCTCTCCCTGGACCAGTGACATTCTCCATGTCAGGCAGCTTTGCCCCAGCTGGGGAAGCTCATCCTCCCTCTCTCCCCTTGAATGGTTTTATCCTCTTGGGACAGTGCCCTGGGGCAATTGTGCCCTGCTGCGGGATGGAGCTTTTCCTCCAGAGACCTGCCCAAGCATCCCATGTTACCCAAGACCCGGCAGCCAGCAGCAGAGCTGATCCTCGTCCGATGGGAAGATGCTTGTTTACTCTCCATCAGTTGCTCCTGTTTGCATTTCTTTTCCACAATTCTGAACACACATTCACTGAAATCCTTGCTGAAAACACCGTTTGCCAGTGGAAGATGCTCATGTCCGTTCTGATATATTTTCTGATTAAACTGCTGATAAATATGGGCAGGGACAGGCTCAATTTTTCATACACATGGATTGACTCTATTTTAGAATCATAGAATCATTAGGGTTGGAAGGACCTTAAAGATCATCTAGTTCCAACTCCCCTGCCATGGGCAGGGACATCTCCCACTAGATCAGGTTGCTCAGAGCCCCATCCAGCCTGGCCTTAAAAACTTCCAGGGGTGGGGCTTCCACCACCTCTCTGGACAACCTGTTCCAGTGTCTCACCACCCTCATTGTGCAGAACTTCTTCCGAACATCCAGTCTGAATCGACCCATCTCTAGTTTTAATCCATTCCCTCTAGTCCTACCATTACCCAACATCCTAAAAAGTCCCTCACCAGCTTTCTTGTAGGCCCCCTTAAGATACTGGTAGGCCACTATAAGGTCTCCTCGGAGCCTTCTTTTCTCCAGACTGAACAACCCCAGCTCTCTCAGTCTGTCCTCATAGGAGAGGTGCTCCAGCCCTCTGATCATCCTCGTGGCCCTTCTCTGGACATGTTCCAGCACGTCCGTATCTGTCTTGTAGTAGGGGCTCCAGAACTGGATGCAGTACTCCAGGTGGGGCCTCACGAGAGTGGAGTAGAGGGGGAGAATCACCTCCCTCGACCTGCTGGCCATGCTTCTCCTGATGCAGCCCAGGATACGGTTGGCTTTCTGGGCTGCTAGTGCACACTGACGGCTCATGTTGAGCCTCTCGTCCACCAGCACCCCCAAGTCCTTTTCTTCAGGGCTGCTCTCAAGCCAGTTGCTGCCCAGCCTATATCAGTCCTTGGGATTGCCCCGACCCAGATATTTCAGCCCATTCCTCAAAACACTACGGGTGGCAGAGTGGGAAGAGGGGAAACTGAGCCCCCATGCCCTCCTTTGCCAGCACCAGTGAACATGTGAGGACAAATGTAGCGGGTCTCCAGCTCAACGTAGCATACACTGAAATTTCCAGGCGTGCAAGTGCTGTACGCTGTCATGGCACGTCCGCAAACCTTGCTCTTTCAGATCATCTGGGCGGTCATTTTTATTTTAGCTGCTTCTTTAAGGTAAGTTTTAAAAGTCCTTACGCCTATTGCATTTGTACTGGTGCTTCATAGAAGCAGCTAAAAGCTGGTGTTTCTGTGAAATGTCAGGAAGGAAGATTAATGGATTAGACCCCAAGCTGTTTATTAAAAGGCCTGATGGTTCTACTAAACTTTAGCTATCCTTTTGACACCTCCTATGGATGTGGCGGTTGTGTATTTTAAAAAATTCATTGAGCAATAGGGAAAAAAAGATTTGCAAGTAGTTGTTTTCTGAACACACCCCATAAGGATTCTCTAAGTAATCATGTTTGTGGTGAGCTGTACCACTGCTGACAGAGAAACTTCTCCCAGTCTCCATCACTGCAGCTGCAGCCACCAAAGAGGTGGAAAATATCCTCAGTGACTAATTAAAGGATTGACAGAAGAAGCAATCACAAATGGGAAGATCAGAAGCCAGGCTGGGATGGATCCTTCCAGCTCAATAAATCTCCACCAAAACAAGAGAGTGACCTGCTTTTTTTTTTTTGCTTTCCTTCTTTCTTTTTTTCCTGCAGCACTCTGAATCAAAGGCAGGCTTGACTTCTCTGGAGAAATTTATCTTTCTGTTTTATTTCACGCTCCTACTTTTGAAGCAACAGTAACACAGTGTTCCCACAACAAGATTGCACATTCTAGTACTTGTTTTTCGAAATGGTAACTGCTGAGATTTACTATGTTCTTGGCACTACTTTATGCATAAAGTCAACAGTGAAGTTCCTGTTGGCTGAAGTCCCTGTCTCCGAATGCGGTTTTAGTTCATTAATATTACAACGCTGAGCAAGGAGCCCGGCAGTAGGATTCTGTCATATGTTCAAAAGACACTTCACAGGGCTAAAAAGAAGTTTCCAAAAAGTTTTTGAAGGAAGGCAAGTGAGTGCGACCAGGTAAACCCTTGGTGCTCTGGTGCTAGCAAGGAAGCAGTGGTGTGAGAGGTGGCACGGGGGTGCAGGGAGCAGTGTACCTCCTTTTCTAGGCTTTGCTGTATCAGAGTAAGCCCTACCCACACATCCAAAACTCCTGGTATCTCTCTTGGGAAAGAACGACAACACCTGGGAGGGGACTAATGGAAGCCAGAACTGAACCTCCACCTGGATTGCCAGAGAATGATGTGTTTTACCACTCTCCTGTAAAGTACTGAGACTGAAGGAGCCCTGAGCCCCGACTTCCCCACCGGATCACGAGCTGAGCATGTGTTTGAAGGCTGGAGTTCACAGTAGCCAGGTTTTTTCTTACTGACACAGAAATATCCACAAAGGTGGTGAAATGCCAGTGCTCACCTGACGCTGTGCCAGCATAGTGGTTATTGCACAACTCCAACACAATGCTATCTGCCTGCCAGGCTATGCTGATTTTTCAGGATTACTTGGAAAGAGACAGCTTTACTGTGGTACATCACTGCTATAGAAAACTGCTTCAAAACACCTGCCGATGGGGAGGATTACTTGGGCTGCAGGGCCCATGAGGTAAGCACACTGTTCTGCAGCTTGTGACTTTACTGGAAAATCACTTAAGCCCACTTTAGGGAAGGGACAAAAGAGCAGCATTTGTTCAGCCAGTGCAACAGGGAAGATGTGCAGAGAGTGTGACAGAGGCAGCCAGGAAAACCCCCTTGCTTGGACAAGATTGTCAGTACAATTACTCTTTCTTATTCCACCTGCAAAATTATCCCTTTTTCTTACCACGTGCCTTTTTTTTTACTCTCTCTCCCTCCCTCTGACATACAATCTTCCTGCTTCAGCAGAGCTACTGTGATTTCAGCTGCTGCCTCTGAACTGATTCAAATCATGAGGCCTTTAACTGGTAGCCTGCCGTAACTGTTGTGCATCCTTCATCCTTTTGCAAACCACAAAGGCCGCACCAGCTCAAAGCACAAGCTGGAGCAGCCCCATGGTCTCTCTAACTTGCACTGGTACCTTTCCCACCAAAAAGCTGCTGCACTGCTGGAGCACACAGTCCTACCTGGCCCCAGGACACAAACAGCAGGACCGTCAGGGAGAAGTGGCAGACAACTCACAGCGATATCTCTAGGGCCACTGAGAACACTGCCACACCAGCAAATTCCTGCCTTGCTACTTAAAACCACTTCCAGACACTTTCCTCCTGCACCACACTTTCTTAAGCCTCCAGTGCATAAGCCCACAAGAGGGAACACCTAACCAAAAAAAACAAACCCTAAAATCTGCAAAAAATCCACCATGTGAACCGGAACATTTCCCCATAGATATTAAGAAATATTTGCCTGACGAAAGGAGTAAACAAAAGTATGGTGAGGCCTTTGGGATTGATTTAGGGAGCATTTTTTAATTGAGAGATTTTACTGACATCCCCGCACAGGCCTCCAGAACTGGGTCTGCCACGTGTTTTTGTAAGAGCTGGCGGCAAGCCACAAGCCTGGGATGCTGTGCTTGTGCAAGTGAGAGGTTTCTGTGCTGGCACAGGCACCAAAGCAGAGCTCACTGTCTGCCTGGGGCAGGGAGCCCTCAGGTGAACAGACCCAAAGCAATGTGGGGGGCAGGGGGTGAGAATCCCAGGAGATTTGGGGCCAAAGGACAGGCATGATGTTCTCACGGGGAGGCTTGCTCTTGTTACTGCTTTTCTGATGGTTGGTGCATCGGTAAGGGTGGGAAAGGATGCATGGGAAAGGATGCATGGGTGCTGTGGAGCACAGGTCGGGCACACTGTGGCTTCAATCCCTGCTGCGGAGGGGCTGCAGGGATGGGCACGGGAGGTTGGAGAGGGGGGAGCATGTGGAGAGGTGGCACGCACCCACCTCTGCCATGGTCAGCTGCCTGCAAAGAGCCAAACCTACCCTGTACCTTATTGCTTTTCTCCCTTGCCATCCTGCGTCTCCACCTCCACGTCACTGCAGTGACATGAGCAATATGATAACCAACAGAAATCACCTGAGTGGTCTTCCATTGTAGTGGTCTTCCACAAGAATTGAAATGAAGGCAACCTGGGACCTCAGCATTACTGTTGGCTGTTGCAGATTGGTGATGCTGTCTCAGCTGTGTCACCAGTAACAGCCCTGATTTCTCAGTGTCAGAAGAGACTTTGCTGACCTCCAGTCTCCCCCATCCATCCAATACACCAGGGCCCACCTGGAAATGTGCACAACACCACGGCTGTCTCAGGAGATCTCAGAGGATTAATTTTTCCTGCTGTTCCTGGAGATATCTTCAAGCTGTCAGTCTTTCTTTGGCAACCCAGTGCTTGGAGCAAAGTAGGGTATTTCTTGGGCTGCAGACACACCAAGGACTGAAAATGGGTGGCAATACCTTTCTTGCTTCTGCCAAGGCTGCATCATCCCACCCCTGTGGTACTGTGCCACGGCATTGAGCCATGCTGGGGAAGTGTTAAGCCAGTACAGAGGTTGTGCCACCGATAATCTGCTCTTGTGAGAGAGGTGTCCAGAGGCTCATGTGAAGTGCTGATGCTGAAAAAAATAAAGTGAGGAGGGAGGGATATTGTCAAAGCGCAGCAACTCCCGTTTCCATTAAGTCAACTAGTCTGAGTCAGGTAAGTCCTTTTTCCAGGTGGGGCTTTCCTGCAGTGTGCCAAGGAGTAATTGCGCGTCTGCTGGGTTGCATCAGTTCAAGCAATGGCGACACAGGTGTCTACAAAAGGTGCTAGCAAAGTAATGGGAAAAAAGGCATCATTAGCAGGCAAACTCATTGTCCGTGGTGGGAAGTTAAGTGATGTCCAGAGAGCAGAAATATAAACTTTGTACATGCTTTTAAGAACATGTTTTTAGAACATGTTTTAAATGTTTAGAACGTGTTTTAAAATGTTTTGCCTGCTTAAAGTGATGCTGAATTTCCTGTTTTCAGCACTCCGGTGTGTGCTGACTGTCACAAGTCTCTGTACGAGGACTTGGCATCACCTTTTTCTGCATTAAAGAAAGATTTTTTTTTTCTCACAGACAAGTAAGATACTGAGAGCCGTTGTTGTGGGAAAGATAAAGAGCAAAGCAGTGTTTTGCCAGATTTTGTATTTCATGGCGTGTTAGAGTGATAGCTACAGAGAGGCAGCCCAGCCAAAAAACATCCAAACACCTATTTCTCACCTTACTGACCATCTTCTACAACACATTTCCTAGGCACCCTGGAGTGGCGTCTGATATGTGATCACCTGCAGAGCTGACAGTTTCAAGGAGGTGGGAGTGTGGTGTTCCCCAAACACTGGTCCCAAAAGCCACAGCACGGTGTATACCAATAAAAGGGTGGGAAAGGGACTCGCCAGCAGCTGGGAGAGCTCACGAACAGGTCTGTGTGTTACATCCCCGCTATGCGAAGGCACTCAGGACATGGCGAGCACGAGGGATCATCTCAGGAGTTCCTGGGAGCACTGAGGAGAAGCCATGGAGGAGCAGGTGGCCAGAATGCCAGCCCAGGTATTGCCTCCTGTGCCAGTGAGCACCGAGGTGCCAGGCAGTTCGATTGTCCTACAGTGCCATGGGGGAGCCCCGCTGTGCCAGGCACCGCAGAGACAGACACAGCCCACATCCCTGCCCTGGACAGCAGGGAACAGGGAAGGTCATTCCAGATGTCATCCTTTTCAGGCTCTTGCAGTAATTATTTTATGCAGGGCTCTGTGTTAAACCTCCCAGCTGGCAGGTTTGCTCTTCTGCCGCATCCTGGCCATGGGGGCAAGGTCTTGGTACCACGTTTTCCCATACTGCCTGCATATCCTTTCCCCTCCCTGACCTGCTCTCCATGGATGGCCCCAAGGGCTGTGATGGAGGGTGTCCTGAGCAGGGATGGAGGGGCACTTTTTAGCCTTCCTTGTTTTTTTTCACGCTTGACCCTTCAGGTGCATGCTCAGTGTGACTTTCCACTGCAGCCCTCAGAGGTGGGTGAACACAAGTCAGACAAGTAGCTGGAGGAGAGAAAACGCTCATGGAATTGTAATGGCAGCACTAGGGTTCCACAGCACTTCCTTAAAGCAAATCCATGTGAGTTTCAGAGTCTCTGCTCATCTCATTAAGGGCAGGAGGCAGACAAGAGGATGTTGTGTGAAGTTGGAAACGTCGAAAGAGGTATGGTGTGCAAGAAAAACAGAAGGAGCAGTGATCCACAGCAGGGTCATGGTTTGTATGGAGACCGGCAGAGGGAAGGTGAATGTTCTGGGGCAGAAAGGAAGCAAGGCTGGGGTGGAGGTGGGGACAAGCCTCTCCTTTCCACCTCTGTGGATGTGGTCACCAGAGCCTGTTGCTGCCACTCATCTTCCTCCTTTGCCACAGACACCTGGGCATGGGCCACTGCACCCCTTCCCCGAGTGCCACCAGCCTGAGCGTGCTCCTCTTCCACTGGTGCTTTAGCAGCTAAGCTGAAGTGGGTCCTTTGGCTACAAACACCTGGGGATCTATTTTCCCACCTGTTCTATATTTACTGTTTATTTCCACTGCCTTAACGTTTTAGAAGAAAAATTTTTGGAAGGAAGGAAGGAAGCAAGCAAGCAAGCCCTCCAATTCAGAAGTCCTCAGATTACTTCTGTATGCTGAAAAAGAAAACAGTAGGAAAAAATTATATTTATTTACTCAGTGTAATTACACAGTACTCAGTGGAACCTTTTGTTCGGTTCCAAGGAGCTCCCCGTGCAAACAAGTACCCTATGTGAGAAAGGGAAGAACTGATGAGCTGCTGAATTGCTGAGATTTATCATCACTGCTGCTGACAGGTATCATGAGCTGTGAATAACTCCTGGATGCTGTGAGCCCAATTCTCATTTGCATTAAGGATACTTGAAGCCATTTTGTCAGCACATGTATTTGTTTCTGTGCCTATTCATCATATGCATACCCAGTTTGCTATCTCCTTATGCTGTCAAAGTGGTGGAAACAGGCACCTAAATCAGGCATATAGGCTCCAAGATTCATTCACAGCTTTCACTGTGTCAGAAGCAATGTCAACTGACAAATTCAGTAACTCCTTGATTTAAAAAAGTAACAAAAAGAATAATCTAGTTTGTCTTCACTCACCTCTGGAGTTTTCTCAGAGAGGAAAGAAAAAGGGGCTCAGATTGCTCTAAAGATTAAATAAACAGCCTGCATCTTACCTCCCTGGGCAAATACATATGATTGTTCTACTGGTGGGTATAAACTTCTCGCCCTAAACATGGTGACCCTGTTTCCAATGGAGAAGGCTGATCCTTTATCGTTAGCTCAGATACGGTTTGGGGTGAGAGGCCTTCCTCCATTTGGGGAGATGTCTGGCTGTGCAAGAGGGCAGTCTTGCAAACAAAAATGAGAGACGTTTTTCTCCAGATTTCTGCAGGCTGACATCTTCTCCCAGACCCTCATGCACCCTGGCATGGTGAGGTGTCAGGCCACTAAAGCAAATTTAAGAAATAAAAGAGCAGATATTTAATACTGTAAAATACTCTGTTTACAGGTTCTCCTGCCTGCTAGGCAGAATAAGGCAGAAACTGATCTGAAACAAATTTTAATGTTGTACTATGAATATTCCTAATTTCAAAGCCCATTAAGCTGTTCGTAAGTAATGCCAGTATTGCCAGAAGAGCACAATATGTTTGATACTTCCTACTGTAAGTCCAAGCAAAATCAGGTAGAGCCCGTGTGAAAGCTGCTCGCTGTCTCTAGAGAGCAGTTGTTTAGACTGAAGGCCGGATGGGATCACGCTGCAGTGCAGTTGCAGTCTCTGTGCATGCATTTAGCTGATGGAAATGTGAGATAATCTGTTATTAGCTTGGCCTGTAATAAAAGGAGATTACACAATGTTGTTCTTATCACAGGCAGAGTGTGTTCTCTGACATTCACAGCGGCTTGGCTTATGCTCAGCGATTTCACACAAATGTTAGCAATTAAGATCTTTCATTCTAGTGCTCAATCTCAGAAACAGCAAGAGGGCTTGATCAGTTGTTGATGACTTGCGCAGGGTCCAGGTTCCTGCTATCCAGGCTCCTGGCATGCCTGTTCTTATTAATAACAGTATCACTTTGTTAAGGAAAATACCATTAAATTAAGAACCAAATGGTCTAAAGTGTGCCACCTGTAATACAGACATGAAGTGATGGATGTACCCTGCCTCCAGACTGAAAGGCAGCATAGAAATGCAATAGTGGAAGAGATCAGCAGAATGAAGTATGCTTCGGTTTGTCCAAAATTGGGAGAAATTGGGAGAAATAAAGCAGCAGGCACATGAGGCTAGAGAGGCAGAAGAGAAAAGAGCTATTTCTCCATAGTAACACAAGGTTATGCCCGCTACTAATACAGGTCTATCCAGCTAGACTTTCTCTGTGGTCATAGGGCACAGGGAAGAAGAGTCTCAAAACCTGTAGGAGATCCCAGAGGTCCAGAGTACCCTGACAAGACAGTCTTACCTCATGCACAGCTACTGCAGCAGCCTGAGTGTCTCTCTCCCTTCTAGGTCTGGTCCGTGTGCCCTTGTCCAGAGCTACCACAGCTGCAGACTTGGCTGCATTTTCGCAATGGCTCCCATCTAGTATTGGAGATTTTGGAAAAACAGCCAGTGGGGTGGGTCAAGTTCGTCTCAGGGACTGCCTCAGGTCAGGTCTGGTCGGAGGTGGAGAAGTGGAAGAAGAGTTATGCAAAAATGCTGTCTGAGCAAATGTGGTTTTGGAGCAAGGCTCATTTTAGCCCAAAAGAGGGGGCATGTTTCTCCAGCTGCAGGAAACGCCCAGAGGATGGTGTTGGTCTGATCTGGGAATAATTTCACTTTGTGCTGGTCTAATGTCACATCAGGTGAGGTAAAATCATGCCTTGTTCAGGCTGATAATTGTCTCTTACAATTTCAATCAATAATTCATTCTTGAGAGCTTTATAAATATTAGTTATTTTAGTCTTGCTTCGCCACAGAAGACATTTCTTCAGCTTCATGGAGTTTGGAATCATGACTCTTATTTGCTTCAGATGCATAGGGACTTTTTTTGCTTTGCATTTTACCATCAAGTAAAAAGCCCTCCCTCCTGAGATGTCAAGGGGTTATGGGCAAAGAGCGAGCATGCTCATGCAGTTTTTATCACACCTGCATTGCTTCTGGCATGCTCTAATGGTTTTGCCTGTTAGCTGTAACTGGATGCTTCTGTCCCTCTGTGTGCAGACCGTGATCTCTGCCTTCTGGGAGAGAGGAACCCCAGAGAAACACTACACCACCTGAGCTGCTGGGACTGTTTCATTTCCAAGGCCAGTGTTAGGAAAATAATAAATGCAGGTGCCCATTTCTACAGGGGCTGAGGATCCTTCTTGTGGCCATGGAGCCATCTTCATGGAAGCATCTTTATGGAAGCATCACCTTGCTTCTTTTTTGTGCTCCTGTGGGTGGTGGGAGCAGCAGAAAGTGGTGTTGCAGAAGGCAGATGCTGACAGCTGGCAAGGTGTGGGGAGGATAAAGGCTATCCCAGCTCACTGTAAACGGAAGAGAGGAAATGTACCTGTAGCTGCTGCTGCCTTGCCTGAGAAAAGGCTGCAGAGCACCACACATCAGGTGTTGGTCTTTCATCATGACCAGGGGAGCTGGCAAGCACCAAAGTGCAGAAGGGCAGGTGCTGAACAGGATGGTTATAAAGACATGATGGCAGGGTTGGTTAATTGCTTCGGTAATGACAGCAAAGTCCACAGACACACGCAGAGGGATCCTGAAGCATGCGCTGACAGCTGCGTGCCCATCACCAGTCCCTGTGCAGGACTGTGCTCGCTGCTGCTTGTATGTGGGTAGCTCTCACTGCTGCTCACACCCATCCCCGTGGAGGGGAGGACACGGTCAGTGTTGTGACAGGCAACAAGGTTGGTCTTCCAAAGCCAGAAGCTCCTGGAAAAAACAGAGGTTGGGTAAGGTAACTTGCAAAGCCGAAGTCTATGGCTTCACCCCTGGGAGCCCCACCTCCTTTGCATGTGCTGCTAAAACTGGTAAAGCAACTCCACCATCAACCTGCCTCTCTGGAGGACTGCTCTCCAACGGTGGATGTAACCCCGAAGCTGTCTCTGTGCCTGTCTCAGCTCCTCCTGCTTCTGCTTTGGCACATGCTTGTCTCCTGCACCCACCACAACATGCTGAAGGATCCCCTGCCCAGAAAACCTGGGACTTAATTTCCCCAGTAAGCCTGGCCAGCACACCCAGATTTACATTAATTGACAATAACTCATTAGTCATTGCAGAAAAATCAGTACAGGATTGTGATGGGAGTTCAAAAGTCCATGACATAAGTCGTGACTCATTACGGAAAGACCAAGATTACCTGGTGGAAATTAGACACAAACTTGCCATTGATTGCCAGATGAAAATAAACCTGTGAACTGTAGCAATACCTAAACAAAAGATGGGGCAGATAAGGCCTAAACCTTGCAATTCCATGTGAACAATATTAACCTTTGCCAGCTGTACATGAACCATACTAACCTTTGCCAGCTGTACGGAAAGGAGCTGCACATACAACAGCGGTATGTGACAACGTTATCATCACTTAGGGAGAAAAAAGGAACTGACTGACTTGTTCCAAAAGTGTCTTGTTGAAATAGAAATGGTTTTCAACAGAAGCCACAAGATTTCTATCATAATGAGCACAGCACCCAGTTTGAGTCTTAAGGTCACAAATACAATGCCTCCCTGTCCTGGAGCTGGGTCCTCAGAGGAGCAGCAGGCAAACATAAGCACTGGCAAGTGGTATTTTGGAGGGCTCCATAGTAAAAATAGAAGATAATGAGGGAGCACAAGGAACACCAAGGTGACCACAGCACAGGGGAGACAACAGTCCCTGCCATCAGAGAAGAAAAGCCTGCAGTGATATGAGCATCCACCACATTTCAAAAGGCTCTGGTGGCAACCGTTGCTGGGATCATATCAAAGGTTGGAGGAGGCAGCTCTGGGAATAAAAATTACTTGAGGGCAACTGCTGTGTTTGCTCAATCACATCAGGGCACATGGTCTTAAAGGTGAAGATAAGGTTTAATTAAACTGCAAAGTGCATGAATCTCAATAGTTGTGCAATTTAACCATGGTAATAAGGAAAGCTGCAGCCTGTGCAAACATGATATGACATTTCTATCGTCTCTCCTGTCCCAAGCATATAATGAGTACAACACCCAGTTTGAGTCTTAAGGTCACCAAGCCAATGCATCTGGAGCAATGTTATCTCTAGGGTAAGTTCTTCTTGTACCAAAACACAGCCCCCCCCAAATTCCCTGGCTATTCAGCCAGTGAAGTTCAGCGACACTGACCATCACATCACAGCTTCTGGTTGCTCCATCTTTACCACTGAACCTTCCAACCCAGTCCATTTATTTCAAACTTTTTTTTCCTTTTTTCCCTGTAAGTACCAACTTCCCTCTGCTTTCCCCTTTTAGATCCACTTTGCAACACCCTCCATCTTACTCTCTAGTATTAATTCCTTCTGAATAGTGTCAGACCCAGCTACCACATATTTCCTTGCAACTATAGGATAAATTATCTTGAAACTCTAACAGGTAGAAAAAGAAATTAAGGAAAGAAGAACACTACTGAGCCATTAACTCAACAGGAATAGAACACAGTCATCCAGAATATCAGTGGACTGGATCCTACCATCACTGGTGTTGTGTACAGCAGGGCTAAACCCAATACTATGAAAGTGTCAGAGAATTGGAGTAAATAAAAGGGAAATCAGACCTCCCTTTATGCTTTTATAAGCGAGTGCTCATTTTCCCATCCTTTGAGCTACCTCCCACCATGGAAACTGATGAAAAGAGAAGGTTGAATGCGTCTGCCTTTCTCTGGCCAAGACTCAAGTAAACCCTCCAGGTCAGATCCTTTATCTGAGAGGAGAAATTCAGGGGATTACTATGCTCACTGAACTAAAATACACATATATGTGGGCATATACATGCATATAAATTTGTATGTACATCTCTCAGTGCTGGTGCAGATCTAAGGCCTGAAGATTATTTTTCAAGGTGTTTAATGTGACGCATCAAGTGTGAAATGAGATTGGTCAAAATCTGAAATTTAATTACCCTGGTGTAAAAGGCACTGGAGCATTGCCACTCCCAAGCAGACAAGGCAGCCCATCAGCCTCCAGCGAGTGCATTTAGACAAGCAAAATGCGTTTCAGCATGCAGCCCAAGCTGGCTTCATTGTCAGCTTCTCTTTTTTTTTTTTCTTTTTTTTTAGTGAAAGCTAATCCAGCACAAATGTGACATATTCTAAAGGAACATAATGAAAATGTGTAAATTCTGCTTAGACAAAACAGTCGTTCTTGAATCGGAAAAGGGCAGTCATTTAAACCATTGTTACGGCAGCCTGAAAACACATTCCTGACCGTTTAAAGGCAAAATGCGAGGCGCTGAGAGCAAGCACTTTCCTGAAACGAAACAAATGACATCTGTGGTCACAAAATTAGCAAATTAGCTACTGCCCCACAAATTTTGTGAGGCACATATTAGATACTATGCCCAGAGACAGAATTGCAAATTGAGATGTCAGTTGCAAAAGATAGATTTTCCTGAAGCTTTTTTTTTTCCCCACAGAGGAAATTGCACTGTCCACAGCCCTGTTTGTTCCACATTTCCAGATATCAGTCACGGCATTTTCAGTTTGCCCTTTGGCTTCTCATCACAGAAGGTCTAAGCCCTTCTTTTATTCCCAGTCGCTGCAGATTTAAAAAAGTTGTGATTTAAAAATCACAGAATTGCATCAGTGCAAAGCTCCCAAATTGACATTGCGAAACAGATGCAGTGCTTCCTTAAACCCACAAAGTGAAAATGAGCCGAAACCTTGGTGTACACTGAATTCAGAGCATTCAGCTTCTTGACCACTCTCAAGCACATTAGAGCAAGCTTGAGCAGGCTATGTCCAAGCCTGAAAGTGTGGGATTTAGCGTTCGACAGGAGGATATTTAGTGTGTATCTCAGTAAGGTAGGTCAGCTGCTGCAGTAGCAGCCAGCTCTGCTGCTCCCGGCAGCCCTGTTCTAGAGGACAGGTGACATATCAAAAGGAATAACCGGTTGTTGCGATAAAGTGAATTGAAAGCAATCCCCCTAAGTACAAAATTGGCTATACCTGCCCAGGACAACCTACACAAGTTGCTTATACCTGCAGCCAGGCTGGTAGCTGCGTCAGCTGCATCAGCTGATTGTAAAAATAATGTTGGTTTCAGCTGTGTGTTTTGCAGGAGCTCCTCAAAAGCGAGGGGCTGCATTTGAGCAACACCTGCACAGTGTGCAGATGAAATAAAATGCCTGTGTTTCACCTCAGACACCCTTTTGTTTGGCGTTTGCTCTGTGTTGGGCACTCAAAAGGCCTCGTCCATTCATAGGGTTCCCCACTGTGCATGAGATAATACAACAAACCATAAGTCAAACTACTCCTTTTACATAATAAGCCATGACTTTATCCATCCCCCCCAAAATTCTGCATTTCAGATGTGTTTCAGGATGTCAGACAACAAAACACATCATGCATTTACATCTCTTCTTCAGTCTTATTCACATTACTATGGAAGAAAGACCAAGGCACAGCCCCTGTCCCAGCTGTGGGACGTTGCTTGTGCCCCCTCATAGTCCTCTGCCCAGGACAAAGTTCCTCACACCAGGACTGCCTCACTAAGCAAAGGTGTTTTTTCATTTTGCATTTCGATGAGCACCTTCAACAAGGAGCATCATTGCGCCTCCAAGCACAGAACTTGAGTGCTCATGCTTGGATCTGGCAGCTTTTGATTGATTTGGAATGATAGCAGCTACATTACAGTAGTGGCTTTCAATTTATTTTTAATTTCCAAAGCTTCCGGGTTTTCTGGCAGAGACCTATATCCGGCAAGTGAAAGCCTTTAGCAATAGGTTTCTTCCACTGATTTATTTTCTGCTGGCCAGCAGGCTGAAAACCACCAGCTCAATGTAGAGTGGAACAGAAAACACAACCTGAAATTTACTGGCAAATGGAATGGTGGAAGTGCCCTGAGAGTGAAACTTTTCAAGCATGCAAGGTCCAGCAGAGAGGCAGGTTGAAATCAAAACCTGCTGAATCCCCTTCCTTGGACTGAAAGGAGAAAAGGTCACAGCTGCTGTGTTGTTTGGTTCATGCTTTTGGTAGTTTCGTACGCAGGCTTCTTTATGCTTTCCTTTCTGGGCTCCCAGGACAAGAGAGACAGGGACATACTGGAGAGAGTCCAGCAAGATGATGAAGAGCCTGGAGCATCTCATCTGTAAGAAGGGCTGAGAGAGCTGGAACTATTCATCCTGGAGAAGAATAGGCTCATGGGGGGATCTTATCAATGTGTCCAAATAACTGCATGGGGGTGCAAAGAGGATGGACCCCTGACCCTTTCCATCACTGCCCAGTGACAAGTCCAGAGGCACAGACTGAAACACAGGAGGCTCAGCCTGAACATCACAGATTCACAGAATGGTAGGGGCTGGAAGGGACCTTCGGAGATCATCTAGTCCAACCGCCCTGCCAAAGCAGGTTCAGTTAGACCAGGCTGGACAGAAACACACCCAGGTGGGTTTTGAATATCTCCAGTGAGGGAGACTCCAATCATNCACAGACTGAAACACAGGAGGCTCAGCCTGAACATCACAGATTCACAGAATGGTAGGGGCTGGAAGGGACCTTCGGAGATCATCTAGTCCAACCGCCCTGCCAAAGCAGGTTCAGTTAGACCAGGCTGGACAGAAACACACCCAGGTGGGTTTTGAATATCTCCAGTGAGGGAGACTCCAATCATGAAATACTTTTTCACTGTGAGGGTGACTGAGCACTGGCACAGTTGCCCAGAGAGGTGATGGAGTCTCCATCCTTGGAGATATTCAAAAGCCACCTGGACATGGTCCTTAGCAACTGGCTCTAGGAGGCCCTGCTTGGCCAGGGGAACTTGGACCAGCTGGCCTCCAGAGGTCCCTTCCAACTTCAACCATTCTCTGTGAACACTGATTAAGGAGGAAGATGCTAAAGAGTGGGTCATGGACAGTCATGCAACATTGTCCATGGTAGTTTCTGTCTCTCATCACTGAGAGGATGGACCAGTGGTTTTACAAAAAGAGTGTATGAAAGGGATTGATTTTCACCTTTCCGAACTCTTACACCTTGTTGAAACACAGGTATGTGAGCTGCCAATGCAGAGATGAGCCTGAGAGGGGCACCATTGCTGGAGAGGACATGTACATGCGATATAGCTCTGCTGAGTGATTTCAGGTCCTGGCCACCCCACTGCCCACCAGGCCAGAGGAGTCAAGCCATACCAGAATGGGACTATGAAAGAATTAGCTGGTTCGTTAGCTCCATGCCCTGAGGACAGACCCTCTGGAATAAGCAGGGCAGACAGCAGTGCAAGGGTGTATCTCAGCGGCTCACTTAGACCATGGACCAGATGAGATGCTGTGAAACAAGGCAGAGGGAAGCCTTGAAAGAGGTGGTGATTAGGACCAACATATCTTGAGGAAGTGGGAATGTAAAGCTGATTTATCAGTGAAGGGAAGCTGGGAGCTCGCCAGCCACTGCAACTCCCACCTGCCTGAACTGGCATGATGCTGCAGCAGGATTTCCATAACATGGGTAGCCCAAAGGCAAAATAAACTAAGGTCCCACTCTCCTCTGGTGTTGGGCAGTGCTTTATGGGGAACAAATCATCTCCAAACTGCTCCCAAGACCATGGAACAGGAAGCATGTCTGCAAAGACTAAGGAGAATAGAAAAAGGAAGACAAGAGAAATCAGTGCTCTGTGATGCATTCATATAAATGTGATCCGCTCTAAGGAAACCAGAATCGGCCTTCAACTTTTCTTTCCTCCTCTCTCCCTGCTGTTCTTTACAGGCAGCACTACAGCTTGAGATGCAGGAGGAGAGGGGAGGTTCTCCTGGGAGCCCCAGTACAGAATTGGAGAATGATCTTTTTTTTTAAGTAGGTGACAGAGTAATGGTTGAGCGTTGTCTTGCACTCTGCCTTTGAGCCATCTCCCCAGGGTGGGTTACCTACTGGTGTCAGAATGGGGACTGCTGTGACAGGGGGAATGCATGGCCACCCCTGGGGCACCACCTCCCCCAGCTACCGCTGCTCCTCAGATCCCTGCAAGTAGGAGGCAAATAAAGGCCCACCAAGACTTTGACCCTTTCCTCTGCTGCGACTATGGGAGCATTAGAGGACAGCAGGCTCCTCACCAGTGCTTTGCATAGGGGAGATGAGGGGAGCGAGGAAACCCTGAGCACACCTTGTCCTTATCCCTACCAGGTATTTCCCTGTGCAGTCATTTGGGCTCCTGCACACACATGCACATTGATGTGAGCAAATGCACCTGCTGTGGTAAATACCACACACAGCTACTGAGCCTCCACTTGAACTTGGTGCTAACCTTTTGAAGAAGCCCGCTCCCCTCTCCTCCTCAGGAAAGCGTGGGGCAGGGATGTGCTTCCCGTGCTGGTGCTCCCTCCCAATGGCTTTGCCCACCCTGAGAGATACACCCTCTGCACATCACCCCCCGCCCTCTTACTGAGCATCCTCTGCCGCCAGACAGCAGGTCTCCATCATGTTTCTGGTGCTGCGATTTTCTCCACTTCGTTAAGTCAAAATTCTGACTATATCTAACTAGATCTTTCCAGCTGTGTTTTTTTTAACTCCTCAGGTCCAAAAAGTTATCCTAAGTGCTTTGCCTTTATCTGGACCTTTGGAGGGAGGTGAGGGAAACAGGGAATTTCAAGACTTATGGAAAACAGTAACTTTACCAGCTCCTCTCCAAAATAAGTATGCTTTTGTTTCAATTTTTGCGCGAAACCATTTGTCAAATTACTCACTGCAGTGAATTTTAGGCATACTCATTACTTCACAGGAAGAAATCCTGGGAAGAAAAACCACAAGCAGGCTAAGGTATTTCCTCTCTTACAAACCAGCAAAACCCCAACTGTGCTTCAACAGGCAGATAAAATTACTAATACTCCATTTTTATACTAAGCCATCTCAAGGCACCGACGTTATGATGGTTGCACCATTAGAAAGTCGCACCGCCTACAAATTTTTCTGTAGCCATCGCACACAAGCAAACTATAACACGTGGAAGGAATATATCTGAGTGTTTTGCAAAGATGTGCCAATGGAGTAAAGGGCAGGCTGCCTGCCTGTCCCCGTAGAGCCCATCCTGCAAACCAAAACTAGGCTGTTTGATGCAGCCTGGCTTCTGCCTGCCTGAGGGGATCTTGTCTGTGGCGGAGTGTCAAGAGAAAATGACCCCCCCAGCACTAATTGCAGCATAAAGTAAACGGACAGTGGCTGATAAAGCAGCTAAAACTGTCAACAGTGTGGATATTTACAGTCCAGGAGAGATGGGAGCAAGAAGCCCCAGGATCTGCCTGCCACGTGCCCAGGTTTTCCTGGTAGTAAATGCTGAACAAAATCCATAAACAGAGATATTTTGGGTGGGTCCCTGTCTCTTCCCAGGGAGTTTTTTTGTCAAATGCCCCTCTATCATATGGAATTGTCAAGCATTTTTCCATAGGCTTGTCCCAGGTCATAGCCATGCTTCAGTATGCAAGGGCTCCTGTTTGGGCTACAATCCAAAGTTTTTTGATGGATCTGATTTCATGAGGAAATTCCTTGATTCTGCAGGTTTTTGTGCTTTTTTTTTTTTTGTGCATTAGTGGAAACATTTCTTTGAAACAATTTCTTTGTGAGATTACCTCAGCTTGAGGAATAATGAAGGTAGCAACCATGCCACATACTCCCTACATTCATCCCTTGCACAAAGCTGTCATTTATGCCCCACCACGCTGTCAAACTGCAGTAGGATGAGGCCGAGCAGTGTTTCAAGAGAAATGGCACTAAATATATAGGCATGCAGGCTGCTTCCCTTCTCCATCAGACTGTATTGTTGCTTTTCTATCTTTGCCTTTTCTTTTCCTTTCTACTCTATTCAGCACGCTGAAATCAATCAGTGCTGCCAGAGAAACAGAAATCCAGCGGGCAACAGCGATGACCAGCCACGGACTTGCATCAGTTTGCATCAGCCAGGCTCACTGCTCAGAGAGCTGTTTTACTCCGTTCTGGGCCTGAGCTCCCCTTCTTTTCTCAGGCATTTGCATTGGAGCTTAGCCATTTTGCAGTTCTGTGCAGCTAGAACAGGAGAGCAGCTCCGTGACAGCAAAAAGCCTGTACAAAGCTCTGATAGTGAGCAGATATTGGCCTGTTTGTCCTGGCTGACTGTCATGGGAGTTGGAAAACTTATTACCGTGTTCCTAGCCCCCATTGCTAGTGTTCAGGGATGAGCCAGCAACCCATTTGCCCACCGACAGAAGGGCTGTACCACAACATTTTTACCAGGGAGTGCTGAGCCAGCAAGTGCAGCTGGCTGTGGGACACTGCTCATGTGCCCATGAGTTTGCTGGGCTTTGACTCTCACATGGTAATTGGCAAGTTCCTGGGATGTGAGGTGTTGCCCTCCAGGTGCCAGCCCAATAGACATCCTGGGAAACCACATGTGGAAGATGTTCTCTTCACACAGCACCACCTGACCTCCAGGCTGTGGTCAGATGCTGGCTGTCCTAGATGTCCAGGTGGAGAAGGGTGACAAGGGGTGTCCCTCAGGGATCCATACTGGGGCCGGTGCTGTTCAATGTCTTCATCAATAATTTAGACAGTGGGATCAAGTGCACCCTCAGCAAGTTTGCCGATGACACCAAGCTGAGTGGTGCAGTCGATACGCCAGAGGGATGGGGTGTCATCCAGAGGGACCTGGACGAGCTAGAGAGGTGGGCCCGAGCAAACCTCGTGAAGTTCAACAAGGCCAAGTGCAAGGTCCTGCACTTGGGTCGGGACAATCCTCATTATCAATACAGGCTGGTGGATGATGTGATAGAGAGCAGCCCTGCGGAAAAGGACTTGGGGTACTGGTGGATGAAAAGCTGGACATGAGCCAACAATGTGCACTTGCAGTCCAGAAGGCCAATCGTATCCTGGGCTGCATCAAAAGAACCGTGGCCAACAGATCCAGAGAGGTGATTCTGCCCCTCTACTCTGCTCTCCTGAGACCCCACCTGGAGTACTGTGTCCAGCTCTGGAGTGCTCAGCACAGAAAGGACATGGACCTGTTGGAGTGGATCCAGAGGAGGGCCACGAAGATATCAGAGGGCTGGAGCACCTCCACTATGAAGACTGGCTGAGAGAGTGTTGGGATTGGTCAGCCTGGAGAAGAGAAGGCTCCGGGGAGACCTTATATCGGCCTCTCAGTACCTGAAGGGGGCCTGCAAGAAAGCTGGGGAGGGGCTGTTTGCAAGGGCATGTAGTGATAGGGCGAGGGGCAATGGTTTTTAACAACAGCAGAGTAGGTTTAGATTAGACATTAGGAAGAAGTTGTTTACAATGAGGGTAGTGAGACACCGGCCCAGGTTGCCCAGCGAGGTGGTGGAGGCCCCATCCCCGGAGACATTCAAGGCCAGGCTGAATGAGGCTCTGAGCAACCTGATCTAGTTGAAGATGTCCCTGCTTACTGCAGGGGGTTGGACTAGATGACCTTTAAAGGTCCCTTCCAACCCAACACATTCTATGATTCTATGATTAGTGCTGATAACATCCTATTTCCGCTGGCATTTGCAAACAGTTTTCATGCTCCAAAATGCAAGTCTATGATGTCCGAGAAATCTTGCAAACTGAGCAGCAGCTCCGCAGAGGTGTGGACCTTCTCCCCAGCTGTGGGGATTAAAAGCTCGTGGCACTTCTCTGGAGACACACAGAGCTTTAAAAGAATGGGGCTCGAACAAAACAGCTGTGCTATCTAGCAATGGGTTGGATGAACTCTGCTGAGCGTTGCTGTTTTCTATCCAGGCTGCAAGGAGGAGGTGAGTAATTTGCACACCACAAAAGCAGCTGGGCAGAGGATGTAGAATGTTGTTCATGTGCTTCCCCTAAAGAACAACAGTGCCAGGTCTTGCATTACTCCCACAAACCTCACTCTCTTCAGTATGCTTCAGAAAGCCCCGTTTTCTGGAAATGGCATCACCTTCTTTTTTGAAAAAACAAGAAAAAGCAAAACAGACCTTTGAGGTATTCGGCATGTGCCGACTGAGTATCTAGCACTGCTAGATATCTAGCAGTGCCAAGTGCTATCTGGCACTAGCATTTCTCTGAAAATGAACCAGTTTGTGGCAAAGGCTGCGCAAGGTCACAACATCATTTGCTGCAAGGAGAGGTCGCTTGTTTCCCCTGCCTGCACAGGATGGACCTGCAAAAGCGTGAAAGAGTAAAGAGCACTTTGATGAGGCTGACCAACACACGGAATTACTCCCCTTGCTCGGAGGGTGCTGGTTCCCCAAGACTCGCCGAAAGTGGGCAGCTGGTTTTGGGAGCGTGCTGCACCACAAATGGGCCCTCAGGCAGCACAGAACCGCCGGTGGCTACGAAGGCTGCAGAGGTCCCAGTTCCACGTCCCCAGGTGATCAGACCTAGCAACAGGGGAGCTGTGGGCACAGAATAAGGAACAGGGTACTCTCTGACACAGGAGTCGCTCCCAACATTTAGCCTCAGGATCCTGCCCCCTCACGAGTACAAAGCAGCTGCCTCTGTCTGCAGCCCAGATTTAGCAAAATTTTCAGGCAGCAGCTCATCTCACAAGTGTTACCCACACCTACGGCAGACTGCTCCACACCTCCTGAAGGTGATGCCTGGCCCTGACAGGAACATGCAGGACACCCTAAGACATCTTGAAGGCTCTGCCCTGCCCAGGCTGTGGGGAGCTGGAGATGCTCCAGCACCACCCCACCAGCAGCACCTTTTGCACAGGCAGCACCAGCCGCACAGGGGAACCGTGCCAATGCTGCCACTTACTTCTGCCTCTTCGTATGCTCTCCTCCAGCGTGAGAGCCCAGCAGCAAAATCCACACCGTGGGCCGCAACAGAGATCCAAAATCCACACCTCTGCCTGTGCAGCTCCATGAGGGAAAATGGGCCATGCTGACTAGTTGCTTTCGGTGGCATCACTGACATAGAGGGATGATGTGGGGAGCCACCCACCTCTGCTCCCCTGTGCAGTGATAACTCAGGCAGGGCTGAGTGAGGACTCATCAGGGTATCCTTCCAAATTGCTTCCTCCCACCACCAGGAAGGGGAAGAGGTACACGTGCTTTTACAGGTGAGAAGATGGCCCTGCTGGCTCCCTCCATGCTCATGGCTTTCCTCTGAATTTGCCATAAAGCCTGTTCCCCACAGCTTCTGCCTGCAGGTGCTGCCTGGTTGTCACAGTAGGACGTTTCCAGTTTGCTGTGCATGTGATGTTGTGCCATTGGTCCTGGGTCTCTCAGAACTGGGCCAAATAGTTGCACCACCTCTGAGTGAAGAAGTTATTTCCCCAGCAGAGATTCAATCACGTTGCCCAGCCAAGTCTGTCTGTTGGCATCGGTGGGAGCCGCACTCATGGACAGACAGTCTCCTTTGCTCCAAAATCAGGCAGGATGAATAACTTAAAAAAGAGCAAAAGGCATCCTCAGACCTACCCCTGGCTCAGCCTGACTGGCGCTGTTGACAGGTTTGCACAACCTGTCCCCATGATACCTCACTGTCCGGGTTACACAAGGGTTATATTATAGTTGAACATTGAAGTGGCACACCTCAAGGAATGGCTGTTTGCCCCAGGCTGCCGAAGCCACACACTCCAGCACCGGGTCCCCAGCACCACGCTGGCTACGGCACCGCCTGTCCCACAGGCTTTGCTCCTCTGCGCCAGTTTTCGCCCACCCAGACCCAACAACGGGGCTGTGCTCTTGGCTGAATGGGAAACGGGCTGGTAATGAGAAAAACAACAGTATGCAGTGTTAATAGAGTGCACTTTCAGAAACTTTCTGTGTTAAATAGCTGTTCGGCTATTAAAGACACAATGCAAGAAACCGGCAAGGGAACAGTGCTATCTGCAAAGCTCATCAAAGACCAAAAGCTAATTCAAAATCCTTTTATGGGGATTACCAGTAAATACCCAGAATAAAGATAATACTAAAGACAGCCTAGAAGAAAAACAACATGGTATGTGACGCAGGTGACAAGCACCCGGTTTCAGTCTGCCTCTGCTCAGGTCACAGCTCTGTGGTTGTTAGGAGCAAGTTACACCACACGGGTTGCGATGACGCATGGCGGAGCCTCTGGGTCTTCATGGCATTTACTTATGTGTTGATGAAGCTTGAAGGTCCTGAGCCTGGTCCCCGCTCTCGCGCGGTGCAGCTGCCTCTGTGGGCACACAGCAAATACCACAGTTTTCTCACTATTTCTCACTATCCCTTGTCCCAGGCATGAGTGCAGGGCCACGGTAGCTATGCAGGTGTTTCCAAGGCACAAAAAATGTTCATCTTCCCCTGTGGCAGTGCCCAGGGGCTTCATCCAACTTCATCAGCATGTGGCACTGCCTGTGCATCATTTTGCCAGGCAGGCAGCCACAAAACTTTGTGTTCTTTCCTGAGCAGGCAACATGGCCCAAAAGAGCAAGTCCAATGACTGAAATCTGGAGGAGACTCTTGCAAACACAGAGATGAGAAATGCTAGTCTCAGTAAAGGCATTGGTTAGGAAACAGCAATTGTAGCTAAAAAAGACTAGTTCCAAATAACACTGCTGGTAAATACCAGCATAACCATTCAAATGAGACACAGGGAGGACATATCCGCTGCCTTAGGTGCCATTAAGTCAGTCAAACCAGAATAAAGATGGTGGAAGATCCTAGATTTCAAACTGGCAGCATTTTATGCTTTTCTTCTTTCTTTTGCATTGGAACAAATGAAGATGGTGAAGAATCCAGCCCTGTTTCTGCTAGATAAGTAATGAAGCTTCTCAGGAATAGGATGTATCACCTTGTGGAAAAATTCAAGGCTAAGATCTCTCTTTACTTGTACTTCTGTAATATCTGGTACCCTGCTGAAAGAGTACCGTGTTTGAACAAAAGGTTGTTCTGGCAAGTAAGAGTGCAAACACCTCCAGACAGCAGACAGGTAAGCATGCAAATCAGAACCTTTTTCATTTACCGAAAAAGAAATGTTATATATGTAATAGTAAATAAAGGGAAGGAGGTTTATTAACAGCACATCTTCTGGTTTTTTCTATTTAGATGCACAAACTTATGCACAAACAAGCATGCCTATGTTTACTTAAAATTACATAATATACGGCATCCTAAAGAAAAAAAAATAGGAGTTATTATGAATAAGTTAATATGTTTACTTTGAAAGTGAATATATTGCATATAAATACAATATGCACATGCTTAATGTTGCTTAGCTAGCTTAAAGCTAAACCTAATCCAATATGCAAGTCAAATTCCCACAGCTTAATACATTTTATGACTAAGCCTCATGCTTTAATGGCAATTCCTAAAACCTAAATCACTTAGCCCGACATTCAAAAAAACAGCATGTGCACTGAAACCTGGGCTAAGCTGGTGAAGGCATCCCTGTCTGAGTGTGTGAGCCCACTGCGGCTTGTACCAGTGTTGGTGCTGGCTGCTGTGGTCTCCCCCCTCCTGACAGCCACCAGATCCTTCACTGAGCTCTTCCACTCCTAAAGCAACAAACAAACAAACAAACAAATAAACAAACAAAAATCCCCCCTCCCAAATCCCCCCCAAACCCAACCCTAACTACTTCCCCTACTTTCTGACTAGATTTAGTTTGCTGAAACAGCTTTGCAAAGGGTTTTGCGGCCAGCGCAAAGGAGGAGCATTGAGAAACCGTCCAACCTCCATGGCCTCTTGCCCAACTGCGCCCATGCCTTGAAGCTGGCAGGTGCTCAGATTTCTGCTGCTAAGGATCTGTTTCGAGGCATGCCTCCAACGTGCACAGTCTTGTCAAGCTCAGGAGCCCACGCAGAGTGCTCCTCAGCCCACTGGAGGACCATCAGGCACATTTGTCTAAACCAAGAGAGTTGACCTTCTCAGGGACACACGGTGGGTGCTGGACATGCAGCAACTCTTTGCACCAGCTTTCTGAGTGTCAGGATAGCCAGACAAAAGCACAAGGCAGAAGACAGCCAGACAGCAGCTGAACCCTCTGTTTTATTCCCCAGCCTGCGCCAACTCATCGTTCTGAAGCATCTCCAGAGCATCCAGCACCCAATCCCAGCAGCCCCTGCCTCCACTTACCAGGTTTCAGGCAGCGGGCTCTGGCACAGAGGCTGGATGTACCCTGAACCCAGCAGTAAGCCATTCTGCACGCACCACATGTGGTGCCTGTTCCCACTGCTCACCAGCCCACCAGGCATGGGACCAGCGGGACTGGCTGGTGGCCAGTGTGGTGGTGGCGGTGAATCCACCACGGCTGCCTCTGCATTTGTGCTCCAGTGAGCAGCAGGGTCTTCCCACAAGCAAGTACTCCAGGATGGTGCACGCCAGTAGCGTGTGCATGGTTGGCTCTGCGTGAACTGGTACCTCCTGGAAAAGGAGGAGAAGAGCAAAGGTGGAGAGAGCAATGTGGTCCCTGCACCAGGCACACAGAGGAGGACACACAGTTGTTCCCATAGACATGTTGTTGGGCAGGGAGCACCTGCACTTGGCTGGGAGGGAAGAAATGGGAAGCAAGAGGGGAGAGAGCAAGCCTTGAGGTAATATGGTGGCAGTGGGAAGTTTGGGCAGGCAAAGGGGGAAGCCTGGCAGAGAGACAGAGGGCACTGGGGCAGAAGAATGCTTGATGTGAAGGACAGTTCATTGATTCCTGCACCCAGAAAAGATGACACTTATCCAAAATGCAATGAATGCACTCAGAATCTGTGCACAGAAGCATACATCAGGGATATACAAAACCCATTTGTTTTCTTTCTTCACTCAGTGATTTCAGGAATGAGTGATGGAGCCAGCAGTCACAGCCAATGATTACAATCAGCAATCCATTTGTATTGTTTCCGTTTCAGACCGAGGAGGGGATAATTTGCTTTCAGTTCAGAGCAGCAGAATGCTTTTTCCCCCATTTATACTGAAGTAAAAAAATTAGAGATTCATAATCTAAATGCTTGCAGAGAGGCTCGAATGCTGCTCCCTGGCTGAATGACCTATTCATTCACTAACATGTAATGCAGACATGGAGATCTGGTAGTCCTGACTGCCTGTGTTACACTCCTGAATCAAACGTATTCTTTAGTTGAAGTCTGGGTGTAGGCAGGAGAGCCTTATTAGGACAGCCTAGTGATGCCTACAGTACTTTCATTTCCAGTTCTCATCAACAGAAGTTGAAAGTCTTCAAAAGCCCGAGCCCAGTCAGACTCTCAAAGAGTACACTTCTGTTTTGTTTCTTTTGGGGTTTTCTGTTTGGTGAGTTGGTTGGTTCGTTGGTTTTTGGGGTTTTTTTGTTTGTTTGGTTGGGGTTTTTTTTGTTTTTTAAGTCTGGTGCAAAAATGAGGGGTTGCATAGTCATTGATTCCTGCTGCTAGGAACTATCAGAAAACTCTCAGCTTCTTCTGCAGCCAACTTTATCTACAGTTAATTAATTAACATGGCAAAAGCAAGAGCCCAAATACCCAGGTGCTTTAAATAGGGATAGGTTGACAGTCAGACACAGGACGCAAAGGTTAAAGAAACTTAACCAAGAGACCAGTTGTGCAACTAATCTGTACAAAGGAAAATTGTGGAGGCTTAGAAGGAGCAAAAAAATAACTTGATTTGTATGAAATAAGACTTGCCATCAAGACGACTCAAATACACTTTCTATAAAGGGTTTTTACCAGAGACCCAAAATATGTTAGGTTCTGCACTACTGTGGCATACACGCTCTATTTTTACAGGGTGCTGATGCACGCATGACAGCCAGGAGGTCCTGCTGTCATCCAGAAGGACATGATCTGGCTGGAGAAATGGGCCAACAGAAACTGTCATGAAGTTCAACAAGGAGAAATTCAAAGTTCTGCACCTGGGGAGGAACAACCACAGGCACCAATATATGCTGGGGGCTGTCTGTGTAGAAAACAGCTTGGCAGAAAAGGATCTGGGGGTGCTGGTGGGCACCAAGTTGAACATGAGCCAGCAGAGTGCCTTTGCTGCAAAGAAGACTAATGGTGTCCTGGGCTGCACCGGGAGAAGTCATGCCAGCAGGTCAAGAGAGGTGATTCTTCCCCACTGCTCAGCACTCGTGAGGCCACCCCTCAAGCAAGTCCATGGAAATGCCACAAAGATGATGAAGGAACTGGAGAATCTGACATTTGAGGAGAAGCTGAGAGAGCCGGGACTGCTCAGCCTGGAAAAGAGACATTTCAAGGGGATCTTATCCATGTCTGTAAATATTCAATGAGGGTGACATACAGGAGATGGAGACAGACTTTCCTCAGTGGTGCCCAGTGACAGGAACAGAGGCCATGGGCACAAGCTGAAACATTAAAGGTTGTCTCTGAATATCAGAAAACTCTTTTGCTATAAGAGTGGCTGAACAGGTTTCCAGAGAGTTTGTGGAGCCTCCATCCTTGGAGATACTCGAAACCCAACTGGATGCAGTCCTGAGCAACCTGCTGTAGCTGACGCTGCTTTGAGGTCCCCTCCAACCACAGCTACTCTGTAAGCCCAGGATTTATGTCTAAGTCTTTGTGGAGAGCTCCCTGAGAGCAGCACGTACACCTGCTCTTGCATGGACACAAGAGCAAGAAGGTCTTGTGCTGCAAGAATGGTCATAGCGGGCCATTTGGTGCTGTTGGCAGCAGCAGTGATTATCTGTCTTCCACTAAAGAATCTGATTCTCAGCTTTACTGAGCAGATCTCTAAGGCAGCACGGACCCTCTCTGGTGCAAAGTAGAAATTTCTTTGTCACGCAAAGTTTTCTTGGACTGGTCTCTTCTGATTAATTGCCTGTGGACTTGTGGACATCTGTAGAGTACACGTTGCCTCTGTGTGTCTCTAAAGGACACACAGAGAATAACCAAGCAAAGTGAGCCTGTCACAAAAAGCCTTCAACAGACCATCCAGAAAAAAAGGCTTAAGGACCTATCAACTGGGTGGACAGAGGAAAAAGGACAGCTGAGATTTACTCGATCTAATCAAACTCAAGTGGGTAGTGATGCACTTTTCACCCCCCAAAACAATAGGTTTCAGGTAAGTACGGAGAAAAGTCTAGGAACCTGAAACACTGCTAAGGAGATGGGTAGCAAGGACTGTCTTTCACGAGAATACTACAGTGAGACTCTTCAAACAACCTATTTATCTCTGAATAAATGCTAAGTGAAAGCTTAGGGGTTTTTTTGGTTTTTTTTTTATTGCCACCTTGGCAGTAACAAGTTCCCAGCAAGGGACTGACAAGCATCAGCTGTGTCAGACTTACACTGCCTGCACACTGTGGTACACAGGGAAAACATTCACCAGCCAGGACTCGAGCGTGCCCTTTAATGCCCTCCAATTTTCATCCATTGCTAACAGCAGGGAGGAGGCGGTCATTTTCCTTTGCTTAGGTGAAACACTGATTGTGGTGTTGCAATGGGAGTAAATGGCTGTCAGTGGACGCAGCAGACATCAGAAGGGGCTGCAAGGCAAACCAGGTGAAGGCACGCAGCACCAAAGTTCTGGTGTGGAGCGATGAAATGGCAGAGCTTCTGGTCCCTTCAGGCACTTGCCACCTCCAGCAGCCGGAGAAAAGGAGCAAAAATGCATCCAGCCTATTTGTGATGACATCATCAACTTCCTGGGGAGTGAGAAGCTCAAAACAATTCACAGCCAAGAAGGGAAAAACAACAATGTGATGCTCAGAGTAATAAATTGACTAGTTCCACAATGTTTTTTTAGAGGGGAAAGCTATTGGGTTTTGGAGACGGAGGAAAGGGGTTAGTAAAAAGGGCCCCCTTTAGTCTGTAAGATATTTTCCTTTAGGATGTGATCTGTGTTCAGACATAAAGCAACAGCAGGAAAAGGTCCCCGTGCAGTGCAAAATGCCATAATTTTGTGGACAGCAGACTGGCCCCTGTGGTCCTGTAAAACAGCTGTCGCCACCTGTGCCAGCCATTTGAAGGGCAATTTCCCTTTTCACTTGGCACAGCTCTACGGGTCCGTGGCCTCTGGGCACAACTCTGCTGCTGGGCTTGGGCTCCTTCGCTGAGACCCTGTGAGAAACCAGCCTTGAGACAGACCCGGTGCACAAGTGCTTTATGGACTTGGCTTTATTACTTTATATGTCGATAAAGAATGGGTCCAGTGTTCAACAGCAACAGGCTGCCTGAGGCAGAAACACACCAGCCTCTCTGTTAATCATAGAGCAGAGGGCTGGAAAGGCCAAATTTCACTTCTGGTGCTCATTTCAGCTTCGGCGTTAAGCGGAGTGAAATCATCCCATTAGCCATCACCTGCTGCATACCAAAGCAATCTGTTTGACAGGCAAAGCACAAAAATATTATGCATTTGCATTCTGGCTGCACAAAGGCTGTCTTTATGAAAGCACCACTGGATGTCAAGTATGAGCATTCACTCCTAGCAGAGTTAGCATAGTGCTGAGGCATGATGATGAGATCACCGTTTGTGTCAGTCTGCATGCACACATGATACGCTTTATACTCACACGCAGTCACCGCTGGCCACGTGCTACACAGTTCTGCTTAATTGTCATCATAATTGCAGGAGGGCGCCTGAAACACACCAACATTTTAAGTCCGTGGTGTTCCAGTATCCGACAGTAAGAGGGTTCCTGGTCCATGCCAGCAGGGTTAGACAGGTGGTACTCACAGGACAACGCTCCTTCTAACATCTGCCAGCTCTCTCGTCCCTCCCTGATAGAACACTGTCTGCTTCGGACAAATGGACTCCCAATGTCCCATAGCATCATCAGGGACCCTTCACATGTTAAGACATACTAGTTGTTTAACTTAAATTTAAGTTTTAATTAGAATAAAATACTTACAGTTATAACATGGTGTGATTTATGCTGTTTGCGTAGCTTTACTTAGCACTTATTTTACTTAGCTAGATTTGCTGAAGCCATTAGGACGCAACAGAGTTGATTTGCTTAGTAATTTTCCTAGCAGCTGGTACAGTGCTGTGTTTTGTCTTTTAGTACACACAATTGCAATCGCAGTTGCCCAGGGATTCCTTTGTTGGAGGTCCCTCCCTTTTCGGAAGCACCCAGCCCAGGCTGACCTTGCTGCTGTCAATTTGATTGAATTACTTATTTTTATAAAATCCGAGGCCTGAGATTCTGCTGCGGGAAACCTAGGGTTGAGCCTGAAGAAGGAGGGAGCATGCCCAAGAGTGAGTGCGTGTCTGTGAGGAGTGGGAAGGCACACCATCAGCTCACCGGGGCTGCCCTGGCAAAGGGACCCTGGTCCCAGCAGGTAAAGAGTCGGGTGGTGCATGTGCAAGTCCGTGGATGGGGTGTGAATGCTCGGGCAGAGGCTTCTCCTCTAACATCACAGTAGGGAAAATCCACCAGCAGCAATTTCAGGAGTAAACGTTGTCATCTCAAATAAAGCCCCTGGCTGCAGACACTCCCAGACTTGGTCAAGGTCCAGATCTGTCTGCTCCAGCTGTAGCTCCCTCCCCGCTCAGCCAACGGACCAACAACGACAAGCCATCCTTATAGTACAAGCCATCTGCAGGAGTCTGGATGCGACTGAATGCTCCAAGACGTGGGAAGCCAAAGTGAGAAGGTCTTCGCGTGGTCTGCAACCAGGAGATAACAGCTGCTAGTTCTCATGCCTCACTGCTCAGCTGCAGGGTGGGCAGCAGTACCTCCTGGCTCTTTTGCCAGCCACGTGACACAACCCTAAAACAGATTGTGCTGAAAGCCCCACGTTATTCAAGGGAAACGGGTTTATTCTAGAGAGCAAGCCTTGAGGAACACCTCAGAGGCCTCAGCCTCTAAGTAAGAACCCTGAAAAACATATCTAAGGTCTCAACCTCTGTGTTATTCTTCCTTATTACCCAACATGTTGCAAAGGCACCCGAATTTGCTTGTACTCCTTTACTCTGGAGCACTAGTCACATACAAATTTAACACTACAGTTCTCTCCCTCTTTCTTTTCTTTCTCCTTCCCGCATGTTTCTGTCCTAGGGGAAAACTCCTTTTATAAAGGCCAAGCCAGTTGTCCCAGGAGGGAAGAGCAGAAGCCAGTGAAACTGGACAGAAAGGAGGCAAGCGACAGAAGTAATGTGCCATGCCTCGCTCAGGTTTTGGGGGGCTGCCCCGCTATGCAAGTAGAGCCTCTGAATTCTCCCTTGGTGGGGAGTTACTGAGATGACCCAAAAGGCTAGATGAATAAAACATTGTTCAAGCTTATAAGTAGAGCCCAGAAAAAAAAACAAACACCAAAACCAACTGACTTTTTTTGAACCTTCCTCTGTCTGCTTACTGAGAGATGAAATGAAACTGGATACTAGCCCAAATGGCTCATGATTTATTTAACTTTGAGCTGCTGGCTTTTTATATTAGAAAAACATTATTTTACCTGTCTGGTGCACCTACAGAAAAGAAAAGGCTTGTCAAATTCAAGGCTTCTTGCAAGGTTTTATTGTGGTATTAGTACATAGATAATTATATGTAAAAGTTTATACATAAAAATGTACGCACATATAAATGTATATCCAGAATTGTATGTGTGTGCAAGTAAAAAAAATTAATTATATATAATGACAGAATCCCCCAAAGGCTTCATAGTTTCTCCACGGTTTCTCATTTCCGTGGGGTTAGAGGGTCACTATTGAATGCGTTACTGCATTTTACATGTGTACTGTGTGGTTCTTCTGTTGTCTCAGTACCTCCCTCAGTATTTTGGTACCAGAGAAAGGAAGGAGACATTGCCACCACCAGTAAGTTGCTGTGAATACATTAAAATGCACTCTTCCACCCAACAGGTGAGCCTTAAAAGAGGAAAAGCTCCTCACCATACAGCAAGGGTGCGGGGAGAGACTAGCAGAGCTTTATATTCGTTTGAGCTCACTGCAACCCTGCGAGCAGATCTAAGTTTAACACAGGCCCAGAGGATGCAAAGCCCAAGTCAGGAACAGTAATTCACTTCACGTCAAAGCCCAGCGAAGAGATTTCTTTTGACAGCTTCTGTTTCATGCTCCCAGTGAGCTTACTGGCTTCCTGCACAGGCACACGAGCCCGACCTCTCCCATTCACCCACAAGTTGGACACATATAAATAAAACGGCCATTAATTCCAGCTGGCACATGGGTTTGGCTGAGGCCCCTCCTTCCTGAAAGCAACAGGGATAAAGAGCTGGGGGGGGATGGGGGCGCGTGGAGGGATGAAACAAGAAACAAGCAGCAATCCAAACACTTCCATTGTAAGCTCTCTGGCTTGATCATCTAGGGTCACACCAACATTTAGGCAAAAAAAATACTTAGAGCTGATTAAGATCAAGAAGAGGAAGCATATTCTCCCCAGAAGCAAAAACCACACATGAGTAGCAGCCCACTCTTGATCTGATGAGAATTTAATAAAGCATTCTAAAAGCTGTGTTGGAAAGTATTAGGAATACTACTTTTTTTTTTTTTGTCTCTCAACTTACAGGAATAAGCTGGGTAATTATTTTAACCTAAGCTGAGTGTGAAGACAAGCATCACAAACATCTTCCACTGAAAAGGTTAGACACACTTCTTTCCATACACACACTGCAGCACAGTTAGAACATTTACAAGACACTAAGGTAAAACTGCTTTTGAAAAGGAAACACAGACAAATAAGCAGGGAAAGCAGAATGTGGGGAATTTAACCGTAAGAATTATCCCTTATTCTCAATTGTCTGATAGCTGGCAATGGAATTTGTTTGTGCAATGCAGAAGAGGTAACAGCCTTTAAAGCAGTCCAACTTCAAATGCTCAGGATAGACAAAGCCGGTGTGGTTTGGTTCTGTGGGCTTCTTGGGGTTGTGAGATTTTTATTTTTGATTAAAAGCACACCCCAGTTCACTAATTTGAGTTACAGTGCAGTTCCACAACACTAAGGTAAGAATCGTATGTGCCTTCCCCAAAGCCAACAAAGGTGGATATGACTTTCCTGGGGGAACGTCATGGGGAAGCTCTGTCATGGAATTTAGTTTATTTGAAGAGCTAAGAATACACCTTTATCTAAACTTGTGCACTCGCTCTGAATATCCAAGTAGCAGACCCATGCAGTATAATCTGATAATTAGTTACAAACTTCAGTTTATGCATTCTCAGACCCAAAAACTGGGTTAAGTTTGAAATTACTGCCATTTTATACAATGCCATCCTCTCTTTCAAGTGTTATTATTTAGACAAGCCTAGAGAGTATTTAGGTTGAAGAAACTTTGTATAACTGTAAAGAGTTTGTTACTGCCATACAAGACTTTAGGTTTCCTTAGCCTCAACAGCCAGAATTAGTGTCACAGCTGATGGGGACCGGTTCAACCCAAGAATGGCTGGAGCTCAAACCCACCTTAAAATTACATGATCAGAAATTAGGTGTGAGGACTAAAAGAAGACTTTAAGATGAATGAAACAGCTTTCAGAAGTCATATATGGAAGCAGGTGGTTAGAAGGAAACAAAGTTTTTCAGCTGACAAAACAGAAGTAATGCAGGTAAGTCAGCAGTCAGTATCAGGAGACAGAATAGTGGCAATGAAAGAAATCCAAGTGGGAAAGACTTCATTTGAAAGCACAGAATAAAAATCAAAACATTACCTAATAGTAGGCAGGAAAATAATAAAAGTACTCAGGAAAGGGGATTTAGGCATTGTGCTGTGTGGCAGCAAATGTATCAAGCACAAAATACACTCAGAAAACACTTAAGTTTCTATAACCAGTTTTCAAGCGATTCCAGTGGTGCTTGTTTCTGCCATGCCGCCCAGATTCCAACAACTCTATCATACACACAGCCTCTTATTAAGTTTCACATGAAAATCTTAATAAGTTTTAGGGAAAAGATAAGAAAAAAGCCAAGTCCGATGACAGAGCAAGCATAGAGTGCCTTCTTGGTAGAGTACTTCAAAGCAAGGCATCAACACTATTCCTCAATTTTAACATGCTTTGTGGCAAAGATATTCATCTCTAAAAATCTGAATCTAGGCTGACTAGTTACAAAACATAGGGAACTCTCTGTTCAGTTGTGAGGTTTTTATACACAGAAGTTATTCTAAAAGATTAGGGATAACTCAAAATCAGATTTAGGCAAACGTGAGTTAATTTCTGCAGACTAAAAAATGCAAAACAGATTGCCCAGGTGTAAAAAAAACCTCAAAAGAAAGGCACACGTATTTATGGCTGGGAAGATTAATGAGAAGTCAAATCTACCAAAACTGCCATAGACACTTAAAGATGTCATGTTATGGCATCATTGAACAAAAGGAAAAAACCTGTATTCCAAACAGATTGTATTCAAAATTTATTTTTAAATAAAAGAAAAAACAAGACAATGATTTTAAATAAACATGGTATATTCTACACATCTGTAGATCAACACAACTTTACATTAGCCATTTTTAACCTTTAAAAGTTCTGTTGCAGCATCTTCTACAACATTTGAGATAGTGTTGGTTTCCACTTCACAATCAACCGAACAATACCCAAATGAAACTATTTGCTTAAGTGAAGCTTTATTTTTCATGACCAAAAATGGCTCTAATATAAAAGCACCTGTTAAACAATTATCCCCACCTAATTTTTTTTTTTAAATGAAGTCTGTTCAGCCTTTTTTTTTTTTTGGTTCTGTTCCATTGCCTGCATAGAAATCAGCATAAAGCTAAGTTGCAAGCTAAGCTTCACTTTAGCAGTGCAATGAATGGCATCAAACTTCATGAAACAAAAGATACAAACATTATCAGCAAAATTCAACTATGTAAAAACAATATGAAAATCACAATGCTTTTGTGGGTCACAACTAGACTAGCTTTCAGTGTGCAACCTTCCTCGGGGAAAAGTGCTTTTTTCCCCGATTCACATGAAAAGAATGAAGCATGCATCAAAAGCCTTTGTTCATACAGAAATGCCCATTAAGAGAGTTCCATGGTAACATAAGGCAAAAAGAGATATTAAGGTGGAGGAAGCATTTTGGCCCAGAGTGTGTTTTATGACACATACATACACATTACATTTGCGTAGCATATGACAGGTAAGGGATTGGCTCAGTAAGGTAAAAGTGTCCATTTTTATAAATACATGTCATTATTGCTAATATGCTACACATTATCATCCAACTTTTAAAGCTGCTTTGTTGGCATTACTCTTGTAATTAGCAGCTCACATTCATGGTGTAAATGTGGTATTCCGTATGAAGAAAAGTAAAGCAGCATAAATACAATTATGAAAACAAAAGGCTTATGCAACATCCCTCTCTAGCTTTGCTGTGGTTTTTTTTTTTTTAATTAAAAAGTGTTCAAAGAAAACAAGTCCAGTTCACCACAAATCAGGAAGTCTCACAATGGGGTTGGAAACCAAGCTACAGGGAGCTGGGCGGGGGCGGGGGGGGGACACGGCATGCATTATAATCTAGTCCTTTTAATCATACCACTGGAATACAAAAGTCCAATTTAAAGGCTAGACTAACAGTAGAAGGCAAAAAGCCAAGAGTAGACTTAGTTTGATATTTAAATTAAGATTACAATTTTAATCAGTAACAGCAAACTCACCCGGCCCTTTAGTATATTCACAATATCTACTGCAATTGAATACTTAATTATGACTAGTATAGGTATGTATGTATGTTCACTTTAAAAAGATATTAAATACCTGCATCATGAAATTACATTCTTAAGACATTATGTAAGAAAATAGCTCATGTGTGAAATGTTTCTGAAATGTATTTATGCTCCCTTCTACCCCCTACTATGTCACACACACAAACACACCCCCCCCCCATCAAAGCATTCACTCACAGGGAAAAACAAACACCCCTTAAAAAAGAATGGAAATATTGAAGGGGACCAGCTTGGCTAGTTACAGCACAGTGCTTAACAAGGTTCAAGACAGAACCAGATCAGAGTTGGCCAAAAGATGCCCACAAAACATGCCTGACCAGCAATTCCTTCCAACTCATTCTATCAAACTCAGTCCACTTTTGGTTCATTGCAATGACTGAAGTTATTTCATATATACATATAAACACAAGACTCCAGCTTTACATTAGTTTTTTTTTTTTGCAAAGCGTTTTTACCTTTCCATTCATTTTGTTCTGCAGCAACTACAAGAGGTAGGCATAAAGCATTTAAGAGCTTCTTTCCCAAGGTCCTATTACTAGCTCAGTTTAGTGGGATAAAACAGAAATCAGCCGTACCTGTGTTTTCACTAGGAAATCCAGGTGGAAAATAGCTATATGAACCCTGGATTTGCTAGGCTAGCACACCACCGAGTAAGAAGCTGTTCATATCCAGGAGGATACTTTTTTTTTCCTTTTAAAAGTGTTTACTGCAGAGCACTCCTATAGAATGTAGATGTCAGGACCAATCCTCTCCATTTCTATTTGTACATAGGAGCAAGGTACCATTTGGCCAAGACTACAGATGTATTTTCACAGATGCAAGTGCCATGCAAAAATAAGTTAAAGAACAGATACCAAAACATAAAAGTAGTAAAACTACTGAAGGTAGATTTTCTCGAAAGTATTTATATAAACAATTTATAATACTTTTCTTTCCCCCTTCTCTTTTTGACATTCACAGTTAAAGCTGTGGCTATACATCAAGAATTTCTTCTGCAGTGCCTCCACAACGTAATCTGTAGCGTCCTGTTCTCCAGCTGATAGTGGGGTCCCACAAAGCAGATAGGAAAATATATATTGTCATGGATTCTCTGATGAACCAAGCTACTGCATAATCAAGTTTTGAAAAACACAGAGCACCACCCTAGAATGTAAGAAACAAATATTTAAACATACTGATTATTCAAAAGCAATTTTACTGATTATTCAAAAGGAATTTTAAAGCAATTTAAAACATTTGTGTTACAGATAAACTTATTTTAAAGCTTATTATACAGATTTACATATCAATAGCATATTTTCTTTATAAGCAAGCCAACAACATTTTGCTGCTCAAGATATGATTACCCATATTAAAGATGAAGAGCTTGGCAGAATGACCCGGGTGGTTTGAAAGGAGACTTTTACATAGAGCAAAAGGCAACTAAAAGCGTGACACTTTCAATGTTTTCTTTTTGAAGCTTTGTAAAACTGCATTCAAGCAAACACTGGGGTTTTGCCACAGACCCCAAGAACAGCAGCATCTAGACACAACACTCCTGTTGTGTCAAATAAATCAAATAAATAAGCCTTTGGCCTATTGTATAGGAAAAGTAGGACTGAAAAAAAAAGCTTACAGCCTCTCAATATTTTCTGTTCCTTTAAGAATTTCTAGCTACATGCAGAGCTGGAAGTCTAAAAGTCTTCAGGAGAGGAAGAGTAGGCACACTGTTAAGCTGACCTTCTGGAGTCCTACAGAATCAACACAAGGCCAAGTTTTTTGGTGGTTTTTTTTATTATTTCCAGTATGTGTTAAGACCACCAAAAGTACTTCTCAGTATGATGAGTACTGTTTGATAAATTTGAATACCCAAGTAATTATGGATCACATCTGCTCCGATTTGTGACACCTTTGTATCTTAAGTTTTTTGAGGCCCAGCTTCTAGTGATGGGAAGATTTTATTTTTAGAAGTAGGCTACAGCTGTCCTGTAACTCCATTATTACAAAAATAGAGTGAAAAATGTACTTAAGAGTACATATACACCTCAATAAATACAATACAAAGTGAAAACTAAGATAAAGAATAAACCATAAAATCCTACAAAGCTGCTATTCTTGTACAGTTAAAAAAACTTAAAATTTCCAGATATGCCTAAGTAGAGCGGACTGGAAATGTGAAAATTAAGGGGACAGATATAAAAACTTTAAGAGCCTAGGACAGAGGCAGGTGCATATAGAAAATAAAATTACAACTAAGCACACTTACTCTTTTTTGCTCTACTATAACTGAATCTTGAAGACTGAGAAGTAACAAGATTTGACCTGTTATTTCCTTGATTCAAGAGAATTATTTGATTGTTATAATTAGGCTTAGCTTTTTTCTGAAATAAATGGCACTAGTAACTTCAATAACGCCAAAGAAGTGAAGCTACATACCTGGACACCTTTTAGTTGAATGTAGTCAAATATAAACCACGCCAGGCAGTGACACATGAAAAATACCATTATATCCCATCTAAACACATGATGAGCTGCCCAGCCAATAACTAGACTGGCAACAAAGCACTCTGAGATTGGCTCACAGATTATCGTGGCAGGCAACATATTAATTCTCAGTTTGGCCCACCTAAAAAAGACAAACAAATCAGTTCTGACTATGCATTATTCTGTATGTTCTCCTCCCCGACCTCATCAAATGATGAGCCATCACGGCCTTTTCTGACAATGTTTTTTTGTTAATGTTAATTTACATCCCCAAATAAAATATTGCAAAAATTCTCCCTTAGCATTTAAAAGGTACTAAGGGGAGGGGTTTTTTGGAATTTTTTTTAATATCAGTCATACTTCTGTGGAAAGTCAGTGCCTCTCTCCCAACAATAACAAGAAGCTGTGCGTTGGAACTTCAGCATTCTGGATATTAGATCAAATTAACTCGGAAAATTCCCTCTCATTATCAGGTTATCCACATCAGAAGCAGATGACAGGGGTGAGTGGGAAGGGAAGGAAAGATTAGAATTCTACCTGATCATTCTGGATTGAAACTGAGAAATTGAATATGAACCAGAGTTTTGCATTGCAACTTGCGTGGCCATCGCAAATTTCCAGCCCCTGAAAAATTAATTTGTTGTTATAAAAAAAGTGCAATTAAGAGATACAAAAAAACAATTATAGAACAAACACCCAAGATTTTTATTAGGCTTGAAAAGTTTCTTTGGCATATCTGCCATATTATTACAATGGGTATAAGCAAAAAAATTAGTGTACTTATCAAGTCTCTTAATTGAAAAAGAGCAAATACCTCTTGAATAATACTTAAAACAAGTTCTCAAACTGTTTTCTAAAGGAATTGACAATGACATACCTTAATTATTTCTAAAAAAATACCACACAATAGTCTTTTAGCACATCATAAGCATAGTTGTTGTATACATGTGAAGCTGACCTGAACACCTATACTCATTAGTATGTACTATGTGTTTAAAACAAAAGATTTAAACTGCACTTAAAGCAATAAGTTTACTTCAGAGTCATCTTACCGGTCAGCTATAGCTTTGGCCATAAAGTAATCTTCAGCAATATATTGTGCAAAAGCTATCAGTCCTCCTGCTTGGTCCAAGACATCCTTCCTCATCAAGCATGACATTCCTGTTACACACTTAAAGCCAGTTAAGTTGGCTGAAATATATGACCTTGGATGTGAAGTTCCAAAATAAACCTGCCAAAACAAGATAAAGCTTTTAAAACTCTACAGGTATTTATGCAAGTACTACTCACTGGCAACTTTCTCCAACAATGCTTGGAGGAGAAAAAGAGTGCTAGACATGGCAAGTTACGACAGTGTCTTTGGAAAGATCTTTACCACTAACCTAAGAAATCTAGCCTACCACCAAATCTGAGAAACCCAGTAGTGATATTGGCTGTGTTTTTATACATCTGTAAGTGGGTTTTAAATCCACATATTAAACTACTGTATTTCATTTGGTGTTTAATTTCTAATTTATTGAGGTTGTTCTCAGGGAATACATATATTAAGAATCCATTAAGGAACTTACTAATCACTATGATTAATATATATTATTTGGTGATAGCGGACAGATATGCTGTCTCCTTCCTCTTGGAAAGATTAACCACATTACTGCATACATGTACTTATAAACTTACTGTATGGTTGTATAGAGGCAGAATAATTTTGTTTACTTAATGTACTTGCAAATACAAATAGTAAAGAAAATTCAGACTGTGAGACAGTCTTTTTATAAGATTCAATAACTTTAACTAGAAATTACCAATAAAGAGACAGTGAAAATGAATGCTAGTGCCTCTCACTGCTATTCTTCCTATCGATGGCCTTCACGCTGGTCTTACCTAATATTCCTTCAAGAAAAGGCATGCTCATCTTGCAGTGTACTGGATCTGGAAGCGAAAAGCTCTTCCAGGAATATAGAAGCATGAGCTGTAATTCTCACTACTTTAGCACACAGCAGTACTAAAAGCTTTGTGCTATACCTCCTTGCTCTTCTAAGAGGAAATTCAGACTGTGTCACAGAAGTCACACAAGCTGCGCTGTCTCTGTGCAATGAAGGAGTACTGAATTTCACTGCACTTTCATCTCTCACATTTCTGCCTTTGACACACATTATTTAGCCTTGGGGCCAAAATGCCTTATACATGCCAACTTAGAACAAAAGATAGTTGATTAATTTACATGCCTTGAGACACAAGGAACATGCAAGAAAACTCAACCTCTTCATTCTACAGAAGAGAACTTACTGAGAAAGAAGAGGGGAGAATAGGACAGAACAAGTGATATGAAGATGGTGAATAGGAATCAACTGTTCACTTTCTCTTCCAACACAAGTGTTAGGAGACATGAAATAGCACTATAAGAAGAAGGGTCAGAGTGAACAAGGTGGTGGTTCCTCTAACAGATAGTAGATCTGTGGAACTTCCTGGTAAAGACAGTTCTAGGTGTTCAAAATCTATATGGACTCAAAGAAAGAACAGAAAAGTTCAAGAAATCTGTTCTTAGTAGAATACTAATATATGGAGGATTAGTAAATATACAAATCTACTTCCCACTCAAGAAGTTTTTCAGCTGAAAATTGCAGAAAGCTGAGACAGTATTACAGGAAAACAGGATATAAGCCTTGCTTGTGTTCTGCTCCCCTCAAGGGCTCTGCTTATAACCCCTGCTGGAAATAAGATACTGTGTGAACTGGACTTTGCTCTGATTTGTCATGGCCATTTCTGTGTTCCTTTTCAGATATCAAAATAGAATTAATGGCCCTTTCTGACTATGCGCTAGGAAGAGTTCTGCAGTTTTAAAATTTTTTAAAATAAAATCCATCATTATCATCCTGTAATCTTTATTGTTGGTATTGTAGACTTAAATATTGAATCCATGTTCAGAGCAGCACAGTGGAATTTTTTGGCATTTAAAAGTCATCCTAGATAGTCTGAAGTGTGACTGCAGCTGAAAATAAACATTTCTTCACTCAAAAGGTGCAAGAGGCACTATACAACTTTTAGTCAGCAAGGTCCTGCAAAAAAAACAAACCAACAACATTGCACTCACTTGTTCAAGGGTAGCAGCAAAACCCTGTCTGTCTGCAACATAGGGAAGCCCATGGACCAAGCCTACTTTTTCAGTCATTTGATTGGCCATATCTGTCAGTGTGTCTGGCGTTACTAAGTGACAAATGAAAAAAAGACAGTTCATTGAGCAATTCTGTCATTATCAGACTTCCATATAGAGACACTAATTCTCATTATATTACCAATATCAAGAGCACACATACTTTGACGCACAGTATTTTGGAGGAAGAAAGTTACAGAAAAAATAACAACACTAATTTTCAACAACAAATACAATGTAAACAGTTTCACTTTTTTTTTTTTAATGGTATTTTCACCTTTAAATAGAGATTAAACATTTTTATACTAGGAAAGTATTTTTTCCAGATTTATACTTTCATTTCTACTTTTATTCTCAGTCAAAATAATCCCCAACAACTGCTTGCCTACAGGGAGTAAAAGCAATATGACAGTCAGCACATTACAACACACACCTACCTCTGATTCCACTATCACAAATCCATATAAGATCATATTTGGCAACTTCATAGCCAGGCATTAAGTTGTTAATCTTGGGGTTAATGCCAACCTTCTTGCCACCTAAAAAATACAAACATCATCAAATAATGTATGGGGTTTTTTTCAGAATTCAGACTCAGTACACAAAATATTTAGAGATACTACCTGAAGAACAGTAAGTGTTTACACATCAATTCTTACAGTTCACTTTTATGAAAAGGATTTGAATTTTAATTATTCCTTCACGTCTATATTTTACATCTTACTACAGTTGTGCAGATAATTATAACGGAAAAAGTACTCAAATGCTTCCTCAAAATGGCATGGTAACAAGGTTAACGTAATTAAAAGTATAATAGAGCTACAAAGTTCATTACTGTATTCCATAAGGTAAATATTCTCTACCTCTTAAGACTACTGATTATGATCATTATATTCTACCGTAGTTTTAGCAGAAAAATGAAGAAGGGGCAGAATACAGTCAGACACACTCTTTTGCTTCCAACTGACAGACATGGTCCAGTTTGTTTCATGTCAAAGAAAAAAAAATTACATTCTAGTACCTAACTCTAACATCCCTTCCCTCCGCTAATTCAAATGTAAAGTGAAGAAAGAGCCCTACAGTCTAAGCTGATGAAAAAGGACTGTTGCAGGACCTCAAGCTCAAATACAGCCACAACTCCAAGTCAATTCCTGCACATCTAGGTTAGTACAAAGACAGGATTTAAACTGCTGTTTCAGGTTTAGAAGGAAAAAGTTGTGGGGGTTCCATAAATCATTCTTCCTCGAGCTTTTTTGGACTGATGCCACAGATTGCGACTACAAACTTATTTATTTACCCAGACTGACAATTAAGTTATAGAACCAACATGAGCTGAACGAGACAACTATTTATTTTAGAATACTGTATATGGACCTAAAAGCCTTTTACTGTATAAGACCTAAAAGCCTTTTACAATTAAATGTCCCACCTTCGAGTTGTACTGCTTACCTATGAACAATCTAGCATCAACATTCGGGTATTTGCCAAGGAGCTTTTTGCACACATCAATAGCTGGATCATCATGATCTTGTACACAGAGCAGCACTTCATACTAGTAAAAACAAAAAGTATACACACACATATATGTATTTACACACACTTAATATCAATAGGGTCTAGGGAATAAAGCTTAATAACATACCAAACTGAAAAAAACTCTTACAGAATTAACAATAAGAACAAAGGGATTGTTTTACAGCTAAATAAGATTTTTTTAATGTACAACCAAGTACTTGTGAAAAAAGAACCAAGCCTGTATCCCAATACACTCTTGTACCAAGGAACATTAGTTTTCTTGTTATCAGAAGGGTTTCTATTAGGCATGAAGCGAGACATCATGGTATACAAGGTAAAGTTTGTATTTCCACTTCTATTTTTGTTCACATATGAATCTTAAATCCAATCTTATAGTCAAGTAATTTACAGCACACAAAATAAAGGAATGATGTTATGATATACTTGACTGCATACCTCTGAACTACACCTTCCTTTCCTTTACTTTGTGGATGCATATGCAGAACAGAGTTGGAAGACAACCCACACACCGCTATATGTACACTTAATTGTGTAATAAAGCTGAGCTCAGGAACATGTATATGCATACTTAATGTATACGTATTTTCCTTAGGAATAGAATAACAGCTAAAAATGAACAACAGGTAATGGAAAACTATAGCTGTTTCAGCGATCAAGCTACATGCTTGTTACACACAAGCTACAGACAGTGGGTGAGGAAATCACATTTTAAGAATTCACTCAACATTTTAAAACAGCTTTACAAGCTTTGATGGAGCTATTTCTGTTTCTGCATTAACAGCAAATTCCTTGAATACTCCTTACTTGATATAACCTTCCTCATTAAGTTAAATAAATACATTCGGAGGTCATCTTGGGTTTAGT
>VWZL01005989.1:4312-39286 GCA_013396915.1 Stercorarius parasiticus | reverse complement strand
GATAGAACAAGAGGGAATGGCTTCAAGCTGCAACAGGGTAGGTTTAGACTGGACATTAGGGAAAAATTCTTCACAGAAAGAGTGGTCAGACACAGGAATAGGCTGCCCAGGGAGGTGGTGGAGTCAGCATCCCTGAATGTGTTTCAGAGTCGTTTAGATGTGGTGTTGGGGAATATGGTGTAGGGGAGAACTTTGTAGAGTGGGGTTGATGGTTGGACTCAATGATCCCAAGGGTCTTTTCCAACCTAAATTATTATATGATTTTATGATTCTATGATTCTATGAAAAGAGAATGACTTGTGGGAGATCTGATGGTAGGTGTCCGTCTTCACCACAGTGATCATGAAATGGTTGAGTTTAAATTTTTCCATGTAATGAGAAAAATGGACAGCAGAGTTGCTACCCTGGACTTCAGGAGGGCAAACTTTAAGATACCCAGGGAGCTATTTAGCAGAGTACCTTGGGAATCTGCTTTTGAGGGCTTAGAAGTCCATGAGTGCTGGTCAGTCTTTAAGAACTACCTTTAAGAAATGCAGAAGCAGGCAATTCCACTGTGTTGTAAGTCAAGCAAGTGGGGCAGAAGACTGGCTTGGCTGAATAGGTAACTCCTCATGGAGCTCAGGAGGAAAAAGAAACTGTGTGATCTCTGTAAGCAAGGTCAGACTTCGCAAAGCTGTGGTTCAGATATGCAGGGTGAAGACACAACACCAAAGCTGAATTAGAGTTGAAACTAGCCAGTGTTGTGTCAGACAACAAGAAGGGGTTTTAAAAGTACGTTAATAGCAAGAAGACGTCTAAAGAATACTTTAATAATAATGATAGACATTGAGGTGCCTGATCCCCTGAGTCAGAGGACTGCGAATGTGGGAACAGTGCCTTCCCATTTATGGACCCTGAAATTGCAAGGGACCAGCTGTATCAGCTGAATGTTCACAAGTCCAGGGGGCCTGATGGGATTCACCCTACAGTTCTGAAGGAGTCAGTGGATGTTACCCAGGACTCCTCTCAATCATGTACGAAAGGTCTTGGGAGCCTGGGGAGGTCCCTGCTGACTGCAAGCTAGCCAATACTATTCCAATCCACAAAAAAGCGGGTGAGGGAAGACCCAAGGAACCACAGACCTATTAGTCTAACCTCAGTTCCTGGAAAAATTATGGAGAAGATGATGCTGGGTACTATTGAAAGACATCTAAAGAACAATGCNCTGGTGACCGGTCACCAGTGGTGCTCCTCGGGGCTCAATTCTAGGGCCAATCCTTTTCAACATATTTATCAGCAATCTGGATGCAGGAGTTGAATGCACCGTCAGCAAGTTTGCTGATACCAAACTGGGAGGTGCTGTTGACTCTCTTGATGGACAAGCGGCCTTGCAGAGGGATCTAGATAGATTGGAGCATTGGGCAGTCATCAATGACATGATATTTAATAAGTCCAAGTGCCAGATCCTGCATCTGGGGTGGAGTAATACCAGGCACAAATATAAACTGGGAACGGTTCAAAGCTGCACCAGGGGAAGTTTAGACTGGACACGAGGAAGCATTTCTTTATCAAGAGGGTGGTCAAACCCTGGAACAGGCTTCCTCGAGAGGTGGTCGATGCCCCAAGCCTGTCAGTGTTTAAGAGGCATTTGGACAATTCTGCCTTTAATGGCACGCTTTAACTTTTGGTCAGCCCTGAATTGGTCAGGCAGTTGGACTAGATGATTGTTTTAGGCCCCTTCCACCTGAAATATTCTATTCTACTCTATTCTTTCTATTCTATTCTATTCTATTCTATTCTATTCTATTCTATTCTATTCTATTCTATTCTATTCTGTTCTATCCAGTCCAATCCAGTCCTATATGTTTTGATTCTGTTCTTCCTTCCTGCAGATTTAGATAAATGTAATGCTACTGAAATTGGTGGGATGTGTGGAAATCCATAAATACAGGATGAACAGGATTTAACTCCAACGAGGTGTAAGCAGCAGGATCAGACTTAATGCACTAGATGCTTAAAAAAAGCCCCTCAGACTTCATGAAAAAGACTCTTAAGATCCAATTGGTCAAAACATTATTTTTTTCTGTCTTACAGCACTGAGCTGTGAGCCTGAGTGTGATTTCTGTCCTGTTTCATGGTTAGTCACACTCACACGAGTAGAAGGAGGTCTTCAGCAGAATTTTTAATAGCTCAGAATGTTCCGTGCGATTGCCCTGAACATACTCACAAGTACAGCAAAGATCAAAAGTTGTCATGGCCTTAACATTTAAACAATGCAGCATGTGTGCATGTGGTTGGAGCATGTGTTAACAGTATAACAGTTACTAGTCTTATGTGATGCCCTTAAGGGCCCAAACTATGTAGGCTTTAGTCATGCAGTTGAGTCTTCCAGCTATAATTTCTGAAACATCTTTGAGAACCAATTTACAAAAGTAATCCCAAAAGGCAAGTGAGTTTGCTTTTCCTTACAGGCGTGTCATTGCAACAGTGTCCAGTGAGGGGGTTTGCATCTGAAGCGCATCAGGCAAAGCCTGTCACAAAACAGCATTCCATCTGTCCCAAACTCCCAAAGACTTTGAAGAAGTTTGGCATGTGTTAAGTGTTCTAAGAACTTCTATTTATATGGTGATTAAAAAACCCCTACTTGATAGCTTGCGTCAGCTGCTGTTTATTGCACGAAGAAACAGTTTTATTTTTTAATTGATAGGTCTTTGTAATTGCAACACAGCTGGAAGATCACAGTTCTAAAATAGAAAATTAGATACATATGTCCATGGTGATCTTTTGAAGATTATCATCAGCTAATCGTAGACTGTCCCAAAGCCCAGCAAAGACAGTGAGAATCTTTCCATTGCTTCTGAGGAGAGAACTGTAATACCTGACAAATTAGGTATTACACTGAAGTACAACAGATCAGCGCATCCTGAGGAAAGGCCAATATGCACTTTGTTACACAGCGTGAGTTGTGACAGACACGTGGACTACCCTGCTAGGATGCTCCCCACAGCTTTGTAGCTTACAGCAGCAACCAACCTCTGCATGATCACCTTGCACAGCTGCCCACAGGTTGTTCATGGCCCAGGCTCCTGAGCCTGCTCTGCCTTGTCCACTTCAGCTTCTATAATCCCTGAGGCAGAAGATGGTTAAGACTCAGCCTACTGGTAGCTCTGTCCTGGCAGTATTTCTGAAGTGCCATTATACTGGCTGCTGGTGTTGTAAATGGCCAAAGCTGTAATGGAGCCAAAATCTGGGCCATATGTTGTCCAATTAGCTAAATAAACTTGGATTTAAAAAAGCAAAGATGGCAAGGGGATCACCTTTGGCATGAATGCTAAAGCTGCATTTGGCATTTGATAGCCCTAGGTCCTTTTTTCTTTTTATTATTAGTATAGCATGAATCTTATTATTAGAGTATTTATTTTTAATTCCTTGTTGACTGTAATACCAGAAGAATTGAAATTAGCTTGCATTTGTTTGTCAGGTTTGTTTTGGCAAATAGTGCAACAACCCTTTTAAAGGGGAATGATATAAAGAGGTCCCGCTTTACTCATTTTGGTGTCTTAGACATCATTTGTGGACCAATAATTATTTATTAGCCTGTGTTTCATTCACTGATTATCTGGCTTTGTAACAGTAGAGCAAGCATGATGAACAGAGCCACGTTAGCATGGAACTTTTTGTTACAAGCCATCAATTGATTAAAAAGGAAACTAGAAATAAAAGGTCATCTCATGCAGTGAAACAGTCTTAGAAATATTCCCTGAACTATTTACCAGCATCTCCTTAATGTCAAAGCTACACCAACACAACAACTATATCTTCTAATTCATCTAAATTTGATAGGTATGCAACATAGATATCAGAAATGTATATTAATATGATGCAGAGGAATGAGTCTGTTATTGGTAACAATAAGCATACTTTGATCAGGTGCCATCAAAACAATTTTCAGACACTTCGATTTATGAAATTCTATGAAGTTTTTAAATTATACTAAAACTGATTTACAATGATTTACATAGATGAATCTCTACAGCAATAACAACATTGTTTCTCTGCAAAATAGTGTACCTCAGAGAAAAGAACAAGAGAGGGAGGAGGAAAAAACCAAATATAAAATAAGTTCTATAAGCAAAACAGTAATGCTCACAGTTACCATGAACGTTTAACTACTGAAAATTCTAGATTATCTGCATAAGAAATGTATGCCAAAGCATGCTTGCTCCATTATTAGACTTCGTATGTACCGATTAAATGTGGGTGAGAGAGAAATAAAACACATTTTTATAAACACTGCAGTGCGTTTATCAGAGTAGTCATTTTCTAAACCAGCAGGTTGGCTATTCAGATGTGAGATTTTTCACTGAAATAATACACTGGAATGTCCCCTAAAATCATTTTTGTCTATTGGATAAACGATACATAGAGTAAATGTTAGCATGAGACTTAAAAGAATAGCAACATTTCTGTCTAGCCTCCATGGATATCCAGAACCACTAAGGTACAGGAAAAATGAAGGAAAAAAATACAAGCTTAAGGGGTGAGACTATGATTTTGTCCTTAATTCTCTCTCTGAATTACATGGTGTCAGCTTATAATGATGTTTCATACTTTTGCTTACATGAAAACTTCAGCATTATGTACCTGTCTCTCTTCAGAATTAAACACCAGTCAATTTTTTCTTCACTAACAGCTGTTTGTAGCGTGAAAGAAGATCCCTCTTCCCTGCTGCACTTTTGGTAACATCAAACAATCTTCTTACTTGCCTTGACAATATGTCTTCAGAGTGTAGCTTTTTCAATATATGATTTTTGCACTGGTATGGAATTTCCTTCTTCAGGAGAGAATATTCCTTCATTTTAATTTCAGGATGTGATTACCTTCCAGAAATTTGTCCTATTTCTTATAAACTATTTTTAGTGGCATTGTCTTTGTGGCACAGTGGTGGTCATTCACCCAACTTAAAGGATAAAAAAAGTAATGTATTTTCCTGGCTGTATTAACATGAGAAATAATTTAAGATCTTGCTTACTAAAACCCAACCAAACAAAAAAATGCTCAAGCTATATTACCATGAATCCAGAGTAACATTGGCAGCAAGGCACAGAATTCACAATAGCATGGAACTCAGTTGTGAATAAAGAAAACATTCTGAATTTTACAGTGGCCAGTATTTGTCAGTGCTGCTAAAATGAAATAGGCCCTGATATTTCTTTTGGCTGCCTTTGAAATTATGTACTTTAAAAGTGTCTACCCTGAGTCTCTGCCACCATCAGAATTATTAAAGGCAGTAAGGAACCTCTTGAGATCAACTAATCCATGGCCCCTGCTCAAGCAGGGTCTGCTACAGCAGGTTGCCCAGGACCAAGTCCAGTTGGTTTCGAGTATCTTCACAGATGGAAACTCTGCAATCGTTCTGGGCAACCTGTTCTAGTGTTTGACTGTAAAAAGTGTTTTCTTGTGTTCAGATGTTTCGAATTTCATGTGTTTCACTTTGTGCCCATTGCCTTTTGTTCTGCCATTGGGCATCACTGAGCGGAGTCCAGCTCCCTCTGTGTCATTCCCTCCCATCAGGTATTCAGGGACATGGGTAAGTTTCACCCTGATCCCCTCTGTTCACCGGGACAGAGAAAGGTGTGTAAAACATCAAGGATCTGCCCCTGTAGAAAAGTACTGCATGATGTAGGACCATTCTATGATTCTATGTCTAACTGCCAGCTGCAAAACTATCTGATCAAGCAAAGTGAATTTCTCTCTAACAATTCATTGACTTGACAGGGATACTGCTTTCTTTAGAGCTGCACTGTTCTACCAGCGCTGCCCCAGGTTTTCTGATTCAGAGGGGAAAGTCATGACAATTTACCTTTGAGTCGTGCATACCATGAGAACAGATGTGCTTCCACAAATAAGATTTCCATCCTTTCACTGGAGCACATCCATGTGACAGGATCATTTAGGCATTTCTTCTGGGCCTGGCTAACCTCAATGCAAAGCCTACTGCTGTAGCTTTCAGAATGCACTTTATTTCTCAATTTCAAAAGCATTTTCAGAGCTCGGGGGTCTGCCATGAGCTACTGAAAGGGCTGTATATAAAGATAAGAAAATTGGCCTGTCTCAACACTCAATCATTGTCAGGAGCCATTCTGTATAGCTGGTCAACACGTGATAGTGGCTTCTGATACAGAGATACAAGTGTATTAGGAACTTTTTCATTTCATGGGTAGTGGTTGCTACATAAAGGAGAGCGTTTGTCAGCTCCTGCAATAGGTATTTCTTTTTCTATTGATACAGAGAACTGGTATTAGACAGAAAATTCTGACCCAAATGGATTTAAATGCCCAAAGGCATTTAAAATATAAAATCACTAATACTAAAATGAGAATAAAGAATAATTCTGAAGGCTAAAAACTGAGGAAGTCAAAACCAAATAGTTCTGCTGCTTGGTGTCTGTGTCCCATGCACTCCATAGCTTACTGGTTGCACACATCTGGTTGGCTACTGCAAACGTGGTATCTTAGAAGCTTTCTTCTGAAGTCTTTTTTTGGTTAGATATTTTCCATGCAGAGGGAAAAATCAGAGGAATTACATTCTCCAAAACAAGTTAACTTGACTGAAATGCAGGGTGGTGGCCAGTCTCCAGAGAGGAGAGCACGAGCAGTAAACTTTTCTCACCTTGCTACTTTTTTTAATCAAGATTTTTCATCAGGTTTAAATGCTCTCCCTAGTTCTTGTCGTAGGATTTGTAAACACTTATCATGAAGACATTACTAAATTGCCCTCTAGGTTAAGCTCCTGAATGAGAGAAGAACGGGTTGCTAATACTGAATTTTGCTCGAAATCCTTTCCAGTAGCCCTCTCCAGTGCGTGAAACCGCGAGCTACTGCAGTTAGTGGCAAAGCTACGCTGACTTGAGTTGGCAGGCTTTTGCTCAGCCACTCTTAAACATTTTATGGCAGACATCCAATATCTCACTGTAAACTCCACCTGCACACTTCGCAACTTGTTAACAACTTAAATGTTTTTGCTCTCAGGGGAGCTTATCACATGTTAATCGTTGCCCCAAGACCAGTAAAATCACACAATATATTTTATAATCATTTCTTTTAAACCTGAAAAATAAAGAATGTCCTAGTGAAATGGACACACAGCTAGTAACCCAAGAAATACAAGGCAAAGAACATGTGACGGCTCTCCTCTTTCGGCATTTGTTGGTAGTTCTGTTGTTTCCCATTACCAGGACTGGTGTAATTGTCTAGGAATCCAGAACAACATTTGCCATTCTTCGCTCATCATTACAGTGTATTGTGTATTTTCCACAAAATTAAAAATAAAACAAAACACAAAACCACAGTAAAACTAGGAGGGAACTACAACTCTCTCAGAATAAAAATGGGCTGCCAGCTCAGCTGTCGTTGGCAAAGCTGATTTCATCTCCATTTGCAGCTTTTTCTGCAGGGTTTAGATCAGGCACTTTCACAGAGGGGAACTATTTCGTGGTTGTGGGAGTTAAGGCACCCCAGAGCTGTGAACACACTAGTTCTGGTCCACAAAATCATGAAAAGAATGAAACCCCTATCACTTATGATTGACAGAAAGCATCTGAATTCACTGGCTTCAGCTACAGAAGATACAGGAGCACCAAATTTGATTTCACTTTAAAAAAAATATGTTGTTCTACATGTATAATTTAATCACCGGTATACATACTTTGTCTCTGAAACCTCATTTAAAACCCAATCTTCATCCCCAAAGCTATTTTTAGGTCACCTAACAAAGGCTTATTAGCATATTAGTAGAAGTATGGCACTCCAGTATGTGCAATATCACTCCAAAAACTTCCACCTGAGAGTGGTTATTCAGGTACTCCAGTTGATAATGAATCAGTTATTTTTAATGAAATCATATAATGTCAAACTTTATAACTGAGAATTTGCAGGAAGAGCAAATACTTCCTTCTAAAAATTTCTTTCCACTCTTCTCTTTGAAGTGCTAAAGGTTGAAATGCTGGGAATAAATTGTGTCCCATTGGAGTGGAACCCAGAGTTTACCCCTCAGTGGGCAGCCTGGACTTACTGATGTTTTTATTTTTCTGTAATGACCTTGGCAACCAAAATCAGAAATAGTAAATGTCTGAGAAGAAAGAATCTAATTTGAGACTAATATAATGCAGCAAAGCCCTATAGTAGCCAAACGGGCTGCTGAAGTCACTGAGAGAACTTAAGCACTCAGACCTACATGTACAAGTTTTGCTGAACCTGGGCTTTGAGCAGAAGGGTTTGGTCCAGAGAGTACCCTGGGTTCTGCTGCCATCTCTTCTGCCTGCTGCCTCTTGCAGCTTTAGTCAGATCTAGCAATGGATTTGAGCAATCAGAATCAGATTTAGTCATGCTTGAGGTGTTTTAAGTCCCTATCTGTGAGGACACCCTTCATCTGCACAGTGGCCATTTTATAAATTAGTCTCACAGCCTTTGGGCTTTAGAGTGCCATAAGCACTCTCTGATTTGTGACGGCTCCCACCAAACCAGGCAAGCACTACACAAGCACCATGGGACCTAGAAACTCGGAGAGTGACATGTGAGCCCTGCCCAGAAAATGTTCTCTGGGCCAACCTAACTGAAGCTGACAGAATGAGATCCTTCACAAAATGCAATTGCATTTGATATCCTTTTCAGACCCTGTTCCTGGTGGCACAGGTAACTTATCTATCCAACCTAATGCCTAGAGAACTTACCTGAAGTGGGAAATCCAAGTTCAGATCCTTCTTCAGCCACAGTGAGTTCAAGTCCACAAATCTTCCTCCACAGAAGACAATCCAGATGCCCAGGATACAGGCTATGATGCCAATGTGAGCAAAGAAGCAAGATTTACTGGGCAGCAGAACAGCCAGCAAAGGGCATGATTCTGCCATGCTCAGGCCTTCAGGCTTTCAGGCCTTCTTCTGGTGAAAAAGTCAGAATCGACCGTGTGCTTCCCCCCCAGCTACAATCTCCAAACACATTTGGAGGGGAAGGCGTCAAACAAACATAAATGCAGTGTTCATTTTAAGGCATATACTTGCAATATTTATATTATGCAGGCATGCTTCTTTGTACATATTATGCCTTTATCACCAAAGCAACTCTAAATGGCTACTCTATCAGAGAAATTTCTATCTGGCTAGATAGTCAGTTTACTTCCATCTTTTAGTTTCTGGGATATGCATGTCACATTCACAAACTCAGCTCTGCTTAATTTCATGCCAGAAGATACACAAAACCCATACACAGGGAGTCGATTATGCTGTAAAGGGGAATAAGGGTTTGAGGATTCCAGGGGAGTGATGGCAGTAGTAATATTAATGAGGGCTGCAGGTGCCTTTCTTGTTCTAGCAAAGCACACAGACAATGTGCCAGCTCTAAAGAGATTATGCTCTGACTTAGCAACACAGAACAGTACAGAAATGAAAAAAAAAAAAACAACAGTGATGTGTCTTTGCTGAGGAGCACAAGAGGAGAGCTTCATGGAAGGAAGGAATTTTAAAGACATATTTAACGGTGATAAAGAAGAGTATGCTGGGCATACCAAGTAGGAACTGGAGGTAAGGGAGATGGACATTACATTCTCCCTGTATGTGTGCATCTGAGCCTTACTGCTGCTAAATAGAGTCAAGGGCAAAATGTCATGGAAGAATACAGGTACTTAGGAACACGCAAAGCATGAAAGCTTGGAGATTTATGATAAGAAAATTATTGTGGTTTAATTAAACACTTCTGAAGGCCATATTTTTAACCATTACACTGTTAATAAAACACCAGGTGCAAATAATTTTAGGGACAGAATGAGTCACAAAGTATGTGGGATGTGGCAGCGTCTAGCACGAGCATTACTGCACAAGGAGTGCGGCTGAGAGGCAGGAGGCAGCAGATGTGTTTCAGACTGTGCCACTGGCTTGTTTCTTGACTGAGCGAATCACAAGGATTCAAATATTCAAAAGCAGCTTCTAATTCCAGATGCTTTGCCTTAGACACTGAGTCTGTCTTTTCAAAAGTGCTGGACACCTGCAGCTCTCTCTGCAATCAGATAGGATATTCTCTCGATGAAGCCATAAATACATGAAGCCACGTTCTGAATAACTAAGTGTGAGGTTTCATGTTGTGGTAAAACCGATCAGCCGGCTTGCCGCTGGTAGAAGAGCTGCCCTGCTCCCACCTGATTCTCCCACGAGCTGCTTTTGCTTTTCTTGGGATAGGTCTGACCTACAATAGGTTATTGTAAGACTACACTAATGGGAATAAGAATGTGAAAGTCCAAAGACTAAGAGTAACTCCATATAAATACAAATCTTAACTAAAATGTTCTTATCCTCATGTTTCTTCTACAACCCCTGCTCACTGTATTCCTTTCCTGTCATAGAATCATAGAGCCATTTAGGTTGGAAAAAACCTTTAAGATCATTGACTCATTCTCACCTCTCTCCTTTTTAATGCTGTTGAATACATGTATTTGTTTCACTTTAAATTTAATTGAAATACGCCCACCGTACAGTGCTTTTAATCAGGCCTGTATGTTGAAACCAGGCCCATCACATTCGGTTTCACGCCAGCTGTGCTGCTGCTTCTTGTAGCCTGAAACAGCACTCCTCAATCAGTGCCTCTTATCAGAGCCTGACAGGAGGTGCTGCGTCCAATTCATCAGCTGGGAAGGAAAGGCTTGCAGCAGGACAGCCGCTGGTCTGCCAATGCCACTCCAAAATAGTCAGCCTTTGAGACGAATTACTACTTCAAATACTCAATTAGTGAAATCCTGGCTATACTGAAGAAGGCAGTGGGATCTTTGCCACCTGCACATAGTGAAGCCATGATTTCACCCCCTGTCTGTGTGAGGCTGCAGCACACCAAGGCTCAGGATTTTCATGCTCACCCATAAAATGTTATTCCCAGCTCCTGAGTTAACTCAGGAGCTGTTGCAGTTATAGACCACCCAGTATTTCACCATGACAGCCCCCACAGAGATAGGTATGTCAGTTAGCACAGCTGTGAGAATAGGAGGGTAGGTGTTAAATATGAAGCCATATGCAGAGCTGAAAGGCGTGGTGGGTTTTTTTTTCCCCCCATGCATTTCAGACTGAAAGAGTACCTGGAGAAGAGCACAAGAAGAACCAAGCTACCTTTGTGAGCAACTAAGCAACCAAGCAAAATCCACATGAACTTAGCTTTTACCTTCCACGTGAACAGGTAGTCTCATTATGAAACTCAGTGATAACAGAAATAGCAACTATTAATTCAGTTATATTAATTTTGCTTCATAATACAACCATTTTATAAGCAAATTTATTGACCGAAACACAAACTACAACCAATAATTAAAAGCCAGTGCTACGGGGTCATACTCCCATAACCTTCCTATAACGTGATAATGTGGACAAAATATGGGCCCTACTCCCAAACATATACCAATATACCCAAATTCATGCTTTATATATAACTGATGATACATGGCTATTATTAAAGATTAATATCTAAATATTATTTTGAAGATTGATGTGATGTGCAACCACATTAGGACCATCTAGCTGAAATCACGGCAATTATTTAGGTACTGAGTACAGGGCATACAGTAAGAATGACCTTCACCACTTGAAAGTGGCTATCACATATACCTAGAATTATTCCTCATCCGAAAGAAAGATGGGAAATTAAATTAGCAAAGTAGCAGGACTGTGGGCACAGGAGAATCAGCTTTCTCTAGGCAAGGAAGCTGCATAAAAACAGAGCAGCTTGTGCTGTGAAACTTTAGCCTATAAATAGAAGTGCAGTATGTTATAAAATAAACATGGAGAAAAAAGAAAAAAGAAACTCCAACAGGTTGTTTTCTTTGTGTGCTCACTGCTGGATTCACAATTATATTTTTGTGCATGGAAAATACTGTATAAATAGTATAAACAATCTCAGCGAGGTATTTTTTTAGTGCTTCCTCTTCAATATGACTTTTAAAAAAAGCCATAGAAAAAAGGCATAATGCAATACCTTTCTTAAAAATAGGTGGAAAAAAAATCTTGCGACATTTCTCTTTGCAACTGGTTTGTACACTTCAGCGATGAAATAGAAACTACTTAATACCCGGAATCTACACACAGTCTGTAGAAACTGGCATTATCCCTTTGGCTAAATTTCGAACCACAAATTTTATAATTCCTTGGCCGTTTACTCAGCACTTGGAAATGTCATTCTGTGGACAAAGTAGACTAATCTCCACGTTAGCTGCACTAAGTAAACAGCCATTCAAAGTAAATATTAACAGAACTTCATTTAATGCAAGACAGAACGTCCATTTGCATTGTTTTATTTTCTTTAAAATGCTGAAGTATTACACTTGTGAACACAGGAAGACATCTATATCCATTAATATACCCAAGCTTAAACAAGACCACGTCCCAAAACAGAGGTCCACAGCACCAATTCATCCCATACCCACTGAAATTAATGGAATTCCTTCCACTGACCTTTAAGTGCACTGAATCATGTGGTTAGTCACCATTGCATGATTCTAAAACTACATATAGATGGGTAGTTTCTTCTTATACATACATATGCTCATATTTTAATCACTTAAGTGGAGTTTTTTATACATACCTTTTCTTGTGCTCAACAGAAAATAGGGATTAGGGTTTTTTAAAGTAAACATTTTTCATGTCCAAAAATAGCTAAAATAGAAAAGTTTTTGCATGCATAAAGAAAGATAGGAGTTTTGTCAGGTTCTCATATGCTTGCTTCTTAATTTTTTTCTTCATGTTAGGTAAGAGAACTGGAATCAAGTTTAATAGATACAACAAAGAGATAATTTTGGTCTGGTGTAGCACAATAGAAAAAAAGTCAATTTTTTTTTTTCTTATGAATAGATAAATACATTGCACAACAAAACAAAAATTGATCATGGTTTAGTACCAAAGGTGAGAGCCATCCCATGCAATCCTAGGGTATCCATCCTCAGGGGACATCCACCACATTACAGATATTTATCCATGCAAGAACCAAACAAAGTGACAACAGAAAAAGTTACTTTCAAAGTCTAAAGGAAATGTGTGATTTTGTTATATAAGAATTATATACACCAGGAACAAGTGTTACTTATACCAACATCTCCCTGGCCTACCTCAAGGATACTCTGAGGCAAGCTGTTGACTTCCAAAAAGAAGACAGAGGCACGTGCAGAAATACTCAAAAAGCATTATATTGTGTACAGAAATATTTCCTTCATGTGGGGCATAGCAGCTCCTACACGGAGGCCCTGGACCTAATACATTTACTTAGTTTTGGACAAGAAACTGAGTGAGAAGGTACAAAATATGAGATTCTCACAGAAACTCTCAAAAATATAGCCAGCTTATCTATTAATATGTTTCTTTTGACTTCTACAGTGCTTACAGCTAACACAAAGAATTTCACAAATGATGCACAGACACTTTCTGTGAAATAAGTATGGAAAGAGTGAGAGCAAGCCAAAGGAAGATTGCCTTGTGCATCCCAGTTTGCAGCTACGGGTCATTCAGCACTTCTGCAATTCTCTTCTATAGGTCACACCAGCACACGTATCCCGCGCTGTGCAGGGAGCCCTCTGAGGTCCTGAATTACAGGAGTGGGACTCAGGAAGGAGTTGTACTGCTGGAGAAAGAATAATAAGAAAAGCAATTTGACAGGCACCCTGATGTTCCTTTAGCTGGTAAACGTCTTTCCATGTGCTTTGCTTCACAGATATGCCTGAGAGCACAAAATCCCACCTCCTTGTCATATGACTCCAAGGAGATTCTGTTGCCAGGATGCTGCAGCATTCTCTACCTAATTTTATTGTTATGTGGGACAGTGCCGACTTGAGACACCAGACTGTTCTCCTTTATGCGATGTACAATAACTCAAATTCATATAGATGTTTATACACACAACATTGCCATTAATAAAACTGGTTTTATTAGAAGATAACTAAAATGTTTATTTTTATATAATACATTTTTCTTTCCCTATTGGTATTTTTTCTATAGACAAACAGGTTAACCAAATATGCATGCTAAAAATTGGTTCCCTGGTTTCTGCCATATGATCTCAATACAAACGCTTTTAATTTCCAGATGTAATGAAAAGATCCTCTTGTGCATTTATAAAGGCTCTCCTGGATGTTACTTTCTGATTTATAAATTGCTTTCAAAGCTGTTTACGCAACACCAAGTAGTTCATGAGACAATCCAATAAGCACAGAGTCATTCTGGAGAGTGCCAGGCAAAGAAAATATCAAAATCTATACTGAAAAGAAAAACATAGAAACATAAAATTGTGTTTATTTCTGAAAGCAAGGAGAAAATCTTTCTTACTAAATGTTTATGTAGTGTGAAAAGCAACCCTAGTCTAGTCATGAAAACTATAAAGTGCAAATTCATTTTACATTGGAGGAAAAATGTCTTCAGAACATCATTCTCTTCACGGTGAGGGCTGCTATACTAGATTTTTAAGGTGTCCAGTTTGAAAAGTATGTGAGCCTGAAGCACTCACATGTGCTTCTGGAGTGATGAGGAGGATTCACCTAATTTTGGGTAGGAGTGCTGTTATGGTACAGCATGAGAAGAAGGAGGAGAGGAGCAGTACATACATTTGGGATTAACCAAAGTTTAAATAGATGTTTATGGATGATCTACTCACATAAAGTCCCATTAACATTACTGCAGAAACAACTGGGCATTTCCAGGGTTACAGTTCATCTTATCCCAAACTGAATGTCCGGGTTGGGCCAGATAAATTTCATCCTTAAACTGGCACTTCTTTCTAGCAGCTGTGATGAGGTATTAGGGCTCAGCTATAGCCCGTAGGCAAGATGAATCCTTCCACCAATACTTCTTAGACATGGCTGAATTAGAAGCAGAGAAGAACAAGTCCAGTGCATGAAGTAGGGGAAAAGACATGTGTAAAACCATGCAGGAATGGGATTTGATTCAGGATGAGGATATGATGGGAGAGCATCAGGGACAGAACAGTTCTCTGTTTCTGGAAGGGAGCCCATCCTTAGCTGGAGGGATGCAGTGCCAGCAGCTTGAGGGAGAAGTCCATGCCGACCAAATGCTTAACCCTGTGCACAGTGCAATTGAGTGAATGGAGCTGATCTCTCAGAGCACAGCTGTTTCCTGGCATAGCAACAAAATGCAAGTCATTCTTCTTCATCCTATATGCCGTACATAAGGAGAAAAATATGTTGTGGACTCCTTGAGCAGACTTCTCTGACCTCCACAATATTGCTGACAGCACCGTCCATTTGCTTGGAATAGCTGAAAAGGGAAGTGGTAGACATTGTGATGCCTAGCAGAGCCAGTTCAAACAGGCACTTCTAGAAGCTTTTCACTCTGAAAGGCCTGGTGGGTGACACTATAACCTAGGTCTATCCTAAGGATTGGCAATTGTTGGAGTCAGATCTTGTTGATGTGCCCTTAAGTCTAGAGATGGCCCATGGGCCAGCATTTGAAAATCTTGCTTTGAAGTACAATTGCTCCGTATTACTCTTGCTATCTAAGAGAATCATGTCCTAGCTCATCCCCGAAAGGACCTGCATACAGAAGACCTGATGTGATTCTGTTGTATGGCAGAAAAATTCCATGACTGGGTTACTGATGATGTAGTTTGACATTACAGCCAAATTGAACAGCCAGCTGCTACCAAAACTGGCAATTCTTTCCCCACACCACTCTTTTCTTTGTGCCCTGGCAGGTGGAAAGATGTGTGCCAGAGGAACTTCTCGAGAAAAGAAAAGCAGTAGTGTGTGCATGGGGGAATGCTAGCACATAGGTCCTACCCCTTCACCTGGGCTGGCATTTACATACATAGCAGCGAAATGGTCTAGAAAGCTAACTTGGCATAAAAATTAGTATGCCATTTGACAACCATTTGTCAAAAGAATGAGTAGCCATGGCAGCTCCAAATTTCTCAGCATCCAAGGCAAAAATTGAGCTTTGTTGCTTTTAATTAACTTTAGAAGTAGATACTGTAAACAGGAAAACCTGTTTACACAATATGAGTGTCCACAAACAGACTTATTCTGTAATGCTTATCCTACTTTATTTTATACTAATAGTCACAAACAGGAGAGTTCCAAGCATGCAGCTGTTTTGTTGGTAAAAGTCTGGTGGCAATCTAATCTAGGAAAGGAGATCTTTTAGCTTCCATTAAGGAATTTACAAATAAAAATACTTGGACTCATTGGTAGTAGTGGTATATGGTCTTTCTATGCAAGAATGCAGAGCTAATGAAAAGAGGAAAAATAAAATTCAGTATTCTTTCTTAAAATTGACCTAAATAAAAACTGTCCCAAACCATACTCCTCTCAATTCCTGCTTTTTGCAAAGTGCATTTGCCCTGAGCCCATGTAATTGTTTGTTTTGTAATACTTCTAGGAAAAAATGCAACTTCTAGGTTCTAACTATATCTCTTAAGAAAGAAGGAACAGGTTTAAGAAATGTGATACTACAACCAAGTCCACAAAGAAGCCTGTATCTTCCACAGTCCCTGCACACATCTGTGGTATTGGAACAAAGTACAGGACAAACACTTGTCTCTTACCACTGCAGTATGTGTTCTAGAAAGAATAAATCTCAGGCAAATAATAGAAAATACCACCATCCCCCTGAGATGGACACTTCACATTTTTACACTGACTCCTGTTCTATTTCATTTAGAACTCGCCTCTTTAAATAGCTAAACACTGAGTTCAATTAACTGTATTTAATAACCAGAAAACATTGTCTTATTTAATATACATTCTCTGTGAATATACAGTTATGTTTGAAGAGAAAAATCTTCTAGCCTTCAGAATTACAGTGCTAATGAATACTTTGACAAAGGAACTACATATTCATTATTTTCTTCTCTGCATTTCTTGTACATTATCACTACATATGTGTTAGATAGCTGTGGCCCAAAAGCAGAGCCCCAAATCTGACAGTTTCCAAACTATTTGGGAGTTCAGGAATGACAGAGTACTCCCCATGAGAGGCCCAGGTCTCTGGAATCTGATTCCCTCTTCGGTCTACCAGCTCCTGGATTTAGAAACATTCCAAGCATGCTACATAGTCCCTCTTATCTCGCAGGCGTTCAAAGAGGATGAGGCCTGAGAGGTGGAAGGGCTGGAAATACAAAGAGCAATGTAGGTGGGGTTTCATAACATTGGTCCCTAGAGTGTCTTTATTTTTTGTGGGAGAATATGCAAATTGGAGTATTCACAGTTGGAAATTCTGATGAACTGAAGAATGTACTGAAACCTTGTAGGCTTTCAGCATGCTAAATGCTGAAAGGTACTTAGAGCTGTGGGTCATTATACATGTCTTTAGCTTGTTCCACAATAAAAACAGTATGAAGAAACTATGCGGTATAATTGAATCCCAAACAACCGCACTTACTAAATAATACACAAACATGCAAGATATAGCTACGGGCATGCTGCTGCTCTGGCTGGTTTCTGGCAGCTTCTATAAACACAGAGGGTGCTATTAAAAGGTTCACAAGTGATTTAAAGAGACACTAACGTATCCTTATACACTAAGAAATCAAATTGGTGCTGCAGAAATCAAACCAATAAATCAAAAGGAATGCAGACTGTAAAAAGAAAGCATTCCACTATGTTGTCCTTTATTTTTTTATGAGAAAAAGTAAAATGCAATGGTTGAAGGAATTTTGGTCAATAAGAATAACATTCTTAAACACCACAAATCATAACTGAGAAAGATTCATACAATAATGCTAAAATAATACTGAAGTGGTCTGAGCTATATCTAGTTTCAGCAGCCTGTGAGGTTATTTTATGTGTTGTATTTATGCTATAATTGTTTACCAAATAAGTAATAAATAACTATATACAAATCTCCCTCCAAACCAAAATCAAAACAACAAAAACCTTTAATATAAATGCAGTAATACTAACTACAAAGACAGACAATCCACTTTATGGCTCCTTTATATCACTCATACAAAATACAAGGACATTAAAGCAGGCATAAATGTAGATATGGTTAGGCCCACCTTAAGGAAACTTCTGTGTAACTGAGGATTGCCTTTATAGAATTAAGTTCCCTCTTATTTTACCACTTTCTGCACAGACATTCAATCTAATTCCTGTGATGTTCACACAGCATAATCACAAGTGCCTTTAAAGATAGCAATGATAGACATTACTGTTAAGTGTTCCTTTATATTGAATGATTGTACAAGGAATATGCCCACATACAGTACAATAGAACACTATTCTGTGTGTATTTATATATATGTATATGTACAATTATATATGTACATATAAATGTATTTATATGCATATATTTTTATATATATATCTGCATGGCTCATTGCACACAACGGTACAGTTCAGTTTTGACTGCATCATACTACATCTTTATACCGGATGTTTTGGGATTATCCAATTCAATGCCCAATCAGGGTGTAAAAGTGAAAAATGACAGAAGAAACATCTCTGAAAATAAGTTTGGAATTTCCTACCTTGTGCATTACTAAAATTAGAGCTTTAACAATACATCAGCACACCGTTATATAGTATTCTTACTACAGACTTCCCCAGTTAGCAGAGAAGTGAGGCCACGGGAGAACTCCTGGCTAAATTACAGTCAAAGAAGTCTCTGTACTGAACACCAAATATATTAGAAGTGCAACCAAGACCAAAGTGCAACCTGCCTACAAGAAAACACTTCAAAGGTGGTGAACAAAGAGATGCACTCTAATGCAGAAGGCAAATGTCAGAATCTCATGTTCTTTTCTGTATTTACTGACTACACTAGTGAGCTGGCCAACATTTCAAAGAACCGAAAGATAAATAATAAAAAATTATTTTTAAGTGAGCATCAAACTGATACCATTTCACTACATTATTACATTTGCACTTACTATATTGTGTTCAATATATTTTTAAATGCATTCTCATCTTAGGGTGAAAGATGCTAAACACAGCATAACAGACAAACATGTAGCGCAATGGATAACATATGGCTTATTTATAATGCAGTTTCTTTGTAGGGAACTTTCTCACTGCCTAGAACTGATAGTCCTGGTCACAGTCCTGTTAAAAGTTGTTTCCAGGGAACTGACTGGAATCAGGACTGAAGAATTGTTTGGGTGCGGCTTATCAGCACCCCTCATGAAGGATGCATACAGTGTAAATGCAGAAGTTGTACTTGGAGGATATCCAAACATCACATTACTGATTTGTTTCCAAAGGGAAGATAGCCAGTAAGGCTCCAACTTCTACCACATGGCAGCAAAGTGAAGATACTTAACTTACACAGTTTTTTCCATCTGTGATTTATGGGAGTGTTTATAAATTAGTACAGGCGTTTCCTACAAAAGAAGCAACAAACCAACCATTGTGGCAGCCCAATCCTCAGTTGCGCTAAAGCTGTTTTATACTTCTCTGGCACTACCAGGATGTTACAGAGAGCAAAATGTGTCTGAGAATATCTCCTTCACAGTCAGCCACTGCTAGCATTTAGGGATCTAATTTGAATCCCTGATCCAGGGGACTTGGACACAACTATTCTGTGCTTTTTGAGGAAAGTGTAGTGCAAGGAAGAAGTCCTCCTACTTGTTTTACCTGTCTTGGTTATGTGCATCTGTTTTAATTTATTAGGTCCCTGAGGCAGAGGCATTTTGTAAAGCACTTACCCAACATGCAAATTCAGCAATCATCTCTAAACAATTCAAACAGCCCTCTCCTTTGCCTTCAGTTTTGGTTGGTTTTGTTGTTTTTTCTTCCCTGCAGATTCTCCAGTTGTGTAAAATCAAGCAGCAGCTTCCGAAAAACCAAACAATTTAGTACCTGCCTCTCCTAGACGAATGTAAGCAATGGTTTTGTGAGTATAAAATTTGCATCGTGTTTCTCACTGATGTCTCTGTGAGTTTGATTTTCTTTCCATTCAAGTCAATGGGAAATTCAATACCACCATCAGCAAGGCAGAACTGGTTCAGGAATCATGAATATCTTTCATCTAACAAAGGAGTCTGAGGGCTGTTTTTTCCACTGATGGAGTGGCCAATGCAATTATTGGGGCAGTTTGTGGGAGGCACCGGAAGTCACATGTCTTTCTGTTCTCCATTCCAAAATGGAGAGAGCAAAATTTCCAGTGGAAATGTTTGAGCAATTAAATAAGCACAACACGCACAGAGTAGTTAAACTTTAGGGCTGAGTATAAACATACTTACTTGGTTCAAAATGTTTTGAGAATGAAAACAAGGGGCACCACCTCTCCCTGCCTTGAAAAGGACTGTGACTAATGGGAAAAATGTTTTTGAATCAGAGCAGGAAAAAGTGTGCCCTCTGTTTTTTTGAATACTTCCTTGGTATTTTTGATGAAGTGAAAGCTTTCCTTGGAGAAAACACATTGCCTCCTGTAATGTATGCCTGATGGGAGGAGGGAGGAAAAGGCTTCCCTTTTCAGAAGCAAATTGGAGGAAAAAGCATAAAATTCAAGGAGGGAAATGAAGAAAAAATTTGAATGGAAGAAATAGTCCTAGTTATGCAGGTGTTTCTTTGTTGATCACAGTTTACGGGCAAGTCTGAGAATCAAGAACATTGTGTTGTATTAGGCTGAAGGAGTCTTGAAATGTAAGTGGGAGTAGGTAATTCTATATCTACGTGATATAAAGGTTAAGCTGAATCATAGTCTTCAACTGCATTATGAAACACTTCCACTCAGAAAGGACACCAAAGCCATTGTCTTTTCCCAGGAAACATTATATAATGTGTAAAGTAACAGACCTTGGGGAGATGTGACAGAGAGCATGAATACCTACTTCATCATCCAAGCTAGACGAAAGATAGTATTGCTGAGAAATAAAAAGAAACAGAACAGCAAAAACATCCTGTCCCTTAATTTGGAGGGTCATTATGCAATGTAAAATACTACAGACTAAGACTCTTTCAAAACAAGAATAAAATTACATTTTCTAATTGGAAATAAAAACTAAGTATAGGAGGCAAAAAGTTTCTTCGTGTGCCACCATCAACTGACACCGTTGTTGCTAGAGGCATTGGTTTCAGTTCAATAGAATATTCACTAAATATGTAATATAAGAAATCTCCTGTGACCACCTATCCTACCTCGTCTTCGATTCTGGCTATGAGGTTACTTCGAACCAGCTTCTTTATAGAATCATTCTTTCCCTGGAAAAGGGTCCTTCTGAGATATGTAAACCTGACCTATCCTTTTATAAGTAAGTGCACACACATATTAGGCCATAAACAAGACTCTTCTCCAGATGTAGATCATAAATATTTACTGAACATTTCAACTCTTCTGGACCATTTCTGTTATTAGGAGAGAATATAATCAAACCTCCCAGTCATCCTTAACTCTGCTGGCTGTAAGCTCATCCTCCTGTACTTACCTCTCTTACCACCCTTCTGCAATTCCTACTTTCTGCTTTAGAATACGCATTAATATTTAGGTTTTCCTTTCTTGATAGCTATTATTTCTGAAATAGGTGCTTTAATTTTCTCTCTAAATGGGTTTTTTCGATTGTGTCATCTACTTTCCAACAGATGCCGGAGCATATATATTCCCTGTGGGCAGGCGCATGGCAGCGGGCAGGTGTGTGGCAGCATGATGACCACCCAGCAAAAAGCAGTGTCCCCTGCTTCTTCCGAGCTTCTAGCACCTGGTAGAACCAATGCAGCCACACAGACATTGCTCCTGTTCAAGTGAGTGACCACCCAGGTTTCCAGCTGTGGGAGGTGTGAAGGGATATTCCTAGAGGTGGAAAGTGATTGCCAGCAAGACTGCGGGAGGTGTGACCAGATTGATGAACTGCTCTGCTTGACACCTGAGCTGCAGGAGGAGGTGAGCAGACTGAGGAGTATTCAAGACCCTGAGAGGGAGACTGATAAATGGAGCTGTACTCTGCCATCTGTGATGCATAGAAGCCAACTCAGTGTGACCACTACAGAGGCAGGTCCTGGATCTGCTTTGTGCCAGGAGGAAGGCAGTGTCACAAGGGATAAGGAGGGATGGAAGAAGGTTACAGCACAGAGTGGTAAGAGGTACTCCTCCTTACCATTGAAGTTACCCTTTAAGATACCCTTGCAGAGCAGGTTTGAGGCCATGGGTATAGCAGATTAAGTGCATAATGAGAAAGAGGAGGAACCTGCACAAGAAGTCTTGCCAAAATCAGAGACCAACCCCTCATAACAAAACCTGCATTAAGACTAGTGCCGAGAACAACAACAAGTTATGGTCATTGGTGATTCCCCCCTGTGCAAACAAAAGCACCCATTTGCAGGCCAGATCCAGTTTTTGGGGGAGTTGCTGCCTCCCTGGGACTCAAATTAGGGAAATCACCACAAGACTGAAAAGCCTAGTTCAACCTTCAGACTACTGTCCATTTCTGCTCTTTCACATGAGTACAAATATGTTGCAACAAAAAGTCTGAGGTCAATCAAAAGAGACTTCAGAGCCCTGGGAAGTATGCCAAAAAATTCCTAAGCACAGCTACTATTTTCCTCAATCCTCCCAGTAAAGAGGCGAGACTTTGGAAGAAACAGGCGAGCCCAGGATATCAATACCTAGCTCAAGGACCGGTGCCTCTGCCAAAATTTTGGGCTTTTAAGCCATGGAAGAGCCTTTGAGAGACAAAGTATGCTGGGACCTGATGGTATCCACCTGTCCTAATGGGGAAAACACAGCTTTGGGTGTAAGGTGGTGGGGCTGATTGAGACAGCTTTAAACTAGAATTGATGGGAGAAGGGGATACCAACAGGATTGCAGTAGGTAAGCCAAGGGTTGGCATGACATCACCTGAAGGTGGCAACCCTTGTGGGAACATTTACACTGCTCCTGGGAGCACAGAGGGCTCAGAAGCATATCTGAAATGCTTGTACACCAACACAAGCAGTATGAGAAACAAACAGGATGAACTGGAACCATTGGTCAGCTCCCAGAGCTACAATGTCATTGGTATTAGTGAGACTTGGTGGAATGAGTCCCACAGCTGGAGTCCTGGGATGGAGGGCTACAAGCTGTTCAGGAGGGACAGGCAGGGTAAGGCAAGGTGGAGGTGTCACACTGTACGTGAGGAAGAGGTTTGACTGTACAGACCTTACAGTTAGTGGTGATGTGGTTGAGAGCCTCTGGGTAAGGATTAGGGAGATGGAAAACAAAGGAGGTGTTGTAGTGGGTGTCTACTACCAATCACCCAGCCAGCATGTAAGCACTGATGAGTTACATTACTGGCAATTAGGAGAAATGTCTGGATCGGAAGCCCTTGCCCTTATGAGAGATTTAAACTTCCCGGACATCAACTGGGAATATCATACTGCTGTGACAAGCAGGTCTTGGAAATTCTTGATGTCTGTAGGAGATAACTGCTTGTCACAGGTATTCAGTGAGCCAACTAGGAAAGATGCCTTCCTGGATTTGCTATTTCTGAATAGAGAAGGACTTGTGGGGCATGTGATGGTAGGTTGGTGTCTTGGCCACAGTGATCATGAAATGGCTGAGTTTAAATTTTTCTGTGTAATGATAAAAAAGGACAGCAAACTTTAAGCTATTCAGGGCAAGTAAACTTAAAGCTATTCAGGGAGCTATTTAGCAGAGTACCTTGGGAATCTGCTTTTGAGGGCTTAGAGTCCACGAGCACAGGTCAGTCTTTAAGAACCACCACTTGCTTTTCATAAATCAAGCAAGTGGGTCAGAAGACTGGGTTGGCTGAACAGGGAACTCCTCATGGAGCTCAGGAGGAAAAAGAAACTGTATGATCTCTGGAAGCAAGGTCAGACTTTGCAGGAAGATTACAAAGCTGTGGTTCAGAAATGCAGGCAGAAGACATGCAAGGCCAAAGCTCAATCAGAGTTGAAACTGGACAGTGATGTTTCAGACAACAAGAACAGTTTTGAAGTATGTTAATAGGAAGAAGTCTAAAAAAACATTGGACCCATACCTTTTGAAGATGGTCATCTAACAAACAGGGATGAAAAAAAAGTGGAGGCATTCAATGAGGTTTTTGCCACAGTCTTTAATAATACTTACAGACCTTGGGCTGCACAGTCTTCTAAGTTGGAGGACTGAGAGTGTGGGAACAGTGACTTTCCATTTATAGACCCCGAAATTGCAAGGGACCAGCTGTATCAGCTGAATGTTCACAAGTCCAGGGGGCCTGATGGGATTCATTCCACAGTTCTGAAGGAGAGTTCCGAAGGAGTTAGCAGATATTATGGCAGGACACCCCTCAATCATGTACGAAAGGTCTTGGGAGCCTGGGGAGGTCCCTGCTGACTGCAAGCTAGCCAATACTATTCCAATCCACAAAAAAGCGGGTGAGGGAAGACCCAAGGAACAACAGACCTGTTAGTCTAACCTCAGTTCCTGGAAAAATTATGGAGAAGATGATGCTGGGTACTACTGAAAGACATCTAAAGAACAATACATGAGAGACAAGGATACCAGAGCAATTCCAGCAGATGTAAACCAAGACGATTAAGGGTTTGGAACATCTGTCATATGAAGAAAGGGTGAAGGAGCTGGGACTGTTTAGCCTGGAGAAGTGAAGGCTCGGAGGGATCTTATCAATCTGTACAAATGCCTGATTGGTGGGGAGGAGAGGGTGGTGCAAAGAAGAAAGAGTCTGACTCTTCCCACTGGTGCCCAAAGAAAGGACCAGAGGCAATAAGCATGAACTGTGAAATTCCATTTCAATGTAAGAAAACACTTTTTTACTGTGAGGGTAGCCAAACACTGGAACAGGTGGCCCAGAGATGTTGTGGAGTCTCTGCCCTTGGAGATACTCAAAACTCAACTGGACATAGTCTTGAGAATCTTGCTTTCAATGATACTTGCTCAAGCTGGACTAGAGGATGTTGAGGTCCCTTCCAACCTCAGCCATTCTCTGGTTCTATGAAACTAGAGGAAGATGCTAGCACTAAAAAAAAAAATGTTTATAAGCTGCCCATAAATATATTTAGGTCAGAAATTTAAACGTTACAAACCTTCAGAATAAAGACATCTGCACAAACCCTCCAACTGGGATTTTCCAACAGGAAAAAACAGTTTACAGGTTGAATTTGTTTAGTTTATGAAAGGGATTAGAAGACACAGTCTCCCACAATAGCTTGTAATAAAACAAATTCACTCAGAAGATACCTTCGTCTTAATTTCCAAAACCAGGGTTTTCAGAGTATGAAGTATGTAAGGACATTTTAGACATCCTGATCTAGCTACAGTCAATTTGAATTAAGAGGTTGCTTCCCCTAACAGCCTAGCAGCATTAGTGCATATGTAATTTCTCCCTAACCAGTAGATATTTTTAAACCAGATAATTTTGACAGAACTGTTAGAGAGCAATTACAAACACAAGTCCAGTTGGTGGTCCCTCACATAAAAGCTTTGGCAAGTAACACTGGGGGCCAGCTTCTTAACTTGTATCAGCGATAAGCAGAACAGTTCACCTTACCATGTCCAAAATTACAGGTGTGGATCTTAATTTTTTTCAAGACATTAAAGGAAGTCAACTCAGACTAAATAAAGCTGTCATGTGAAGCTTTGTTAGGGCCCCAAGTGTGCCTCTTCTCCAGGGATTGCAGCCCCACCTTGAGTACTGTGGGCACTTTTGTGCTCCTCAATATAAGAAGAACATCAAACTATTAGAGTGTGTCCAGAGAAGGGAGACTAAGACGGCAAAAAGTCTTGGGGGCAAGACTTAGGAGGAGCAGCTGAGGCTACTTGGGTTGCTCAGCTTGGAGCAGGCTGAGGAGTGACCTCACTGTAACCAACACCTTTCTCAAGCAGGGCAGCAGAGGGGGAGGTAATGATCTCCACCTGCTGGTGACCAGTGACAGGACACGAGGAAATGGAATGAAACTGCATCAGAGCAAGTTCAAGTTAGACATTAAGAAAAGGTTCTTCACTGAGAGGGTGGTCAGACACTGGAACAGGCTCCCTGGGGAAGTGGCCACAGCACCAAGCCTGTCAGAGTTCAAGGAGCATCTGGATGATGCTCTTAGTCATATGGTTTAGTTTTAGGTAGTCCTGTGAGGAGCAGTGACTTGGACTTGATGATCCTTATGGGTCCCTTCCAACTTGAGATATTCTACGATTCTATGATTTAGCTGCCTATGGCTCAAACTCAGCACTGTCTTCATGCAGCTGTGTGACTTTGAGTCAGAGGGCTGTGTAGAAAGAGTAGTGCGAGAAAAAGCTGTGAGAAGTGAGGTCCTGTCCACTTTCACTCCAGAGCTGCTTTTAAGCTTGGGTTCTTGCTCTCAGTCTCAGTCTGAATTTTGTTGCAGGAGTGCCTGTGCTTGGTCTTCTACCTTCCTGACTTTTGACTCTGATCCTGACCTGCTTACTTGACTCTCTGGCTTATTCTTGGACCTGTCTCATCACTACAGGCTTGCCTGGTGATCTGAACTGTTGGCTGAACCTTGCTAGCATCACCGGGCCTGTTCTGCTCTTCGCATTCAGGTACTGTGGGACTGCACCCTTAGTGAGGCCACCGTCCTGCCTGCCTTGGCCCCTGGCTCACCTTCTCATACAGAGTGGCCTGCCCCTGCTGCTTCCTGCCAAGCATGTCTGTGAACCTTTGGAAAGTACAGAAATGCTAATTCTGTACTATGCTAATTCTCTGGGTAGAGCTCTTAAAAAGCATGCATACAGGAAGGAATATTTCCACCTTAAAAAACATATCTAATCTCTTCTTTAAAGGCTTTCCACTACCAAAAGGAAGTCAAGTCAGATGAGCATTCAAATTTACTGCTGCTACATGCCTCAGATTAGAGAAACAGTTAACGAAAAAGACCCAATTTTCTTGCAGGTATGAAACATCCTGATGGCAATTTTCAGTTGCCTGAGCTCAACTGTCTAAGCTTTGCAAGCTAGGCTACCAAGCTGCTTCCAAACAAATCAGATGTATACTACTGTATACAGTGACAACCTAAATCACACAATTTTAGTTGGTTGTTTTTGCTAAGTGATGCTCCACATGTTTGAAACTTAGGAGTGGAGCTGGCATTGGCAAGGACAGGCAAGCTGACAGTTACCCAGGTTGATATGCATGTCATTAACAATTCAATTTCAAGAACATACATTTATACGTTTTGCAAAACTGACCACTGCTGCTATGATAAAGGTAAATTTTTATCAGTGAGATATCACAGCTGAGAGGGCATTTCTGAGAACATTATTTACCATAATGTTATTTAGCATAATCTGGGGAAGAAGGAAATAAGTACAAGTTCCATAGCAGTGAATCACGTATTTTTTCTGATTGTCTTTTGAACATGCAGTATTATTTAAACATGTGATCCTGAAGCTGAGGTGTTTCAGTCCACAAAATCAGTGTCAAGACTGGCTGATATTTAGATATTCTAGTCTTGGCAATGTTTCTTTACGTTTGATCATTCTGCTTTGCTAAGAATGAGCTGGAAAGTTTTCAACAAGTATTTTAATTCTAGCATGAAAACTAAGTAACAGAACAGATTAGAACTTCCTTTCTTGTTAAAGACTACTTTGCTGCTGAGCAGAAGGCAAGAGAGATGTACATGTAATGCTACAAACTGCTATAGCATTCCATTCCGTAGGACTAAGAAATCAAATAAAGTAGAGACTCCCACTTCCACTGACAACAGTTTCTTGCCATATAAGACAGAGCAGGAAGCAGCCAACAATGCTGGCTGTCTTTCAGATCTCAGTGACTCATACATATACTACTCTTGTAAGTTAATTTAATACTGAAATGGGCACTCACTATCAGTACTGAAGACTTATACAGTGTCTTTCATCAGCAGAGAGCTCACAATACTTTATAAAGTGTTTCTATACAGACATAACCAAAAAAAGAAACTGCCATGTTCAGGTAGAAAATGGCAGCCACATAATGCACAGGGAAAACGTGCCATAGCATATAAGTCTAGTTGCCCAAAAAGGAGTAAGGAATTAGAACTAGGGTCCTTTCTTATGACAGCAGTCCTGACTCATTAAAGTGTGTCCTATAATGAGAGTATCAAACTTCACTTTTACTCTGGGTCACCAGGAATCCTCATGGTACCCTGTAAAAAGGAAACCAAAATCATTGAAGCTGTGAAAAGGAATTTTTGTTTAAGAAAATGTTACTTGAACTAGAATTTAGCAAGGACAGTAGAACAGCTGAGAGAGATGTTCCCTGGTTATGTGATGAACATTTCAGAGCACTGAAACACTATACAGTGCAATTATTATTACTGCAAGTATCAGGACCTCATTCTTAAACCACACGCAGAGCACAATGATTCAAGTAAAGAAGTTCTTGCAGGCACTATCTTGGGACATTTGTTCAATTCCAATTAGGGACGGCACAACCTGGGGAAGCAGTTGTAATGCAGTATGATTACTTCCTACTGCTCTTGGAAAGAAAGTATAAGAATAATAACTATGCTCAGCTCTTCTGTGAAATGTGATGGATTAAATGGAAGTATGGTTCTGGTTCTCTAGTTCTTCTCAGAACTAACACAGTATATACAGAGTAGGCAAAGTTTCTTACCTTAGAGTGCATATCAGTTAAGATCTAAAAAACCATTATTTAAGACTTAAATGTCAACCAGTCTCCTCAGCTTTGGCTTCTCTGTTGAAGGTGGCACAAAATGAACCTGCTTGTACACAGTTTTGGTGAGATATCTAGTCACCCACTAGAAATACCAGGTTTTGTAGGTTTTCTAATAGAAAATTGGGTAAGACCACAAATAGAAGAAATATTAGAACTGCACCCATACTCCCTGAATTTGAAAAGGTTGTGTTTAGATCCATTGCTTGCATACATCTTTAGAATAGACATAAGTTGCTTGTTAAAATCAAGGTTCTACAAAATCAAGGAAAATTTGAATACTAAAAGTTAAACTGGTAGTCATGCTGGCACTGCTTCTTCTATTCAACAACCTCAAAATATTTTCAGAAGGTGGATAAATATTACCAGCTACGTATACATAAAGACACGGAGCCGATTCACCGAAGGATATGCTGTTTGGTTTGGGTTCCTTGAGCTTCAATTTGGCGTTTAACTGAGGCGTTTAAATTGGGAACGTTATCGTCAATCCTTAGTGCCCTCTATGGACCGTGAGAGGAAACAGGCAGCTTCAGGCTGACTCGCGTCGCGGCAGGCCCGAATCGCTGCTCAGAGGCACCAATCTTTCTCCACTGCCTTTCTCCATTGTTCCCATGGGATCAGACTTCTGTGGAGATGCCCAAAATCTTCAGAATCAGCCCAGACCTGGAGTCACAGTTGATATATGAAGCCATGATGCTCACTTTCTTACCTGAACTGCTACGTTAAGCCACCTCTGGGAAAAGCTCTAAGGATTTCTAAAGTTGTATCGATGATGATTTTTTCTCTCCTTCCCTTTAATATAACCCAAGAAAATACAGAGGCCAGTTAATACCCATATCAGTCATGACCATATCAGAATGCAGTAATGATCTAGGAGAAGAAAAGATCTCTATTATTTGAATAACTTTCATTTGTATTTTTGAAAATTCTTTTCCCTTTTTGAACTGAGACCTAAAATAGGAACAAATGAAGGATGGAGTAAGGCCTAACACATTTCAGTTCTTCAATTATATCATTCATTATAAGGCTAGTAAAAACAATGTTATTACATAAATGAGTCCACCTAGAGCACAGAAGCAGCTGATCATTCTTTAATTGAATATTAGATATACATACTTATATGTTCTATCACTTTCTTAAGATATGAAAGTGTGCCTTGGGGTTGTGCACTGTCCCAACACATGCTCTATCCTTGAAAGTATATAGTACCAGAACAATTTATAAGGATGGTTTGAAGTGAATTAAGTAGAGCAGTAGTATTACTCATGATTTTGACTACTTTCATCTTGGATACTCAGACCTAGCTGTGTTGAATGGTAGTCAAACTACAAATATATGGGGTTGTTCATGCAATGTACAGAATAAAGATATACTGTCGATCCACTTAAACATAAACCACCAATGTTCTCAAACAAAGATTTGTAGCAGAAAAAGAGTCCTTAATCCCCAGTGGTACAAAGGAGTTTTGTTGGCTCAAGTAAAGCTATAAAACCCAGAAGGTTTATTGGCTGGCACATACTGTGGATATATCATACACGGTCAAAAAAGTGCCAATAAAGCTTTCACAGCTTAGAGATTTTACAGGCTGGCGAAAAAAGCAATAGTGAAGTTATGTTTCAAAACTCTTCAAAAAAACCACCATTGTGCAATTGCAGAAGAATTCCACCTAGCTATTCTAGAAACACGGACATTCAGCAGGTGTAGTGCAACATGTCCGCGACATTAATAAGTACGTTATTGGAGAATTTCTGCTGTATGTAGAAAAAAAAAGTAGCTTCATGGAACTGGTTTATCCTCAGAATTTACAAATGATAAAAGGGTAGTTAGAGATTGCACTGCGTGAAATATTTAGCAGCTTCCTTGTACAGAATGATTCTGGACCACTGATACATGTAAACACATCTGAGAGAAATTAATACATTTATTCAAAGCTTGTCTTCACCACACACATTCAAACACTGACAGACTCCTCAGTCCCTGTTGGCATGAGAAAGGCTTTGCTTTCATGCAAGTAACTCTCCCATTTTTTGTGCCTGTATTATATTCACAGCATATTTCTTTGTGTGGTATCTTACTTTATTATTGCTGGATTCTTGGAGTGCTGTTTCCATTCATCTGCCCACTCCCTCTTTGAGAGTGAGACAATGGACAGTAATGCTTGTTCCCTCCAGCATGCTCTCATGAAATTCCATGCAAACGGAACTTTTAATGCTGTTCATACATATGTTTTTATATATGTGTGCAAATGAACTAATGATTTAATTTTATGAAAGTTGATGATTCATAAATTCATACTGTATTATATTTTGATGCTACTTTTGTGGCTGCTGCTGTTGAGTTTATGTAGTTGCTGAAAAGCTTAACTCCATCTTAAGTTCCTTCCTAGCCTAGATAACTGGAAGGACATCTAGGTAAATCATTATGAAATATAGTATGAATTGTGACTTTCACATTTTAAATTATATGATCTTTCATCCGCGGATCCCTTCTCTTTCCTTCCTAAGCCCTCCAGTTCTTTTGCTTGTAACTGACAGATACTAAATTAAAGAGTGTCTATCTGAAAATACACATAGGCACATACATAGCTGTAAATAACAGAACAGGATCATTTAAAGGAATCCTATATGAAATGTAAAAGAAAGTGCAGATTTACAAAGTAGCAGTTAACTGCGAGAATTATAGCTAACATAAACATATGCTTAATGCGGTCTTTTAAAGTATTCTGATGGTGTGCTAAGGGTTGTCCTGCTTTGTTCAAGTTGTAGTGAGTTCTGGCATTTCTGTTCTCTCTTTGAGTACTTAAAGTACAACAACTGAGTAACTCAGAAAAGCAAAACAAGCACCTTGATCTCCTGTGGCCTTGTGGTTGAAGTATTCTGAATTTGGTAGAGTGCAAGCCCCAAATGAAGCTTTCACATTGGGTAGTAATCCCGTAACATCTCTTCATTCCTAATACAGATGCACTGCAGCTTCCAGTCAAGGTTGTAGCCTGGGCCTCTCTTCTCTACCTAACTGCCTATTTTCACAAATCTTAAAGGAGCAGAATTATTATGTATGAAACCTCTACTACTCTGTCAATATAACCAGACGACAACTTCAGAAGCTATCAGGGGGAGAAGGACACCAGAAAAGGTAATTACATAAAATGTTAGATAAGATGTTAGAAAAGCAAATTAAGAATCCCTACTTTTTGTTTCTTTCCTGCCACATTGAATCAGGCACTTTCCTCTTTAAACCAGTGAGGCAGAGAAGACATAGAAAGACAGGCAGTTGAGACTATTACTATTGTGTGAAAGACTGGAACTGCAAATTAATTTTGCAGCAGGTGGTGATATTAAGCAGCATGTATATAGCTGTTGACTAAGTCAGTGCTTATTTTGGCATATGTACCTGAATTTGACATCCAAGCATCAGAAATATAACTGTGTCCCTTCTAGCCCAATACGCAATTTTACCAGAATTAGGCTATACTTATGTAATAGCCCATTTACTTTTAACTGAGCTATGCAGCATGCAAAAACATCTTATAATGATATCAGTAAGTATAACACCTCAGAACTAATATCTAAGCTCCAAAAATTTTACTTTTTTATATTTTGCTAAGATTTACAAGTAACAGACCAAACAGGGACACCTAACCTCGCTAAGAGTTTTAATGCCCATGTAAATGGCTGAGAAACACAGATACAGAGATACGTGTACAGATATTGACCAAAGGGAGATCTGGGGAGGTCCCTGCTGACTGCAAGCTAGCCAGTCTGCAAAAAGGGGGTGAGGGAAGACCCAAGGAACCACAGACCTGTTAGTCTAACCTCAGTTCCTGGAAAAATTATAGAGAAGATGATGCTGGGTACTATTGAAAGACATCTAAAGAACAATGCAATCATCAGGCACAATCAATGTGGGTTCACAAAAAGGAACTCCTGTTTAACTAATTTGATATCCTTCTATGAGAAGGTCACCTGCCTAGTGCATGAAGGGGAGGAGGTGGTTGTCGTTTATCTGCATTTTGGTAAGACTTTTGCTACTGTCCCTCACAGCATCCTTCTGGACAACTTGTCCAACTGTGGGATGAGCATGTTCATGGTGCGCTGGGCAAAAACCAGCTGTATGGCTGGGCTCAAAGGGTTAAATCATAGAAAACATAGAATGTGATGGGTTGGAATGGACCTTTAAAGGTCATCTAGTCCAACCCCCCTCCAGTAAGCAATGACATCTTCAACTAGATCAGGTTGCTCAGAGCCTCATCAGATCTGGCTTTGAATGTCTCCAGGGATGGGGCCTCCACCACCTCTCTGGACAATGTGTTCCAGTGTTTTACCACCCTCATTGTAAAGGACTTCATCCTAATGTCTAAACAGTGGTGAATAGGGCTACATCTGGCTGGTGACCGGTCACCAGTGGTACTCCTCGGGGCTCAATTCTAGGGCCAATCCTTTTCAACATATTTATCAGCAATCTGGATGCAGGAGTTGAATGCACCGTTAGCAAGTTTGCTGATACCAAACTGGGAGGTGCTGTTGACTCTCTTGATGGACAAGAGGCCTTGCAGAGGAATCTGGATAGATTGGAGCATTCGTCAGTCATCACTGGCATGATATTTAGCAAGAACAAATGCTGGATCCTGCATCTGGGGTGGAGTAGCGCCAGGCACAAGTACAAACTGGCAGAGAAGTGGCTGTAGAGCAGCCCTGCAGAGAGGGATCTGGGGGTGCTGGTCAACAACAGGCTCAATAGGAGCCAGCGGTGGGCCCTGGCAGCCAAGAGGGCAAACCACGTTCTGTGGTGCATCAAACACAGCATCACCAGCCGGTCAGGAGAGGTGACTATTCTGCTGTATCCAGCGCTAGTGCGGCCTCAACTGCAGTATTGTGTGCAGTTCTGGGCCCCACCATTTAAGAAGGATGTGAAGGTCCCTGAATGCATCCAGAGGAGGGAAACAAAGTCGGTGAAAGGGCTGGAAGGAATGTTCTATGAGGAGCGACCAAGGACTCTGGGCTTGTCTAGTTTGGACAAAAGGAGGCTGAGGGGCGGCCTCATTGCTCTCTACAGCTTCCTGAGGAGAGGAAGTGCTGAGGGAGGCGCTGAGGACTTCTGGGTATTGAGTGATAGGACATATGGGAATGGTTCAAAGCTGCACCGGGGGAGGTTTAGACTGGACATTAGGAAGCATTTCTGTACCAAGAGGGTGGTCAAACCCTGGAACAGGCTTCCTAGAGAGGTGGTTGATGCCCCAAGACTCTCAGTGCTTAAGAGGCATTTGGACAATGCCTTTAACAACATGCTTTGACTTTTGGTCAGCCCTGAATTGGTCAGGCAGTTGGACTAGATGATTGTTGCAGGTCTCTTTCAACTGAAGTAGTCTAGTTCTGTTCTATTCTATTTGACTGTATTCTACTCTATTCTATTCTACTCTATTCTACTCTATTTTCATAAGTTACTACAAGAGCCTGAACACTATAGGCAGGTTTTGAATAAGAATCCACAAATAATGAAAACTTGCACATAACTCAAAATTGCATTCAACATACTTAATCTAAAGCATTTTAGTCAGACCTCCATCAGTTACTCTCTCATTGACAAAATGTATTTCTTATTAGCCTGTTTGCTGCCCTTTTAAATAATATAAATATTCACAGAAAGAACAGACATTCAAAAGCAGAATGCCTCTATAGTATTTGCTGTTATGCTACAGAGAAAGGAACTCCTGAACTGATCAATACAACTTAAGTGATTGCAAGATTTTCTCACGAGCAAAGATAATACCTTAATGTATGCTTTACTTTGCTTTGGAAAGGTAATGAAGCTTTTATTCACATCAGTGTGTGCATGAACATGTGTGTAGAAGGCGAGAAGCGTGCTACGTACATAAAGCAAAATCTCAAACCCTGAATTTTCAGTATGAGATTATTAAAGGCTTTAAGAGTCACTCAGATGGAGTGTTTTTGCTGAGGTCAGTTCAGCGGGGAGCAGTGTTGCCACCACCGCCCTAGTAGTAGGACACGGCTCTCGCAGCACTCTCTCACCCCTGGCAGCTGCAGCTCGTCGCTGAGAGGCCCACGGAGTGGGTCAGCATGTCCCAGGAGGTGCAGGACATACATCTTGCCAAGCCACCGGGAGAAGTTACTTGTGGTCTCACCCCCGATCCCACCCTGCACTTGATCGGCACTACGACGGCAGAGAAAAGGCAGACGTGAGAGGCCAGTGACACCACTGCGCCTGCGGGGAGGGCACGGGCCGGAGCGCGTCACCGATCCCTGCCAGCTGCATCCGGACACCGGCCTCCACGGGGTTATTTCACCACGTGAATAACCCATTCCGATACCCTGGGAACGATTTTTTTCCCTAGACACAGCCTTTTTTATCCGCAACGCACACGCCCGCGGGCGGGGTCAACGGCTCGGGGACCTCCCTGGGAAGC
>VWZL01005988.1:37074-52431 GCA_013396915.1 Stercorarius parasiticus | reverse complement strand
GGGGACATCGTAGAGGGGACAGTGGGACAGGGTGGGGATGTCATGGAGGGGATGATGAGAAGGAGCATGGTGGGGATGTGGGACAGGGTGGGGACATCAGGGAGGGGATGGGGGGGACATTAGACTTGAATGTGAGGACAAGTTGGGGACGTCGCAGAGGGGACCTGGGACGGGTTGGGGACACTGAAGTGGGGCAAGTTGGGAACATCAAGTAGGGGTTGGGGACCAGGGGACGTTGGGGACAGCAGAAGAGGGCACGTGGGGATGGGTTTGGGACATTGAGGGGATGGGGACATTGGAGAAGGGACGTGGGGACCAGGGGACACGGGACCAGGACGTGCTGGGGACATCAGAGAAGGGACCCTTCACCTTGGGGACACAGGAGTCACAGCTGGCCGGATGTCCCCGTCCCCAGGGAGCGGGCTGAGGTGGAGCAGGAACAGGGACACGCTGGGAGGGGATGGGGACATCGGGAGGGGTTGGGGACATGTGACGCAAGTGGTGACACCGTCCCTGTCTGAGCCATGTCCCTGGTGGTCACCGTGTCCCCCTGCTGTGTCCCCGCAGTCCCTGTCCCTGCGCCTGCCCCATGTCCCCTCCCCATGTCACCTCAGCCCTGTGTTTGCCCCACATCGCCATGTCTTCGTCCCCATCCCCGTGTCCCCTGTCCCCACGTCCTGCTGTCCCCACGTCCTGCTGTCCCCACCTCAACACTCCTGCTGGTGGATGACCCGTGTCCACACGACACTCACGTCCCCACGTCCCTGTGGGTGGCAATAACCCCTGTGATGGTGTCCCAAGGGGTGGTGATGTCCCCATGAGTGACGGTGTTCCCCGTACCCTGGTGTCCGGCAGCGTCCCTGTGTCCAACGCTGTTCCCACGGGTGACGGTGTCCCTGTGGTTGACGGAATCCCAACGGGTGATGGTGGCCCCACGGGGGGTGGTGGCCCCATGGGTGATGATGCTCCCCACGCCCCGGTGTCCAGCGGTGTCCCCGTGTCTGANGGGGACATCGTAGAGGGGACAGTGGGACAGGGTGGGGATGTCATGGAGGGGATGATGAGAAGGAGCATGGTGGGGATGTGGGACAGGGTGGGGACATCAGGGAGGGGATGGGGGGGACATTAGACTTGAATGTGAGGACAAGTTGGGGACGTCGCAGAGGGGACCTGGGACGGGTTGGGGACACTGAAGTGGGGCAAGTTGGGAACATNTGCCCCACATCGCCATGTCTTCGTCCCCATCCCCGTGTCCCCTGTCCCCACGTCCTGCTGTCCCCACGTCCTGCTGTCCCCACCTCAACACTCCTGCTGGTGGATGACCCGTGTCCACACGACACTCACGTCCCCACGTCCCTGTGGGTGGCAATAACCCCTGTGATGGTGTCCCAAGGGGTGGTGATGTCCCCATGAGTGACGGTGTTCCCCGTACCCTGGTGTCCGGCAGCGTCCCTGTGTCCAACGCTGTTCCCACGGGTGACGGTGTCCCTGTGGTTGACGGAATCCCAACGGGTGATGGTGGCCCCACGGGGGGTGGTGGCCCCATGGGTGATGATGCTCCCCACGCCCCGGTGTCCAGCGGTGTCCCCGTGTCTGACGGTGTCCCCGCATCCCAGGATGCCGTTCGGGGCGGTGCTGGAGCAGGTCGGGGGGCTGGGACGCTTCCAGGTGCTGCAGACGGCGCTGCTGGCGGTGCCCATCCTGCTCATGGCCAGCCACAACCTGCTGCAGAACTTCACCGCTGCCGTCCCCCCCCACCGCTGCCGCGTCCCCAGTGTCACCCCCGGTCCCGGTACCACCCCAAGTGTCCCCAGTGCCACCCCAGGGCCACCCGGAGCCACCCGTGATGGCACTTCAGCAGCCTCTGATGGCACCTTGAGGTCCTCCAACACCATCCTGAAGTCTCCTGATGGCACCTTGGGGTCCCCTCCTGCCACCCTGAGGTCCCCTGATGGCAACCTGGGGTCTCCCAATGTCACCTACATCCCCGGTGCCACCCACATCACACGAGATGGCACACCAGGGTCCCCTGATGGCACCCATGTCCAGCCTGATGCCACCTTGGGGTCCTCCAATGCCACCCTGGGGTGGTCCAATAGCACCCTGGGGCCTCCTGATGCCACCCTGGGGTCCTGTCGGCGCTACGTGGCCTCGTCCCCTGCCAACGGCAGCACCGGCCCCTGGCCCACCGAGCCCTGCCACGATGGCTGGGACTACGACCGCAGCATCTACGTGGCCACCATCGTCACTGAGGTGGGCATGGGGATGGGGGGAGGTGAGGTGGGGAAGGATGGAGGGGGGAAGGTGACCATAGTGTCCATGTGGCCACCAACTTCTCCGAGGTGGGGACAGGGATGGAGGGATGGAGCCTCATGGAGATAGAAGGATGGAGATGGGGAGGAGGAGATGGAGTCCTACAGGGATGGAGGTGAAGCTGTATGGGACGGGGATGGTGGAACAGATGGACAGCCAGGAGAGAAGAGGAGGGACTGATGGGTGGAAGGAGAGGACAGGTCGTCCTCACCTTGTCCTCATCCCCATAGTGGGACCTCGTCTGCAGCTACCGGCAGCTCCGGCAGATGGCCCAGTCCATCTACATGGCGGGGGTCCTGGTGGGTGCCCTGGTCCTGGGGGGCCTCTCAGACAGGTAAAGGCAACAGAGACCCCTCCCCATGCCTCAGTTTCCCCATGGGGCGTTGGACAGGCCATCACCCCTTGGCACCCAGTGGCACCCAGTGCCTCCCCGTTGCAGGTTTGGGCGCAAGGCCATGTTGATGTGGTCCTACCTGCAGCTGGGGGTGATGGGGACGTGCACGGCCTTTGCCCCCAACTACGCGTCCTACTGCGTCTTCCGCTTCGCCGGTGGCATGGCCCTCTCCGGCTTCGGCCTCAGCATCGCCTGCCTGGGTGAGGGGACAGGGACAAGGATGACCACAGGGACATGGAGGGGGACAATTGGCATGGCCATGGATGAGGACAACCCAATGGCCATGGTTGGGGATGTCCCAAAGGCCATGCTTGGGGACATCACTGTGGCCACGGATGGGGACATCACCATGGCCATGGAGAGCGACATTGCCATGGCCATGGATGTGGATGTCCCCGGTCACCATGTCTGGGTGATGAGGATGGCCACGTGGCTCTGGGTGGGGACAATCGGCATGGCTGTGAATGGGGATGACCCAATGGCCATGGATAGGGATGTCCCAATGGCCGTGGGTGGGGACATCCCCCTCTCTACAGATGGAGATGTCCCTATGGCTGCCGCTGGGGACATCCCAATGGTCACTGATGGGGACATCACCGTGGCTGTGGATGGGGCCATGTCGTGCGGACGCATCTGGGCATGATGGGAAGGCCACATTCACAAGGAGAGACACGGAGGGGTGGGACACCAAGTCAGCCGTGTCCCCATGGTCCCTTGCAGTGGTGGAGTGGATCCCCACACCCTACCGCGCCATCACCGTGGCCATCACCGGCTTCGCCTACACCCTGGGCCAGATCCTGCTGGCTGGTGTGGCCTACGCTGTCCCTCACTGGCGCTGGCTCCAGCTCACCGTCTCCCTGCCCTTCTTCGTCTTCCTCCTCTACTCCTGGTAGGACGCTTGGATCCCTTGGGGAACGCCATGGAGACCCATGGGCCTCTCTGTGCGCCTCAGTTTCCCCCTCGTTGACTGCAGGTGGTTGGCTGAATCCGCCCGTTGGCTGGTGCTCTCGGGGAAGGCTGAGAGGGCCGTGAAGGTCCTGCAGCGAGTGGCCAGGATTAACAAGAGAAAGGAGGAAGGGGAGAAGATCACGGTAGAGGTATGGTGGCCCCCTGGTGAGGGGGGTCTTGGTCTCCCACCCCTGTCCCCCACCCACCTCTCCCATTTCTCCCTCTCTCAGATCCTGAAGTCCAACATGAAGGAGGAGTTGGCTGGTCTGAAGTCGTCCTACACCATCTCTGACCTGGTCCGGACCCCAGTCATCCGCCACATCTTCTTCTGCCTCTCCATCGTCTGGTGGGGCTGGGCTGAGGGAGCCTGATGGAGCTGAGGAGGAGGAGGGAGGGATGGCTGGTTGGTTGGAAGGCTGGATGGGTGGGTGGAAGGAAGGATGGAAGGGTAGACGGACAGATGGTTGGAGAGTTGGTCAGATGTACAGGTGGATGAATGGAAAGACGGACAGCTGGACAGACAGTCCAGCCATCCAACTGTACCACAGCCACCTTCTCCTCCATCTGAGATCCCTGCCCGGTCCCACGCGATGGTGACATCCCAGGGAGGTCATGCCCCCTCAAAGTCCATGCCCCTCTCCACCCTGCTCCAGGTTCTCCATCAGTTTCTCCTACTACGGGCTGGCCATGGATCTGCAAAACTTTGGTGTCAGCATTTACCTCATCCAGGTGATTTTCGGCGCCGTTGACTTCCCGGCCAAAGTGGTGGTGACCGTCTCCGTGAGCTACATTGGTCGGCGGGTGTCACTCATGGTGGCCCTCTTCTTGGCGGGGCTGGTCATCATTGCCAACATCTTTGTCTCCACAGGTGGGTGCAATGGAGTGATGGGGGTCTCCTGCACTGCTCTGTCCAGCCACCCATGTCCCCACCAGTCCATCACACGACTCTGCTTTGCTCTTCACCCATCCCTCCCTTCTCCAGCCATTGAGTGCTGCTCCTCCCTACCTCGCCATCCATGCTCTCATCTCTCCATCCCTCCATCCCTCCAATCAACTATCCAACCCCTCACTTGCCCACAGTATGGTTGAGGTTGGAAGGGACCTCTGGAGGTCATCTGGTCCAACCGTCCTGCTTGAGCAGGGCCACCTAGAGCTGGGCACCCAAGACTACGTCCAGATGGCTTTTGAATATCACCAAGGATGGTGACTCGCGATCTCAGAATCCATCCATCCATGTCTCCAACCATCCATCCAATTGGTTCTCTAGCTATCCAGCTCTCCATCCCTACGTCCTCCCTTTCTCCTCCCCACCATCACCCCGTCCCTGAGGTGGCTCCTGCCCAAACGCAGAGTCCATCCCGTCCCTCTCTCTGCCCCAGAGCTGCAGACGGTGCGCACAGCGCTGGCCGTCATTGGCAAGGGTTGCCTCTCCGCCTCCTTCAACTGCGTCTTCCTCTACACCACCGAGCTCTACCCCACTCCCATCAGGTAAAACCCTGCCCCCACGACCCCACAGCGGGGCAGGTCCCCCATCACCCCCCCTGACACCCCCCCAGGGTGGGCTCTGCTCCATGTTGACCCCCCCCGTGCTGGCAGGCAGACCGGGCTGGGCTTTGGCAGCACCATGGCCCGAGTGGGTGGCATCGTGGCGCCGCTGGTGAAGATGATGGATGAATACTACCCCTTCTTGCCCCCTGCGGTCTATGGGGTGGCCCCCGNNGGATGATGGTTGGATGATGGATGGATGATGGATGGTTGGATGATGGACGGATGGTTGGATGGATGACGGATGATGGTTGGATGATGGATGGATGACGGATGGTTGGATGATGGACGGATGGATGGATGTACGGAGGGATGATGGTTGGATGGATGACGGATGATGGTTGGATGATGGATGGATGATGGATGGTTGGGTGGACTGAAAGCTGAAGGGCTTTTGGATGGAGGGACAGATCGTTGTGCTGAGGGACAAGTGGATGGGTGTGTTGGCAGAAGAACCAGTGATGGGAGTGGCTGGACAGATTGATGGACACAGTGCAGGCTGGGCTGCTTCCCACCCTGCCAGTGGCTGACCCATCCTGCCATGCCCTATGGACCCTCCTCCTCCTCATCTTCCTCCCTGCAGGGCCAAGCGGAAGAAGATGGATGACCCAAAAGAGAAGATCCCCCTCCAGCCCCAGGACAAGGCCCCACAGAAGGAGGCCTGAAGGACCACGGGGTGTGCGGGGACAGCACCCTACGTTTGGCACCCTCCTCCATGGGTCCCCGCAGCCTTGTTTGGGGACGAGTATGAATTTGCTGCCTGCCCCATGGCTGGTGACCTCCCTGTGTGGGGCAGGGGAAGTCCTTGGAGGAATAAAGCAGCCCTGATGGGGACAACGTCTTGGGGTGTTATCTGAGCCTACCCAAGGTCACCCCCAATAAGATGACGCCCAATAACCATGTCTGAGGTCACCCCCAATAGGCCAATGCCTAAGAACCGTGCCCCCGAGATCATGTCCAAAAAGGTGGTGCCCAAGAACACCACATTGGAGGTCACCTTCAATAAGGTGACACCTCATAACCTTGTCCCTGAGGTCACCACCAATCAGATGATGCCCAAGAACACCTTGGAGGCCCCGTTCAATGACACCTCGTAAACCTGGTCCCTGAGGTCACCTCCAATAAGATGGCACCTCAGAACCCCCACGTTGGAGGCTACCTCCAGTGATAACTCAAACCCTTGTTCCCAAGGTCACCTCCAAAACTGCCTTGCCCAAGAACACCACTTTGCAGGTCACCTTCAATAAGATGACACCTCATAACCTTGTCCCTGAGGTCACCACCAATAAGATGGCACCCAAGAACACCACGCTGGAGGTCACCTCCGACAAGACGACACCCAGTAACACCGAACCCACCTGGTAGAGGGTTCCCCCAAATCTCAGAGAAGGGTGGAAGGGTCAGGAACTCCCAAATCCCACCCCAGCCCCCTCCCAGCAACCCATGGTGCTGCCACCATGATGCCCCTTCCCCGATTTCCCCCCTGAGGCCACCCTGGCCCTTGCTCCCAACTGCCGATGTGTCCCTTGGCCCCATCGACCCCCCCTCGCTTGGTCCAACCCCATCAAAAATTAACCCCCGGCTTCCCCAGGCGGAGAATGCGCTGACCCAAGCAGGGCCACTTCCGTCAGCACCTTTCGGTCCCCTTTCGACCACAGAAATCGCTAAAATTTAACCCAATGGGGCTGGCGAAGGCACCCACCTGAGAGTCCCCCATGAGCCGGATGAAGGAGGTTGGTCCCAGATGGCCCCTCTCCAAAAGCCACCTCTTCCCCTCAACAAAGCAACGCTGGAAAAGAACAGAATGAAAGAGAATTGTTTGGTTTGTTCCTGCCCCAGATTGCTCCCATTTTGCCCTATTTTGGGGACGCTTTTGCTGCCACAATGAGGGAAGGGAAGTGCCCATGGATTTGGCTCTGGCCACCTTTTGCTGGCGCTTGGTGGCCCCCCCGGACACCTTTGCGCTGTCCTCGCCTGCACTTTTGCCTACCTGCCTCTGCCGTCTCCTTCTGGGAAAAAAAAAATAATAATCACAAAAAAACCCACCCCAGATGTCAAACATTAACCCAAAACAGCCGTTGGCCGGGTTATATAGGAGACCACCCCCGGTGCCTGTGGAGCGAGGACACTGCGGGAGCGAGGGAAGCATTTTTGGGGGTGAAATCCATCCCTTTTGGGGCAGGCGTGCATGGCTGTGGGGCGTTCCCGGGGTCTCACGGTGGCAGCATGGCTTTCGCCAGCCTCCTGGAGCACGTGGGGGGCATGGGACGCTTCCAGGTGGCCTCGGTGCTCCTCCTGGCCCTGCCCGTCCTCATGATGGCCAGTCACAACCTTCTGCAGAACTTCACGGCCGCCACTAGCGACCATCGCTGCCGGCTTCGTTGGGAGGCCAACGCCACCGGCCTCGACCCCCAGGACCTGCTGAGGGTCTCGGTTCCCCACGGTGAGCGATGCCGGCGCTTCGTGACCCCACAGTGGTGGCTTTTGGAGGCCAATGGCTCAGCTCCCAACAGCAGCTGGCCGGAGACAGAACCCTGCCACGATGGTTGGACCTATGACCGCAGCGTCTTCACCAGCACCATCATCACCGAGGTAGGATGGCAGCAGCAGGGGGTGGGATGTGGGGCTCATGGCATGTTTCACCCAATCCCGTGTGCAGTTCTCACCTTGAGGCACCGGTGAAGGGGCTGCTGTCATCATGATGTTGACTTCTTCCAACCGGAGTATCTTCCCCGCTCGACCCTTGGTGGAGGCACTCAACGCCGTGAGAGCTCAGGACAGGGAAGGGGGGGATGAGGGAGACGGTGGCCATCAACAGGGGCATCAAAAAAGGGCCAGATGGCCCCTGGAAGGAGCTTCCAACCATGGGGATGCTGGGAAGGGCGGTCAAGTGTTTATTGGCACCTTCCTCGTGTTTCCATTGGCCATCCAGTGGTTGTTGCGTTGGCTCAACTCTACCAGCCACCAAGGCCAGTTTTGGGGGGCAGGAGGGAGGCCAGAGGGGTCTCTCCCCACCTCTGTCCCACCCCATGTCCTTGTCCCTCGGCAGTGGGACCTGGTGTGCAGCTCCCGGGGCCTGAAGCAGTTGGCCCAGTCGCTCTACATGGCTGGCGTCTTGGTGGGCGGTATCGTCTTCGGGGGTCTCTCAGACAGGTGAGGGAGGGACCCCCCGTCCCCGTGGGCAGGGGGTTGGTGGGGCAGCATCGTGGGGTTGTCTCGCCCCCTCTTCCTCCTCCTCACCTCCTCTTCCTCTTCACCACCCAGGTTTGGTCGCCGGTCACTGCTCACCTGGTGCTACCTTCAGATGGGCACCATGGGGACGTGCTCCTCCTTCGCCCCGACTTTCACTGTTTACTGCCTCTTCCGCTTCCTCACGGGCATGGCCTTCTCCGGCATCGTCCTCAACAGCGTCTCCCTCTGTACGTGGCCACCACCAGCCCCACGGTACCGGCCCCGGGCACCCTCCTGCTCTGCTCCATGTCTCTGTGTGTCTCGGCAGCTTTGGAGTGGATGCCCACTCGCACCCGGGCGCTTGTGGGGACCTTCATGGGATACTGCTACACCACCGGGCAGTTCCTGCTGGCCGGGATCGCCTACGCCGTCCCTGATTGGCGCTGGCTGCAGCTCACTGTGTCGCTGCCCTTCTTCTGCTTCTTCCTCTACTCATGGTGAGGAGGAGAAGGGGGAGGGAGGGAGTCATGGATGGAGGGATGGATGCCGGTGTGGATAGACGGAGGGATGGATGCATGGACAGATGGAGATATGGATGGGTGGAGGGAGGGATGGAATGACGGAGGGTTGGGCGGATGGAAGGAAACGAATAGAAGCTGCAAGGATGGACGGAGGGTTGGATGGATGGAAGCGTGGGGAGGTGGCTGGAGAGGTAGATCGCTGGTGACAGTGTCAGAGGGATGGTGGGATGATCTTCAGCATCCTGTCCCCATCTCCTCCGCAGGTGGTTAACAGAGTCAGCTCGCTGGCTGGTCATGGTGGGGAAGTCCCACCAAGCCCTGAAGGAGCTCCAGAAAGTGGCCAGGATAAATGGGAAGAAGGAAGAAGGGGACAAGCTTGATATAGAAGTAAAGGCTCTGGCTGGATCCCCTGCGGCATCTCTGGGGTGTTCTATAGAGGGCGGGGGGAAGTGACCCCCACTCTCCTGGCCCTCAAGTAGAGGGCCAACAGTGGGGCTCTCCTACACCCATCTTTCCAGCCCCAAAAAGTTGTCTACAGCCATCCCTGTAGACAACTGTGCATCCCTCCATCCGTCTGCCCATCCCTCCCTCCATCTGTCTCCATCACCTCCATCTACATCTCCATCCGTCCCATCCATCCAGCTCCGTTTACAACCCACCACCCATCTATCCACCATGTCCATCCATCTGACCATCTGTCCATCCGTCTGTCCCTCCATCCCTCCTCCCACTCACCCTCCACCCACCCTGCCCAGGGCTTACTCCCCTGCTGCTTCCGAGCTCCACCCTGGTTCCCCTCTCTGCTCCTCCCACCCCAGAGCCCCCCCTCTCCCTCTAGGCCTTGAGGTCCTACATGCAGAAGGAGATGGCTTCATCGGGGAGTCACCACACGGTGCTTGACCTGGTCCGGACACCAGTTGTGCGCCGCATCTCTTGTTGCCTCTGCTTCGTGTGGTACGCCTGGTGGTGGAGGACATCAGTGGGTGGTTGTCTATCCGTCCGCCCCCAAGTTGGTGATCCAGCCACCCCTCCCCAAACACCTCCTGCATCCACCCACCTTAGCTGGGGCCATATTGGAAAGTGAAAGTGCAGGACTCGGTCAACAGAGGTCTCTTGGCCCACATGTGCTCCAGGAAGGGACACATATCTCCCGGCTGGATCCCACAGGCCAGGGGCTGGTGTGTGACCCCCATATCCTACCCCACACCTCCCAACCAGTGAGATTTGCCCCCTCCTCACCTCTTCTTGGCCTAGGTTCTCCACCAGCTTCGCCTACTACGGGTTGGCCATGGACCTGCAAAACTTTGACTTCAACATCTACGTGATCCAGCTCATCTTTGGGGCTGTGGACATCCCGGCCAAGCTGCTCTCCATCCTCACCATCACCTTCGTGGGGCGACGCTTCACCCAGTCCATCGCCCTCATCCTGGCTGGCTTGGCCATCTTGGCCAACATCTTGGTACCACGAGGTGAGGGCTGGGGTGGTGGCCGTGGTGTCCCCTTCATCTCCAGCCCATAAGGCACCGTCTGTGAGGGACAAAACAAGCTCCGCCTATTAACATAATCCACAGGCTGAGTGATTTTAGCTTTTTACGGGTGATTTGCCTGAAACCCTGGTGTTTGGGGTCTCCTCTCTTCATCACCCACCGTCAACCCAACCCAACTCCAACTAGTGACAACAAAGCGGGTCCCAGATGTCCTGTCCTCACCCCCACAGACCTGCGGATGCTTCGGACTGCTCTGGCCGTCTTCGGTAAGGGTTGCTTGGCCGCGTCCTTCAACTGCGTCTTCCTCTACACGGGTGAGCTCTACCCCACTGTTATACGGTAAGGAGTGGGGGTGGAGGTTGGGGGAGGTGACATGGTGGCCGTGACCATGCAGGCTGGTCCCTCAGGGCCTCTCGGTGTCCCACAGGCAGACAGGCATGGGGCTGGCCAACACCATGGCCCGGCTGGGCAGCATCACGGCCCCCTTGGTGAAGATGGCGGGTGAGGTCTTCCCTGTGTTGCCTTTCATCATCTACGGAGCAGCCCCAGTGGTGTCGGGGCTGGTGGCCATCTTCCTGCCGGAGACACGGGACATGGCACTGCCTGAGACTGTGGAGGAGGTGGAGGGCAGGTGGGATTGGAGGGACGGAAGGACAAGGGGAGGGACAGATGGATGGTGGGGAGGGGCAGAGGGATGGGTGGACCCAGGGAGGGATGGTGGGAGAGAAGGGTTGGTTGGACGTGGGGGTGGACAGTAGAGGATTGGTTGTGTGAGGGGGTGGATGGACAGGAGCGGATGGGACTGGACAGAGAGGGGTGGATGGACAGATGGGTGGACAGGAAGAAGAGCACGGCAATGGATGGATGAAAGGCCGGACAGATGGGTATCTATGAAGACGGATGGACAGGTCCATGGGGAAGGAGGGGGAACAGCAGCATTAAATCCCATCTGCCCCCCCAAAACTGTACCCCATCCCCCCTCTCCCCACAGGACCCAGCCCCAGAAGGACGAAGCCCAAGATCTCCAGATCCCACTTCAGTCCACCAGCACTACAGGGCCCTGCTAGTGCCGACCTTCCCGGGGGACCCCCAAGACTCCCCCAGACCCAGCAGATGAAGGAGCAGGAGTGGAATTGGGGGGGTGCATCCCCCCCAAAAGAGCAAAGGGACAGCCATGACCACGGGCACCGTCTTGCATGGCCAAGGAGGGGACCCAGGCGTCCTCCTCTCCGAGCAAGGCTGGGGGATGGTGCATCCCCTCCAACCGCTGCTTTCGCAGGATGGTTTTTCTGTGCTGGAATAAAAATAATAAAAGCAAAAATCGTGTGAAACGCGACCAGTGGGAGGGCGCGGGGAGGGGAGGGGGGGTTGTTTTCCCACGGCTGCGGGGGGTCCCGCGCAGCCTGGCCGTCCCGCCCCTAAGGCAAATATGGGACCCAGTGGGGTGCTGTGGCCTCGGCATCGTGTCCCCCACGCCCTCCACTGTCCCCTCCTCCCCCTGCACGCACCAGAGCTGCGAGGGAGGCAGAGTCACACTCAAGAGCGCAGGGAGGACCCAGGGATCCCAAGGACCCATGTGTCTGGGTGCCCAGGGATCCCAACAACCCTGAGATGCTGAGGATCCAGGCTTCCAGACGTCCAGGTGTCCCAAGGACCCAGAGACCCGGTAGCCCAGACGTCCCAAGGACCCAGACATCCCAAAGACCCAGGGATCCCAGGAATCAAGGCATCTGGGTGCCCAGATGCCCTAAGGACCCAGACGTCCCAAGGACCCAAGCTTCTGGCCACCCAGCACACACCGCACCCTCCTCTCCAGCCACCCAGCCAGCGAGCACCCAGGTGTCCTGCCCCTCAAGCCACCCCCAAGTCCCCCAGTCGCTGCCCCATTCTGCCTACGCTCTGCCGCCTCCCGCTGCCCTCCTGCCCCAGGTCCAAGGGGCTCCCACGGATCCAGTTCAGGGCTCCTGGGGACTTTGCCCCATGAATCAGCCACCATGGATGGTAAAAACAAGCTGGGGTAGGGGGGGCTGGGGTGGTCCCCATACACCTGGGGCTGGGGGTGTCCTCACCGAGGAAGAGAACGGAGAGGATGGGAGGGCCCCAGGGAGCCATCGGGTATCCCTGGTTGGGGACCGGCGTGGCTGGCGCCAGCATTTCCGCCTGACGATCGTCTCCACTGACCCATAGTGGGATCTGGTCCCACCACAGTCAAACGTTAACCGTGACCGGGGGTGCCTTTAAATAGGAGTGGGGACAGGGAGGGGGACGGGGACAGGGCTGTGGCCATGGGCAGCTGCAGGGCTGAGGGGTGGTAGCTGCCAGCAGACAGTTCCGGGGAGTGGGGTTTGCTGCTGGGAGAGGTTGGGAGATAACGAGCGCGACGGACAGGTGAGTGGATCAATAGAGAGATCAATATGTTGATCAGGAGAGAGAGAGGCCAATGGACTGGTCAAGAGAGACATTAAAGCTCAATAGTTTGATCAACCGAGAGAAAGACCGATCAATAGAAAGATTACGGGTCAAGAGATTGATCAATAAAGAGATTAAGATTGATGCACAATCAATAGAAAGATTATATGTCAATAGATTGAGATTAAAGATCAATTAGATTGACCAAATAGTGAGATTTAAGTTCAATAAATTGATCAATAGAGACGAATAGATCAGTCAATAGACAAAGATCACTATATTGATCAATAGATTATAGGTCAACGGGTTGATCTACAGGAAGATGAATCAACAGAGAGATTAAAGGTCAATAAATCAATCAATAGAAAGATTATAGGCCAACAGAGTGGTCGATAGAGAGATTAAGATTGAGACATTGATCTATCAAAAGATTATAAATCAATACATTGATTGATAGACCAATGGATTGATCAATAGAGAGACAGGTCATTAGACTGATCAGTGGATCCTGGTTCAATAGATTCACCAGTAGAAAAATACAGACCAATAGATCGATCAATGACTAAATTATAGATCAATTTATTGGTAATAGAGATACACAGACCATCAGATGGATGGATAGAGATGCTGTGGATTGATCAATAGATAACAGATCGACCAATAGAAACATATAGGCCAATAGATCGATCAACAAAGAGAGACATTATGGACTAATTAATGATCAAGACATTATGGATAATAAAGATATAAAGGTCAATAATTCATCAGTGGAGAAAGAGCTCGTTGCTTTGATTGACAGGGAGACCAACAGATCGATCACTAGAGAGAGGGAGATCCAAAGGTCGATCAATAGACCTATGTGGACCTATAGATCGATTGAGCAGCAGACGAATTGATTGACTGATTGATCGATAGGGTGAGGAGTCAATAGATGGGCAGGGGGTGGGGGGCAGAGCCACCAGCTGGTGGTGGTTGGCATGGACAACAGAAATCCATCCATCGATCGACCGAGTGAGGGGCGAAGGACGGCGAGAGAGAGAGAGGGGGAGTGGCAGAGGGAGGGAGGGACAGAGGGACGGACGGGGGGACAGCGGGTGGCCAGAGACCGAGCCAGAGACCGAGAGCCACAGAGAGAGGGAGAGGAGCAAAACCGCTGGTAGGGATCGATCGATTGCAAGGGATCGTTGGAGGGATGGACCTACTGAGAGACTGGTAGGCCAGAGGGAGAGAGGCTCGATCGATCGATTGATTGGTTGGTTGGCTGATCAGTAATGAGGGGGAGGGAGGAGGAGGAGGGAGAGCAGTGAGGGGCAGAGCTGGTAGCAAGAAACAAATAAGCAGGGACTGATAGATCAATAGAGACCGAGACTGATCGACAGACTGATGGGTCGACTGAGCCGTCGGATTGAGAGAGAGACTGGCACAAGAGACACCCCGATAGGTCAATAGGCCGGCAGCGACGCTGACTGATAGAGCAGTCGGCACCTCAGTAGGCTGATCGATCGATCGATCGAGGCACTGATAGATCAATAGATCTGTCCCTCGGCCGTTCCTTGGCCCACCCTTCAACCTCTTCTCCTCCTGCCGCCCCCCAGCTGCCCTGGGCCCCCCTCCCAGCTCCATCCCTCGTCCCACCATGACCTTCGTGGAGCTGCTGGCCCGCCTGGGAGGGATGGGCCGCTTCCAGGTGACCTACGTGGCCGCCCTGGCCATTCCGCTGCTCATGCTGGCCAGCCACAACCTTCTGCAGAACTTCACCGCCGGCGTCCCCGAGCACCACTGCCGGCCTCGGCCCCTGGCCAATGACAGCGCTGGGGATGTCCCACTCCTCATCTCCATCCCCTCTGACGGCCACCACCGTCCCCAGCGCTGCCGCCGCTACGTGGAGCTCCAGTGGCACCTCTTGGAAGTCAACGGCACGGTCAACAGCACGGCCAACGGGGCGGCCACCGAGCCTTGCCACGATGGCTGGACCTACCAGGATGGCATCTTCGCCCACACCATCGTTACTGAGGTGAGGGGCAGCCCACAACCCCCCCTGGGGGGTCGAGTGGGGACGCAGGTGTCCGGGTGTTCACCCCCATGTCCTCTCCCGGTGGCAGTGGGACCTGGTGTGCGAGTCCAAGAAGCTGAGGCAGGTGGCCCAATCCATCTACATGGCCGGGATCCTCCTGGGCTCTAGCCTCTTCGGGGTCCTCTCTGACAAGTGCGTGGGCACCCCAGAGCTGTACTGGGATAAACTGGGAGGAACTGGGAGGGGGGAGAGGGGAGGGGTATGCACAGGGATGTTCTCCCCTTCCTCTGGCCCCTGGTCTCCCAGTTGTCCCCAGTGGCCCCAGGCTGGGTCCGTCCCAGTACAGCTTGTCCCACTGTCCCCACGTCACTCATCCCAGTATTCACAGTGCCCACATTCCCCGTCCCAGTATTCCAAACGCCCCATGTCCCTGTCCCAGAATTCCCGGCACCCCATATCCCCCCAGTCCCAGCGCCCATGTCCTCATCCCAATGGCACCAGCACCCCACAACCCCCACCCCAGTGCCCCCAGGAGCCCTTATCCCCCATCCCAGT
>VWZL01005987.1:555432-570305 GCA_013396915.1 Stercorarius parasiticus | reverse complement strand
ATGATTCTGTGATTCTATGACACATTTGAAGTATTGTATTATACTGACAAGCTTCTAGTCCCTCTGAATACCACCAAACTTGTATCTACCATCAAGTACCATGATATTAGAACCAGTAGCTTTTTGCCCTCTTTTGTAACCCTAGAGAAGAGAAGAGGTATGTCTCAAAAGAGTAAGCTAATAATGAATATATGAGAAACAAAGATATTTCAATTTTTCAGGGAAATAGATGCTACCTTGTAAATCTGATTTCATAACTGTACACTTTTCTTAAAAAGAGGAATAATATTCTGTAGCTTTCTACGATGTGCTTGATAATTACTTGTGCAGGATCAATGAACATGATTTATGGTCTAAATGTGCTATGATTTACTAATCATTCAGGTGCAAATGCTTGGGATTTCTATTTACCTTTATATATCAGCAAAAGACAGGAAGGATAGAGGGCAAAGGAAGAAGCAGAGAAGAAAAGAAAGACCAAGAAGAAAAAAAGATGTTGTAGTTTCTGGACCAATACAAAGATAGTAAGTATTATAAGGAAAGTGAGACTATTATTATTTTTATGATCTGTTTCACATGTTATACTTTTTAAAATTTAAGAAACCATCTGGAGATGAAAAAAGAAAAAGATTAGATAAAGGTGTAACAAAAAACTGGAAAGGTTATAGAATGTTCTCATACAATAAGCACATTCTGTTGGAGATAGATAACTATAAATGTATGTGATTCCATCAGAAAAAACAGTTATATCAGATCCTTAAATAGCCTAGGACCTATCAAATATTCTTTGATGACTGGTGACCTGGAAATCCTACAGACTATTTTATCTGCATTGGTTCAGTTGCACAGTACTGGAAAGCCAATATCTGTGTCCTAATGCGGCTTCTGTATCTTGCTCCCCTTTGTGCTCCTGGGTCTGCCATAAGCCACTGCATTTTATAGCAACATATAAAAGAATACCCAAACTCTTATGTGTATCTGGTTGCTCTATAGAAAGACATATGTCAAAGCAAGGTTGTGGATTCATTTGATTTTCCAGTTAGTTTACTCATAAAATCCGACAAGCATAGAAAGATAAACAGTAATATTTTTAGAGGCTGAAATGATATATAAACCAAATTTGCACAGAATTAACATTCTGACAAATAAGAAATGAAAAGAAAAATAAATTGAATGTAAACATAAAAAGCATATCATACTTTTAATGTCAGGATACTAGGGAAAAAACTGTAGGTCATTCCAAAGACTGTGATCTCACATTCTTAAATATAACTGGATTATTTATTTGAGATGTCAACCTGACTGATGATCTGTACAAAACCTTGTAGTAAATTTTTCATTAAACCTTTTATCATCAGTTTAATCATTCTTCAGAGAGTTATATTGATTTCATTTTTCTTTTGTAAATTAAATTGTACCTAGAGGAATGCTTTGAGATAAAAATGTTTATTGTTTTATTTTAAAGAATGCCATTTTTAAGTGGGATTATCCTTTCAAAAACACTTTATTTATTTCTGTTATGTTATTTTATTTGTCTATTTTCTCATTACAGTACTGAATAGTGCATCAATCAGCAGTAATTCACAATAATATAAAAATATTGCTAGACTTTATTACATGTCTCAAACTTTAAAGGGCAGCTGTTACTTACTACTGACTGAAACTACTGATTTTCTAGAAGTGAATGTCTCCGGTGTTTACTGTAATAAAACACTTTGCGTTTTCAAACACAAAAGAACATAAATTCAGAATATACTAATTAAGTGAACAGCAACTTTCAGTACCTTTTCTTGGGAGATATTTTTTATTTTTACAGTGAAAACAATTCAGCATCTATCTCACTTCCTTCAGGATAACTGGAGTACTCATGCCATGTAGCATTAAAAGCCTGAATTATGAGTCTATTTTTCTGTCAATATAGTTTATGGACAGAGACGTATAACTATAGAGTGTCAGTAAGAGCACAAGCTTGAAATTCCCTAAAATTCTCCTAGCTCACTACTCACTGACAAGAGATCTTATGACAACCAGGCTGGCAATTTAGAGACCTAAACTTAAATCATAGAATCATAGAACAACAGGGTTGGAAGGGACCTCCGGAGATCATCTAGTCCAATGCCCCTGCAGTAAGCAGGATCACCTTAGAGCAGGTTGCACAGGAACGCGTACAGGCGGCTTTTGAATGTCTCCAGAGATGGAGACTCCACCATCTCTCTGGGCAGCCTGTTCCAGTGCTCTGCCACCCTCATAGTAAAGAAGTTCCTCCTCATGTTTAGGTGGAACTTCCTATGCCCAAGTTTGTGCCCATTACCTCTTGTCCTGTTGCTGGGCACCACTGAAAAGAGCCTGGCCCCATCCTCCTGACACCCACCCTTTAAATATTTATAAGTGTTGATAAGGTCCCCCCTCAGCCGTCTTTTTTCCAGACTGAAGAGACCCAAATCCCTCAGCCTTTCTTCCTAAGAGAGGTGTTCCAGTCCCCTAATCATCTTGGTAGTCCTTTGCCGCACTCTTCCCAGCAGTTCCCTGACCTTCTTGAACCGGGGAGCCCAGAACTGGACACAGTACTCCAGGTGCGGCCTCACCAAGGCAGAGTGGAGGGGGAGGATGACCTCCCTCGACCTACTTGCCACACTCTTCTTGATGCACCCCAGGATGCCATTGGCCTTCTTGGCCACAAGGGCACATTGTTGGCTCATGGTCATCCTGTTGTCCACGAGGACTCCCAGGTCTCTTTCCACTGAGCTGCTCTCCAGCAGGTCAGGTCATGCTTCATGTGGGCAGTGTAAATACTTAGTATCTTCAGGTAGTATTTACAAATAGGTATTCAAAGCCATTAAGAAAATTTTGAAAAAAATATGAATAATTATGTTGTGCTGTAGTGTAGTCTAGCAGTTATAAGGATGTATTGAGTAACATTGCTGCTGGTACAACGTGCCACTTAATGGAATTTAATGTGTTAGGAGATCATAGAATCATAGAATCATAGAATGTGTTGGGTTGGAAGGGACCTTTAAAGGTCATCTAGTCCAACCCCCCTGCAGTATGCAGGGACATCTTCAGCTAGATCAGGTTGCTCAGAGCCTCATCAAGCCTGGCCTTGAATGTCTCCAGGGATGGGGCCTCCACCACCTCTCTGGGCAACCTGTTCCAGTGTCTCACCACCCTCACTGTAGAGAACTTCTTCCTAATGTCTAATCTAAACCTACCCGGCTCTAGTTTAAAACACATTATACAGCAATAATGCTTTCATGCCATGAAATGTTTCAATAATAATTGATGTGAAAAAGAGAAATAAATTTCAAAAATTGTATATGCTTCTGATGCAGAATTTATTTTTTTTTCCCTGAAATTAAGCATCTTCAGAAACTTGTATTTGTGAAAAGCTTTTGTGGCAGGTTGGCCTTGGCTAATAGCTAAATGCCCACCCAGCCACTCTCTCGCTCCCCCTGCTCGGCAGGACAGGGGGTGAAATAGGATGAGAAAGCTCGTCAGAGCTTTATCGTCGAGATAAAGACAGGGAGGATTGCTCACTAGTTATTGTCACAGGCGAAACAGACTTCATTTGGTGAAAACTAATTTAATTTATTGCTAATTTAAATAATTAGGCTAGTGAGAAACGAGAGGACAAATATTAAAACACCTTTTCCCTCAGCCATGCCCTCCAGTGGGTCAGTCAGAGCCAGCTAGAACCGGCTGGAACCGTCTGTCTCCAGCACAGGGCAGCCCCGGCTTCTCCTCACAGAGGCCGCCCTGCAGCGCCCCCTGCCAGTGCCTGCACTGGCACCCAGTACTTGTTTATAGAAATAAAAACTGATTTTGTGCACTTAATAGTGTGAGAAAAGTGAAAAATTTTAGCAAGATTTCAGAAATATCCATATATAGCAATGATACTAAAAAGGACATGATGTCATGTCAACCATACATAGCCCAAGCTAGACTCTGACTGAAATATTCCTCTTTGGCGTTAACATCAGTTAAATGCCGAGAGTTTTCTAAGGACAGTGCCGTGGGGCCCTGGAGTAGAATAATTATACACCTGGCACTGCTGGTAAGAAAATATATTCTCCAGATTCAAATTGACTGGCACAGTTGTTCAAAATCCCTTCAGCAACACAAATCTGATTTTAGGCTCTTTAACGGCTTTTGATGCTTCACAGGCAAAACATACATTCAGATGCACTGCTAGACACAGATTGTTGACAATGCTTTGTCTACCTTTTTAAGAGTAGATATAGACCCTAATTTATCTGTTTCAATAAGTATTAACTTAATGTTTAAATTTTTTTTTTTATACTTTTGAGTGGGTGGTTCTGCTCCTCCAGAACTTGTTTTAGGCTACTGATTCGATGCACTAACATAAACATTGGTGTGAAGAGGCAGACGGAGGATGTCAAACCAGCTAACATCTCAGTTATTAATTTCTCTTGCCATGAACACAATCTTTACACTGGATTTTCATTTTAATGTCTACCCAGTGGATTACTCTGTTAGCTGTTACTCACTAGACATGATCTTGGCGTGCTTATGTGAAAAGAAGGGAGCATTTCAAAAAAGACGTGGAAGAATTAATTTTTTTTTAATGTAGTACAATTTTGGGAAGCTTTTGGACAGGCACCTGTATTGTTTTGTCTGGAAATAATAAAATCTTTCCAGTTTTTTAGCATAGCTATCAATGGCTCATCAGGTGTGTGCTTTTCACATTTTTCTGAATAACCAAAATCAGTTTATTACCTTTGCTACATACTGTTCTTTATACCACAAGATTGATCTGTATTGACTTGTAATTTAGGAGAAGAAAATTCATTCCCTGTCAAGCATTTCAAATATATGCTTTGTAATGTGTAATATGAAAGGATATTGCAGATATTTCTTTCTAACACGTTTGAAAAATAGAAACCTTAGACAGGGGTATTATTAGATTCCATGGTTGCTATTGTGTGGGAAAGCAACGTTGGCCAATATCTAATGGGATTTTAGATGTTTTCAGACATGTCTCATGCCATCATAGCCTCACAGGGTCAACTTGACCATGTCTTTTAACTCTTCTATGTCTCAGCTTGTCCATTTGTAAAGCAATGCTTTTTATAAGCCCTTATAATGGAAAATGATCCCCAGAAAAATTCTGAATGCTTCTAAGGGTACACCAGTGAGTCCATTGGCATAAATATTTCTCAGGAATCATATTCACTAATATTTCCTTCCACATCTAATATCCTATCGAGGATACAACGATTGCTGGTTAATGTATATCTTCTGCAGTGATTGCTGGTTACGTACATTTTCAACTATACTTGTATCCTTTCTGAGCAGCAAAAGTGATGGGTAAAATCAGGCTGTGAATAATATCTCTCAATCCCAATTTGAGCAGGTGGCAGTGGTTTATAGGTGAGGTGTGAGATCATTTCAGGAAACGCAAAGCAAGTAATTACTATACACAGTCCAGACCCTGGAAAAAGGCTGTGGACATAGCTGTCAGATTACAGAGGAAAGGATACTGAGGGTAAGGTGGGTTTTCCTGGTTCAGAAAAAAACACAATACTGGCACCAATACTTGTTTAATGTCTTCATTAATGGCCTAGATGAATGGAAGGGTTGCCCTCTTGGCAAGTTTGTGGACAACCCCAAGTTAGAGGGAACAGTCAGTACGTGAAGGCTGGAGAAACGGGCCAACAGGAACCTCCTGACCTGAACATCCTGCAGCTGGGTAGGAATAACCCCCCACACCACAGAGATCTGGGAATCAGCTCTGTGGGGAAGGACTGGGGATCCTGGTGGGCAGCAAGGTGAGCCTGAGCCAGCAGTGCGCCCTGGCAGCAGAAACATCCAGCAGCATCAGGGGCTGCATTGACAAGCGCAGCCAGCACGTCCGGAGGATGATCTCTCCCCTCTGCTCAGCTCTCTGCTCAGGACTAACACCCTACTATGATTCTCATCATGATTTCTCAGTAATCTTTAAAGCTCCAGATTTGGCACAAAAACTGTCTTTAGTAGACTTTTCTCTATTTATTTAAATGGTGAAACTTTTGCTTTCTTCATAAATACTCGTCCAGAATTCTGATACATTAGCTGAGATTTTTTCCCCTGTGTCATTGCAAGAACAACCTTGTCACTCCATGTTTAGTTCTGAATTGGGTTTTCCCACCTTATATTCAATCTCCTCTCTTCTGCAGTCTGACAGCTATGTCAAGAGCTCTTTTTCCAGTGATTTGACTGCTTGTAGTAATTACTTGCTTTGTGTTTCCTGAATTTACCTCATAGCGCCTCTGCTACAAAACACCACCACCTGCTCAGATTGGAAGCCATCTCCCATGAACCACTAAGGTGGGCTCAGTCTGGCTGTGACTCAAATAACAGATTCAGGATCAAGTCTGATGTGCAAATATATAAGTAAACTTCCCTAGCCTATATTAATTGAAAAAATAACAGATATTACTGCTGGTTAAAATGAAAACAAAAAGCTAGGAATTCAGATGAGGTTTAAATATCCTCAGGTGTCTTTCCTTTCAATTATTAACAATGTCTGAGAAGGCTCAGGTGCAGCTTTCTTGTACTGCAGATCACTCCTTCAAAGCCCAAAGCAAATAATACCCCATCCCTGGTGGGAAAAGGGAAGAAACAGCTGGTAACAATCCAGGAGTTTCCAGTCATTGGTGACTTTTTGGAAATCTAGCTGTTACAACAGTAGTTCATTTTAGTATCATTCAAGTTAGGTTTCCATAATTTTGACAGGAAATTACTCCCATCAAAACTTGTCAGGGTTAAAGGGTGCAATATAAATATGCTGGTATCTAACTATATAGCATTGTTATACCTAAAGACACAATCTAATCCTAAATACTTTTGTAAGCTTTGATTGTTTTCTTGTTCTGAAAGGCATGTGCACTGCAGAAATTAAATTTAACAGCATAGTGGAACAAGTGATTGTACTGCAAGAGCAATTACAACTATGGGAACATTTTTTAAAGAAAATCATCTTTTGACATTTCCATCTTCCAAGGTATACAACTTTTCTTCAGAAAGTCGGCCAGAGTAGTAACATTTCTCATGTTCAGATCTTGATACTGGCTCTTTAGTTCAATGGAAGCTGTGCTTCACCTCCATTTTTGCGGTTTATCTTACAGGACAGTGATTTGCTCTGCTGTAGCTGATCATGTGGAAAGCTTACTAGCCGGAGCCTAGTTTTGAATATTCAATAATTGATACACATTTCAAAAGTACTAGAGCTGGTTTTCAAATACAGGAAACAATTATGCATTTAGAACACAGTAATATTCATTGTACCTTTGAAAGGCTGCCCAAGACAGAACATTTTGGATACATCGGCCTGTTTTTGGGCAGTCCAAGGTAGGTGAATTCTACAAAGTGGATGAATGAGAAGAATATGGATACTGATAGTACAGATGCAAAAAAATTTTGAATAAATCCCAACAGAACAGTCCAGCAGTGGATGGTGCTACTGACCACACACAGGCTCAGAACATACAGATGACAAGTAGTATTATTTATTGAGATTATTTCGCTGATATTACTCAGTGCTTCATCAACTTCAGAAGTTTGAAAGAAATCCTGAAAGAAACAGCTACAGTTACTCCTGCGATAGGTAGAGCACTTCAGAGACTGTAGGGCCAGGAGGGACCACTGTGATCAGCCAAGCCCTGAGGCTCTCAGCACGTGGGAGATACCAGCCCATGAGGCAGCCCCATACATTCAAGGCAGCCCAAAAGCCAACAGACCTCTCCTGGTTCATCAACAACAAAAGCATTGGGGTTGAGGCTAGATAAGGCCACAACGCTGAGTTTAATTTGAGGTTGTTTTCCTGGAGTAGGAAAGAAAATTAATTTCCTGATCCATAAACTATATTAGAACTGTATCTTCAAGCTATAAGCTATGTAGAGAACCACTCCAGAACTAGACCCAGAACAACCACCTGTTATTTTGAATACCAAAGGGTACTGCAAAAAGCCAGTCTTCAGAAGAAAATGAGTGGTATGGATGCAAGCTTAATAATTCTGTATCTATCATCACATTTTCCAAGATACTTGTTATTACTGTTTGTACTGTATTTTCTTCCCCACAGCCCTGTCCCACTACCTTTCCTTGTCTCAGCTGCCTGCCAGATCACCTCTTACATACTTTGCGTGTTCCTTGGGGGAGGAAAGTAAATATTTCTTGCTGATAAGCCACTTAACACATAGCTGCACAGAACTTGTGTGTGATGGGAGTCTCTAAGCATTAGTGAAATGTCATTAATTAGGTATACTGTCTATTTTTTAGTGGTGCAAGAGTCATTGATTCCATTTTTATTTCCCAAGTCCCTCTTCATTTTCCTGTGTTCAGGATTATATTTTTCCACAGCGCTTATTAAAGCTCAAGCAGTTGTCCTCTTACCTATCCAATGCCCTTTATGTCCGCGACCCCTCCATTTGTAAAAGCTGCACAGAGCAGAGGTGCATAGTGACTCATTTCAGTTTGTCTCGTATTTTTTCCCCTTCACTGCTGGCGTTTTTTGCCTTCATGCAGATATTTCGTATTTCAGATGACCCCTCAGCACCTGAGAAGCAGCAGCTGCACTTGCCAGGACTCAGCGCAAGCCCTTTTGCAGGACTGAACTGTGCAATGCAAAACCCTCAGCAAAACAGCTCCCCTCAGACAGGGCGCAGAACAGACTTTGAAGATGATAAGAGGCACCAGTGGTAATTTTTGGCAGGACCAACAAGTGTGTGCATTAAAGAGAGATTTTGAATAGTTCACAGAGGAAGCTAGGAAAACAACAATTAGGCTTTTCTCCCTACACAGAAATGTGCGACTAACAGATATCATACGCAGCAGAGTGAAATATAAGGTAATTATAATAGCTCCATTCCTCTTCTATGCTCAGTATTGCAAACAGCGAGGCAAAAATTGTACTGAACACCACTATTACTTTTGTGGTATAGCATATTGCAAAGAAATCCACAGAATATTATATTACCATATAAACTGTGTTTAAAATGTCACATCTTAAAGATAAAACTTAAGACAATTGTAGAAATACTGCTTTTCAAAAGATGCCTGATTTAAAGAGGTTTTAAAATTTTAGCTTTAACCAGAGTTCGTTCACCAAAGCTCAGACTAGACTCCTATATATCTATGGATAAGCTGCAATGCCCAGATATTTGGTGTTTAATTTCTAGTAGCACAATTTAAAGCTTCTTTCATTTGTAACAGTAAGAAGCATTCGTGAATGGAACAATCACAACTAAGCTCGCATTACCCAACAATTTCATTTCAACAGCGGAGTCAAACAGTCTCTTCTTGAGAGAAAGGAATTGGCAAGTGATCAGAGGAACATGTACCCCTTTATGATCCTGCTAAATCAATGTCTTCTGTAAAGTCCACACTGAGGAAACCAAGAAAATGAGGGTTTTTTTTGTGAATCCCCGTGGGGCTTAACTGTTTTTTGGCATTGAAACATCTTCTCCAGGAATGCCTGTTTTTACATGAACTGCATTTTATCTGCAGAACCTTACATGTTGAGGAATTTTAAGTGCATCAAGAATTAAGCATGCTATACAAGTGTATAAAAAGCAATGATATCCCAAAACTGGGATTAAATAACTAAGAATGACGGTACTCAAATCGCCATTTCTGCTCTAGACATTACATGAACTCCAATGACCAATATTGGTTTTGGCTACTGGTATCTCTTCTTAAACTGTTTCCTGTTTCTGTTCTGTGAGACCTTATTTCCATTTGTCTGCTATGTGCATCTTTCTACTCAGGTCCCTGTCACACATATTAAAATAACATGAAGGGAAAGAGGAAATTACAGAAGCAGCAGGAACAATTTCAGGAATGCAGATAAAGATGGACTTCGTTCAATAAAGTATGACAGTGTTTCTGAGTGTGAATAGTTAGGCTTTCCCATTTGCGAGTATTAAATAATCGCATTGTTATAACAGAGAATTGTCAGGCGGAGGAAGGAAGGAGGCAGAGCTCTGCTGGAAAGCTGCAGAAGTTGGGGTGTACTGAGTGTAACTAAGAGCAATGGGACAGAGGCAATAGAGAGAAGCGAAAGACAGGGGGGTTGGCACGTCTTGTCCTTCCTTTTTGGAGTATCTGTGGTCAGCAGTGTCTGGAACCTGCAGTGAGAGGGAGTGGAGAAGCCATAGCAGAGGCATAAACTAGTCCTCAGGCAGGCTGACGACGAGTCTGCTCAGCTCTCTCTGCAGACCTGATCGTCCAACTGCAAGGTTTATAAAGGAATGGATTGTTTTTACACCTCATGGAAAAAGGACAGCACATCATATTTCGCACACTGCCTGCTATGTCATCTAGCTGGAAAATGGCAGTTGCTTATATTGCAAAATGCTCATATGAAAAGAGACCAGACTGGTATCAATCACAGTAGGCAGTTTCCTTCATTCTTCAATCACTGGACAGCTATGTATCAAGATGTGTGCATAATCTTGTCTCATCTACAACATCCCAGTCATCTAGAAAACTGAAAACCTAGATTTAAAAATAAATAACTAAATTTTGTTTTGGGGCACCATAAGGCATTTATATGACAGGGTCTCACTGAACCGAATTCCTGAGGTATGCCCATTTCTTTTGTAGCTCTAATGTTTCTTTATATTCACTGAAATGCCTTAGCAAAAAAGAGCTATGTTTACAATTTCTTTTTTAACAATAAACTTAATATATAAAAAGTCAGCAATTACAAAAATCTTAGGATATAAAAGATCCTAAATGTCCAATTTTCACCTGTTTTTTGGGAATACAACTAAGATCTTTTTGATCTGAAGATATGAAACAATACATATGCGAGACTGCTTTCAAAATCTCACATTAATCAGAACATTGTCTGCCTCCTGTCTTCAAAACAATCAATTAACCACCAGACTTCACTATGAATAATTGATACATATTAAACAGGGTGATCTGAATACAGATCAGAATCATTTAGCAAAACTTATTTGTAGTGTTGCATTGAAAGCAGACCCTTTCTTGTGATAAAGTATTTCAATCAATATTTGAATATACGATAAGCATAGGAGTCTCGAATACTGATGATCAGAGTATTGATTAAAACTTTTTTGCAAGGTTTATTTCCTACTGAGACACTGTTACCTTAATATGTCATAAATCCTTGCCAGAAACTTTAGAGACTTTGATAATTTTATTGGAAACATCTTTTAGCCAAGTACATTTAGCCATTTAGACACTTCTATGGCCATATCGCATCCTCTCATCATGGTTATATGTCCATCCCTACCACATTCCTTTGAGACAGAGAAACCACAGCCCCTTTTACCAACAAAGCAGAGTACTTTAAAGAAACAAAGAGCCATATCCAAAGAAAGACTTTCAATCATTAAAGCAGAACTTCGACTATTGTAGGAATCCATGTCTGAAATTTGCTTCAGAATAATAACTTATAGCTTATAAGTATGGCATCTTCTTTCCCTCCTTTGTCTCAGAGAAATGAGGTCTTATGGCCATACAGACAAGCTTGGGTGAATTTTATTTATTATCTTTTGCATAGACTTATGGCCATATCACTTCAAGAGCTATCAATTGGCATTGACTTTAAATTTGGATAAGTAGGCTACATAGCACATTGTGATATACATACTGCAGCCAGTATGGACAGTCCTGCTGAAGCTAATGCTGAAGCTCCACATCCATCTCACTGATGACAAAAAACGTAATGTGTCTTTTTTTTTTTTTTATCCCTGTAGCTGTTGTAACCTTTAGTTTTGCATGATTTAACTTAACAATTTAGTGTAACAGAGTGGTTTTAAGCTCAGCTGGCAAGGACACAGCCACTTAGTAAGAATGGCAAAACCTTGTGAGTTACAGATGCTGTCTCTCAGGTTGAGAAGCAGCTGGTTCACTGCCAAGTCCCCACCATTACATTGCAACTGCAAGGAGTCAGATTAAACAAACAAGCAAGCAAAGAGCAAACCCAAGCAAAAACTCATTTTGTACCGGAATTTATAGTGCTAATAGGTCATTGAAAGTCCACACTGAACACTTAATTTTTTAGATACAAAATAAGAAGCTTAAGCTATGTCAATTAACATGAAATGTCATGGATTTTCTTGATTTTGCAATGTGGAAGAAAAACTTTCTGTAGATTTTTCACCTCTTTCATTCCTTTCAGCATTACTCAGGGAACATACTGCCTTGCCAAAATTACCTTAAAGGTGACCTTACAAGAACATTAAATCAAAAGCTAAAATCCCACTGACATAATTTGAAGACTTTTGATGACAAAGAGTAGTGTTCTCTTGTTTCTCTCTCCAAAACAAGGTAGAAGCTGACCTTGACAATTAGAGCCTACAGAAAACGCTTCTGAAATTGAGAGCAGCTGGAAGCAATGCAGTGCAATGGTATGAAATGTAGAAAGACATGCCTTTCTCCACACGCAGTGTTACTTGCATCGTATCTTTCTTCAGTTTCTTCAAATCACTCACGACCTGCAATACAGCAAGTGGATGGAAGCACTGACACCCCGTCTCTTCACCTCGTAGCAATGCCTGTGGGAAGAAATCCAGTCTAAGAAGAAAAGGAAATGGAAAGGGGACCCAGAGGCATGTTTGCGAAATCCTTTCAGCTGAAAACTGAACAGTCATAGCTGATTAATTAACCTTTTTAAAAGGGATTTGGGGAATTAAAAAAAAAAAAGCCTTCAAAAAGATGAGAGAAAGTATTCTGTTCCATTCCAAATTCTATTCCATTTCCATATTTAGATTTTTTTATTGTTTCATCCTTTTAAATTGTCAGCCATTTGTACTTTTAAAGTAAGCAGTAAGTTTTAAAGGGTATATCTCTACCAAAATGTCCTGCAGAGCAATGATTATGTTCATGCTCATCTATGGTTGAGAGCTGAAAAGTGGTGATATTTCTGCTACAAGACACACGAGCTTTCTGAGAAATGCACTAAACACTAAGAACTTTTACTGACTCACTAATTCTTGCTGCATTACCATCGGAAATTACTGGAATAAAGGTTTCCTGGATGTTATGATTCAAAAGGAGTGCAGATTTTCTCAGGTACAGAATGACTTCACAAACTTTTCAGGGGATTTGTTTTATTATTTTTTTTCCCCCTGCTTTTAGCTGCTGCTGCTAGATAATCCTTGGAGTGAAGTGGGTGAGTGGGTGGAACAGAATACGCATTCAAAGAGGCACAGCAGAAGTGGTCCTGTCACATTTGCCTCACTACCATCTTTACCTCTGAAGCCTAATCTGATGTTTAATTTGTGTTCTAGGGGGAGCATCTCAGTGCTAAATGAAATGGGATTTTAGTAAACATCATAACAGAATCAACATCTGTATCAATTCTCACAGTCATAGCTATCATCTCATAAGCAACTGCCAACAGTTTTCTGTTAGCTGGGAGCCTGTCACGGTCTTGTGTTCAAATGAAAGCAATTAGCCATTTGTACGCATTCAGTTTGCAAGCTGTCATATAATGATTCATACCGTTGATGTTAAAGAAACCTGCCTTGTAAAAACAATTTTGATGGCAAATCCTCAGCTGTCATCTTACCCTTCCCATAACGCTCATGCAGTTTGTGTCATGCCACAAACATGAAGTTAACTGAATTATACAAAAAAATGTACGTAAGCAGAGTATGTATGTATGTAAGTAGAGTTGTTACAGCCTCAGGTTGTACTTCCATATTCCTTAATGAGGTGAAATTCCCATGAACACAACTGCAGGGCTGAGACATAGAGTCAGGTCTTGATGCTGCTTTTGCTGCACTAGCAACCATATGAAATACCTGAATCTCCATCCAGTTGTTTTATTTCATTGACTTATAGAATCATAGAATCATAGAATCTTCATGGTTGGAAAGGACCTTTGACATCATCGAGTCCAACCATACACACACAAAAAAAAAAAAACCAAACCAAAAAACCCTACAATCTCTGTCACTAGAGCATGCCCTGAAGTGCCAAATCTACACGTTTCTTAAATACCTCTAGGGATGGTGACTCAACCACCTCCCTGGGCAGGCTGTTCCAGGGCCTGACCACTCTTTCAGGAAAGTCATTCTTCCTAATATCTAATCTAAACCTCCCCATCTGGCCATTTTCCCCGCCATTTAAACTTGCGACTCTTGGGGACAGCCTGCTTCTGGGCCTTTAAGATTTCCTTCTTGAAGAATGTCCAGCCTTCCTGGACCCCTTTGCCCTTCAGGACTATCTCCCAAGGGACTCTCTCAACCAGTGCTCTGAACAAGCCAAAGTCCACCCTCCGGAAGTCCAAGGTGGAGGTTTTGCTAACCCCCCTCCTTACATCACTACGAATTGAAAACTTGACCATTTCATGATCGCTAAACCCAAGACCACCTCGGACCACCACATCTCCCACTAGTCCTTCTCTGTTTGTGAACAGTAGGTCTAGCGAGGCACCTCCCCTGATAGGCTAACCTACCAATTGTGTCAGGAAGTTATCTTCCATGCACTCGAGGAACCTCCTAGCCTGCCTGCTCTGTGCTGTGTTGTATTTCCAGCAGATACTTCTATCACTTTTCTTCAATAATAAAACTGGAGGTAGGTATTTCTTAATGTGTGTTTTATAATATTGCTTTTGTGGTCGATTAAGTCCAGAGCTGAAGGGGATTAGGGGGAGTGTAAACATGATTATTCATTTTATTACCAACACAACAGAGTGTCTTCCCTGAGTGGCTGCTTAAGCTTATGGATGCTTCATCTTAGAATCATAGAATCATAGAATCTTCATGGTTGGAAAGGACCTTTGACATCATCGAGTCCAACCATACACACACCAAAAAAAACCCCTACAATCTCTGTCACTAGAGCAAGCCCTGAAGTGCCAAATCTACACGTTTCTTAAATACCTCTAGGGATGG
>VWZL01005987.1:467882-554732 GCA_013396915.1 Stercorarius parasiticus | reverse complement strand
TCCACAGCCTTCCCCGCATCCAGAAGGTGGGTCACATGGTCATAGAAGGAGATCAGGTTGGTTAAGCAGGACCTCCCTTTCCGAAACCCATGCTGGCTGGCCCTGATCCCTTGGCTGCCCTGCACTTGCTGTGAGAGCTCACTCAAGATGACCCTCTCCGTGATCTTTCCTGGTATCGAGGTCAGACTGACAGGCCTGTAGTTCCCCAGATCCTCCTTCCGACCTTTCTTGTAGATGGGCGTCACATTAGCCACCCTCCAGTCATCTGGTACCTCCCCTGTTGATCAAGATTGCTGATAAATGATGGAGAGAGGCTTCGTGAGCTCTCCCGCCAGCTCCCTGAGTACTCTTGGGTGAATCCCATCCAGCCCCATAGACTTATGTGCGTCTAGGTGCAGAAGCAGATCATTGACAACTTCCTCCTGGACTATGGGTGGGTTGTTCTGCTCTCCATCCTTATCTTCCAGCTCCGGAGGCTGAAGCTCATCTTCTGCTGATGTCTCACAAGTGTTTCCCTCTGTGCTGCTAGTGGGTAATCATAGACTGGCTATTTCTTTAAAATGTGAGAATAAACTTGCAGTTCATTGAATACAAGCGGTCTTTACAGTCCACAAAAAAATCTTAGATTTTAGGGATTGAGTCAACTCATCATGTCAGAAAGAAGAAAATTCATGCTTACTCTTCAGTAGTATATAAATGAACAATGTAATTGGTAAATTTCATTCCTCTTTAGTAAGATACAGCGTACTTTTTCATAGAGCATGTATTAATCAAAAAGGATATTTAATGCCAAACATTAAAGAGTTCAAAAAGCTTACTGTATACGTTACCTCAAACTTCAGCAATTTTATCCTTTTTGATGCAAAAAGGAAAAAAAAAAAAAAAAACACCAAAACCAACCCAAGCCCCAAACCCCAATAACTTTTAGAAGTAAAATTAATTCTTACATTAACCTTTACAGTAGAGGAATAGAAGGAAATGTCTCTTTCCCTGTAACATTCTGATCTGTAATGCTACAAGGCAAAACGTTAAAAATAATGACAGATAATTGTTATGCTCCAAGGGAAAATCTGGGGAATAGAAGGGGCTGGTTCGCTAAAAAGCAATTCGCCTAGCAGACTAAGACTTTCACTGAGGAGGAGAGGAGAGAAGATAAGGCATAAGAACTGTAGCTTCAAAAAGATATGTGTTTTTTCAGTTCAAATCAAATGCAAAAACTATACATATACAGTGGGAGAGGAAGGCAGGAAAACAACATAATCATTCAGGCTGTCATTTGAATGAAAAAGACTTATTCTTAAAAATTAGTAGTTGAAAACTAGTGTAATCAAATCATAAAGTCCTGTATGAGGAAAAAAATAGGTTAACTAGGTATGTGAATGAATAAGAAAGGAAGGACAGTAGGTGGCAATAAAGGGAGGGTGAAGAAAGTGGCTGAGATACTAGGCTCATTTGAATCTCTTCTAGAAGAAAAAGCTGTGATTTAACAGAATGGGAAGGTTTTCCTGGCTGTACGTGACAGAGTGGCTGATGTCTGCAATCAGGGTCACCACTGATTTTCCTACACCGTGCTACGTAATGTAACAATGTGGACAGTACTCATGGGAAATGCTTTTGGTAAATCACTAGAAAGCCTAAAGATGACCACCACCCGGAGAAAAGACAAGCATATACCACACAAACAAGTGTCCCTGATGGCTGACCTCCTAGAAGAGTAAGTCAACTGGATCATGAATTTTGTGGCAGTCAGAACGTCCATGGGGAGCAGAAGCACAAACCTACACAAACGCATAATCACTGTCTTCAAATATAAAGAAAGCAAGAGGTTAAAACTTATCAGAAGCAAGCAAACAATCTGCAAACCTATGACAAAACAGTTTTTTGTTGGCTTTTTTGGGAGAACAGCTCTATTGTATCCATTCCTGCCTGCATGACCCTCACAGAGGGCAGTCGTCATTATTGTGGCAAACAGTATGTTTTCCAAAGAATGGAGTTTTAGTCATTCTGAAATTGCAATGTGATATCATAGAACCATACTGTTAATTTTGTTTATGTGGGAACTTAAAATACTATTGATGTAGGTCTGTTTCACTTTTATAAGTGGGGGTTACATAGATTCAGAGTTTTGTGTAAAGTATAACGCTGTCTTGAATAATTGTGCATCTACAATTATTATATGAACAAACATAGTGATGCAGATGATGGCTTTAGCAGATGCTGAACAGAAGGCTTAACTCTGCTGATTAGAAGACACTCAAAGCATTGATTTTTTTCCTTTTTACGTGCCTGATGGCATTATATTGTTTTATTTTAATTATTGACCACTGGACAGGGACATAGGAGAGGATACTCCATGGAAAGCTTGTGTTGGAACTAGAGAATATAAGATTAACTGAACATGCATAGATTTAATATCTCAGTAAAATTTATTATGAGTATATTACTCATGCCAAGTATGCCTGTGGGATAAGCGAATAGTTCAGATTGGGTGGGGATAACTGGCAGGTAATCAGAAGCATATGGAAAAGACCTTAAGTATTTGAAATTCCCCATTCCAGGAAGAACTATCCGATGGTATTTATACCATCTCTCAGTTTTGAGAAACCACACTTAAGCATCTGTATAACCTGCTTCCAGTCAAGAAAGCTATTGGTGTCCAAAATCTAACCCTAAAGGAAAGCATGTCAGGAGTAAGCAGAAATGGGGAGCTGCTGGGGAAGCAGAATGTCTCCAGGAGTCCTGCACCTCCAGTAGATGCTTGGCGACATCAAAGGATATCTAGGACAGAGGTACCAAAGCAGCCAGGAATGGTTCCTGTGGGCTAAAATTCTACCTGACATTTCTTAATTCTAATATTTTCCTTGCACAAGTTGCTGTTAAACAAATTACCTTAAGTAAAAAATTTTCTGGTTTACCATCAAACTTACTGAATGCCAAGAGAGATGAGAAATAACTGTAAAAAAAATCTGGGCGTGAAAGCTGGTGCTGTCAAATCCCAGCTTTCTTATGGGTACAAGCTAATAACCATCTGCAGAAGCTAAAGGGGACAGTGGGGATTATAATAGACAGCAATTAAGAGATTAGAAACTTTTTAATAATTACTTTAATCTTATTCATGGGCAATTTATATTTATCTATGTTTCTTTCAGCATTGTCCTTTGGTTTAAATTATTCTCATACTGTTACTCACTCTCCATTGCTCTTTCTACCTTCCTAGGCTTCTACCTTCTAAATAAATGGGCTCTGTTATCCTATATGTAATGATGTAAACGATTAGAAAAAAAGAATAGAACTTAAAAATCATGACCTAATGTTTTAAACTTGTTAAGCGGCCATTAAACTTGTTCATCTGCTCAAACAGCAAATAGAAGCAAATAGAAGGACAAGATAATAATAATTAAAAAAAAGAATTATTGGGTCCTCAAAAATCTATGAAGGAGCACCTATCCATACTACGCAGTTAAAGACTTGTGAAGAATCCAAGTGAATTATCCTAATGATCGACAAGAAATGCCAGGGTGTAATTACTTATAACCAAATTGCCTTGGTTATCCAAATTTTTATAATCTCATGTAATTTTTGAGAAAAACACTAGTATTACCACTCAGTTACTAAATTTCCATTATGTGAACGTATAAAGAGAGAGACAAAAAAAGCGTGAGATCATTCAAGAACAGTAGGTTAGAAGCTAACTTAAATACGAAAATATGCACCTTAAAAGTTTTTAATCACTCTGCATCACATCTAATATCAGCTACTAGCAGAAACCTGAGTAAAGTATGACAGTATTGCACAAGCTCCTCAGGTAGGCATGTGACAAGGGAAGCTGGCTCTGTGAATAATTCCACAGTATCAAATACTACCAATTGACTGTGATCCTGAGAACAGATTTGTGCGTGAGTATTACCGTTCACTAAACAGGACCTAAGGGGAAGCGTTTTAAAAGCTTGTGCAGCTACAAATAACTGTTCAAGCACTCATGTCAGGGTTCAAAGAGAAGCGGGTGAGACACTTCTGAGCTTCAGGAGTGCCTGGTGTAGACTACATTTTGTACTGTGAAAGATGACTGTGATGGAAATAAACAGAGCATCAACACAAAGATTTCACATTGTTAGGCCATGCTTTGTGCTCAGGTTCACACCTCCAGTGCAGCAGTGAAAACTCACCTTTTGAGGTCCCCAGGACACCTGCATGGCCTGAGGTTTTATGTATGTAGCTACTAGTTCTTGGATAGTATCTCCTGGCTGTATTATATATACATATATATAAATATCTCTCTCTCTCTCTCTCAAATAATTTGGCTATAATATTAGTTCTGCCTTTGCTTGATACAGATGGAAGGCAGGTAATGCCTAGGAAAACAGTAACAGACTTTGCTTGTGTTTGACTGAAGTCTGTTATCAATACTGTGGATCAGATAAGTGAATCAGTTGGCGGGAGAATATATGAACTGAACTCAGGTAACTATTTGAACTCCATGAGATGTGACCACAAGACATCTTGAGGAACCTTGTTTTAAACTTTTGGAGAGAGAGTATTGAAACCATGTTAGGCATTGGTACTGGTTTACACCACTGCAAAATAAGTACCTTGATGAAATTTTGTCCTAGCTACTGTTGGGGAAAAAAAAATAATCACAGGCTCTGAGGATTTGAACTCGATTATGGATTAATAAAGATTCTTTTGTTTATTTTCAGTTCATTAGACACACTATAGTTGAGTTTTTTCCCACATGCATCACCATTTTGCATTCCTCTAACATGATGGATAACATTCCTTTCAACATATATTATAGAGTGAACAGAAGAATTGATATTGGCAGAGCTTAAGCTTTAACAGTGGTATGAAGTTTAGTACTACATTTGTCTCCTTTACACAGTGAAAAAATCCTTAATGCAGGTTGTGGAACTTAATTTACCTGGACTTACCCCCACCCCACCCCTTTTTATAGAAATAGAAGGGAATAAGCAAGCAAACATACTTGAAATTATGATAACATTTTGGATGGAACTGCTGGTTAAAGCACAACTCTTTTCTGGGGGGCTTGATAGCAACGTGATTACTGATGAGTAGCAACCCTTTCAGTGAAAAGACTTCAGATCCATGCCCATCTCCAAAGTCTTTGGGTATATCTGCTGTATTTTGATGGGAGATGAAAGCTGAGGGAACCTCCATGAGCCCTGCCCATGGTTAGGGGGTTGGGTGAAGAAGCTCTGCAGAGGGTTCGCAAAGGGAAGTTCCTTGTCAAACACAGATCTCACAGCTCTGTATGGCAGATGGAAAGGACCTGAAAAAAAAGGATAAAATGGCATGGGACCATGTGTGTATTGTCAGGGTTTCAGCGCATCTCAATCATGTGAGAACAGGCACACCGCCTCACGGCACCCCTCAGGTAGATTTTGGGCCTGCTTCTCTTTGCTGGTGTTGCTCTTTCCCATCATGTCAATGAGGAGCTTAGGCTCGGCCAGGGCAGTGGCCAGACCCATCATGTCTGCAGCACCTCATCCCCCTACAGTCCTCTCTGGAAACTACAGAACTTTCATCTTTGTCTGTACTGGCCCCATGCTCAGCCTTGTGCTGTGTTGCTCCCGCAGCTGGGTGACGAATTGCTGCCTTCTCGCTCTCATATGCCCTCTGGCCCAGGCATGGAGCTCCTCCTGGTGCTCCCTCCCTGTCTCCTGCACTGGCTCCAGCCTCCCCACACACTCCTGCCACTGGGGCTGGGGGATCCATGCCTGAAACCAGCACACCCGCCCCTTCCAACCTCCTTTCCCTGCCTTCTGCACATCCCCGGGACTATCTGTATAGAGGTCCATCCTTCAGAATAGACTAGACTAGACTACACTAGAGTAGAATGTGTATATATACACACACATATATATACGTATATACACACACTCACATTATATTCACATGTATACATATATATACCCAATATATATGTATGTATACATATATAAACCCACATATATATATATATACACACAATAAATACGTATATTAATGATTAAAGGGCTTTAAGGCGGGGCAGTGGGAGCAGCTGTTCCTTTGCAAAAGAATATAAAACTATGACTAGTCCCCTGCTGTGCCCACCAGTCTATGCTACAATTTCCCATGAGAGTCAAATTGGGATATGAGGCCACCTATTCACACACAAAATACAAGTGAGGAAGCCAGAGGCGAGACAGTGCTCAACTCTTTAGCTTTGCTTTTAACAAGGATAGGAACCAGCACAAAGCAAAGTTACCTTCTTTGTTTCAAAGTTGTTTTCATGTGGGAAGTCATGGGGAATAAACATATCTGTGCTTAATCCTCTGCAAAGAAACCCACAGAGTACCTTGTGCGTTGCCAAAAACAAGTGCGGTAGTTTCTTTACAGAGCTCCCACTTTTTACATGTCACTTTCCAAACTCCCCTCACACACGTCACTGAAACAGAAAGGAGGTGACGCGCACACACGTGCAGCCGGTTTCCAACATCAGTCTTCCTTGGGCGACATTTAAAAAGGTTTTGAAATTGAGTTGTACTGACTCCACTCATTTCTCCTTGATGCCTGCTTTGTTCCAGCCTCTGGGGTGTGTGTATAAATAACAGTTTGTATCCCTTGACAACTTCCTGAATTAGAACAGCACTTGTGGTCAATCACAGCAGAAAGAGCAGCAGGGAAATACTTTGGCCCAGCAGGCACAATCATGCCATTTGTTGACTAGTAAAGTGGGTGCTTGTGTCACAAGTGACGATTTTCAGTGATGTCCCTTTGCTTGTTATAATCACTATCAGCTTTTCTGCTGTGCTTTAGAAAGATGGTCCATCTGCTGCATTATCTCTTGACAGCTCTAATCTCTTGAAGGGAGAAAATGCAGGTAAGAAAAACAGAGTTAGGTGACTTAACTGCTTCTGAGCTGGTGTTCAGGTAAGCTTTTAAATGGTGGGTTCTCCTTTTCCTGCTTCTTTTCCTTCACTAACCTTGACTTCTTTTGGCTTCAGGAAGAAGCCAGATCTGTAGCTCTTGGGATATGTTTTTCTCTCTCTAAGTGGCCACTTCTCCACCAGCAACATCTGGAAATTTGTCTGTTTATCCCTACAGGAATCAATAAGGAGATCCTTCTGCAATACTACAGCCAATGAGCCTGAAGTTCCTTTTCTTTTGTAGGTACATAGAATTGATAAAACTTACATATGATATTCATCTAGAAAGAATTCAGACGTTCCGTAGTTTGCACCTATATGTCTCTTCTGCTCTAGCAGTCATCATATTTGTTGAATAAATAATACGCTGTGGATTTGGTCTCAAGACCAATGTTAAAATGTGCTGTAAACACAGGAAAAGCAAATTACAAAGTATAGGGTTTATGAATAAATCTAATTATGGGTAACTATGGGAAACTATAGTAAATTATCAGATTAATTGCCAGATTTGAAGATGAATATAATTGTTGTTGCTACCTTTCATTCTTTTCTCCTGCAAGTGCGTAGAAAAAGTTAGAGGTCCTTACTTTTCCCAGGAAGTTTTTCTGTTTGAAGGGAATGATATAGGTGAAGGAGGGGGTGTGGACTTCCATGAGATCTACAGAATTCTGGAATTTCCAAAACAATGCTGGGTCTTAAAAATGAGAGAAACTTTTAACATTTCAGCATTAGCATTTCATAACTTCCTTATATGTAGTTAGGAAGGTTGTCATTTACATATTATTAGCCTCGCTGCACTATGATAGAATTCCTTACTTCCCATAGCTGTATTTTATTTAACTAAACTACGCTCCATTTTTCTTACTTATGTGTTGATTTTAATGCAGCAAGACAGCGTAATCAGGGATGTGTTGTGTTTTAACACTTGTCAATAAGGGAGTGGGATAGTATCTAAATTTGCTTCCCTTCATTGCTGTGATCCAGTTGTGTATCGACTCACCAGAGGATATTCACATATCTGTTGTCCCATAAAACTAAGAAAATTGAATTGAAGATAGACTACTTTGTATAAATTCCCAAATCCATGTGAAAAGCTTTCAAGGAGCATCTGATTTTTATATTGTATTATGGAATAGAAATACAATGGGACAAGCTGAGTCTACGTAATTATACAAAACAAAAATTGCTTGCAAAATTGTCTCTTCTTGGTGATCTGCTGTAGCAATTTGCCACAAACCCAGACCTTTCAAAGGCAATGACTGCTCTAGAGTCTCCTTGTCCACTCCTTGTCCATCTTAGTGATGGTCCCTTTCAAGATACACCATTGTACCCTGAAGCATTGTACCCAGGCCTGCATTCTAGTTCATAGTAATTGTTACCTTAAAGCAATAAATAAAGGGGTAACATATAACCATGGATTACATACATGAAGGTGCATTAACATCATGACCGTTAAGAAACTTTATATTCATTTGTAAATTGTCTTTCAGGAAACTGATGATTTTAGCCTCCTTTACAGAAGCCTTGCCACAATAAATTGCTGTATTCTATATAGTAAGTCCATTTCAAGCCTGCACAGGAATAACTTTAAGTGAAAATACCATTTTCCTTAAAGTTTGATTTTATACAGGATTTCTTTTTTATTCTGTAGACAAATACTGAGCCCAATATATTAAATGAATTCACCCTGGGTGAACACTACAGAATTGTTTGTTCAAACAGTGCTAAGCATGATAAAACACAATTTAGCGTCCTCCATATGCACAGAGTTCAGACTCCTTTGTTTCTTGAATCTGTTAGACTTATCATTTAATAAATAAAAATAGATTAACCCATCTGTTGTTTGTTTTTCTGAAAATGTCCGGGTCTATTTTGACAGAAAATAGAGTACTTTTAAGTATATCAGCAATATCTTCTTTCAAGGCAATTGAGACCTGAGATTCAAAGAACCTCATTCCTAGCACTTGATAAGGTCAATAGTGAGAAGACAGCTATGTTACGTTTTGAAGAAAATGTCACTTGGATGTACATATGTTTTAACAAATCTTATTAAAGAAGATAATGCTACAAAAAATGAAGATTTATCTTATGTGAGAAGGAAAAACAAAAGCATAAAACCCTTAGTCAAATACACTGGCATTTTAATAGATTGAATTAATATATTGTATCATGACTCATTCTGAAACGAACTGACGCCTTTTAGTTACTAAGGATGTCTCTGCTCTTGCCAGGTGGTGAGAATCTGGGTGATATAGTTCATCTTCTATTCAATAAGGATTTAGAAGGGGCCTGGAAAGGAGCATGAAGAAATTAAACAGAGAAACAGGATAGGAAGAGAAAGAGAGAGAGGAAGAGGGGAAAACACACAGTCTGCAGAACAGATGAAGACAGAGCACTCCCTCATGCCTGGCTTTCTCTTTGTTTTTCTATACCAAATACAGAGCACATTCCTGTTGCAAGAATGCCCTTCTGGAGTCACACTACAAAAAAATCACTAGCTGGGCTAAAAGGTGAGTATGAACACAGCTTCAGTTCAGTGAATAAAAAGTATGAGTGACAGCAATGACAAAAAGCATTATCTTAATCAAAACATGAAATTGCTGTTTGTGTTGCAGCTTTTGTGCATTTTGAATGGCACAAAAATATATATGAATAATACCCTTACGATGCTTAAATTCTCCAATATTCTGTGTGTCCATTGAATACTGGTTTTGATACTGTAACTGCTCCTTCTCAGTCTTGTTTTGGGAGGAAGATGTTAAGCAAATTCATGCATAGCTGTATAGGAAAGGAAAAGAGTGCATTTTTATTTAGATAGCATATTTTCTAATCAGGTGTCTAATTTTAATGCTGTATCTGCTTTCTGATCAAAAGGTTTTGTCAGAATTTCTTCATGCTCTTGAATCTTAGTCGTTTGCAGCTTTTCGCTTTTTTGAAAGCTGCAAGCATTTAAACTGACAATTCAAGTTAAGTTGTTCATTTTATTTCAAAATTATTTGAATAGGAATCACAGAATCATCTAGGTTGGAAGGGACCTTTAAGATCACCGAGTCCAACTATCAACCTAACACTGACAAAACCACCACTAAACCACGTCCCTCAGCACCATGTCTACCCATCTTTTAAATACCTCCAGGGATGGTGATTCCACCACTTCCCTGGAAATTACAGTAAGTAGATATAAACAAGCAGCAAAAGAAGTACAAAATGGTCTCCACTTTCAGACTTGTGGGGATCCTTCCATAGTCGCAAGCACAATGGCTGTAAAAAATGAACACTGCAAAACATAATTTTAAATTCTCATACAACTGAAGCCTGCAAAAAATTTAGGGGTCACCTACATGCAAGGCACTATGAAATAATGCTCATATGAGTCACTTAAAACTTCCCATTTGTAAAAGTCCGAACAATCTTACAAACCTGTAACTATTGTCACCTCTGTCCATATAGATTTGCTCACATTCACTGTGATTATATGACACAGCAAGGATCAGGCTCTAAGATTTGATTGTACTGTGCTGCTAGAAAGTTTCCAACTGAGTGTTAAAAAAGGTGCTGAGCTATTTACGAGGATGGCAACAGTAAATATCCTGTGTGAAATTCTGCTGCTGTCAGTGTTGATGGTAAGACTCCCGCTGACTTAAATAAGGCTAGATTTCACTTCTCCTACACTTAACTTTCAATTAGAGTCTGTACGGAGAGCTTTTAACGTGACTAGCAATTAAGACCTTAAGGGGGCTGTGGAGATATTCAAAGCAGATTTTTCTGTTGGCCTCTAAAGTTTTATAGGGCTGTGCTTCTTCATCATTATAAACTCTTCTGAATCTTTCCTGGGAAGAGGGGAAGAAAGGCAGAGGGGCGGCGGGAGAGAGAGTAAGACACTAGGCTTAGGTTTATTTATTTGCTTTTTTCTTTAAACTTCTTCTCTTAAACTACTTAGGCGGTGGTGAGTCACAGTTCTGTATATAGCTTTTTTGAAAAAGCTGTTTTTTAAAGATGAACTTCCTGCAGATTCTGGGTCTCGTGTAGGAAAATTTGATTTCCTCTTGTATCCTTGGAGCATGTACAACATCAGTAATCATATAGCCCTTCTGAACCATTTGAGACTGCCTTTTTTTATTATCTAAAAATAGTGGCATCTTCAATTGACCATTTTTTCTGGAATTACTGTTTAGATGCTTCGTGTTATTCCTTGCTTTTCTCTAACAGCAGGACAATCTGCAATCTAGCGCCAATCAATGTGTCCCGTCCTTAGGAAGCCACAGCAGAAGAGGAGACTGCAGTTTTGCACTTGTCCTCCGTGCATCTGCAAATTCCTCCTCCTCCCTTTCCTTTTAATGCAGTTTTTCTTGTCTCTCTTGGGCTCTCAGAAAGAACCTGTACATGAGCTTTCCCTCAGCACAGAGAGAAGGTGATTAATGGGAGGGAAGCTTGTCTTCTCCAAGAGTGAAGACTTTTGCTAGGTAAGCTCAGGAGAACTCTCATAAATGAGCAAGAAAAAGCTTATTTGCAGGTGACCTGAAACACTCATTTCAAAGGGTGTTCAACCAGCAAATTTGTCTTTGTTCATGTAATTTTGTGAAATCTCTCTACCATAGTGCCCTGCACCAAGCAAATAAAATGCTGACCTCCCAAACCAGGACGCTCTTTGATTATTTCCCAGATATTTCCCAAATATTGCATTTTTTGTTAAAAATTGCCCACTTATAAAAAAGTCATGGTATAAGATGAAAAACTTTTTTTTTTTGTCTAAATATCCAATCTATACAATTAGCTTATGATGAGTAGGAGCTTTGTTTTTGTTTTTCTTTTCCTAAAGGAAGAATCAGTAGGCTGTATGGTTGCTAGTCTTAAACTGGTTTTGCTGATAAATATTAAATTATTCTTCCTCTCCTGCTTTTTGCAAACCTGTCAGAGATTAAACAGATATACAGGAGATGGCAGAAGCAGCACACAAAATTTGGATGGTGTGCTTGGCACCCTTTAAAACACTTGGTGGAGCAGATGAGAGTTTAAAGAGAGCATGCTAATTAGTATTAGTCATGGAAAGATGCAGAACTTTGAAAACTGGGAACAGAGGAAATCATTAGGGAACTTGGGCTAAAGAAATGGAATTCTAACCCTCAGCTGGGCAAAATCCCCCACAGAAGCCAAAGTCTGCATTGTAGTATACACAAAGTTTTAACCTTAACATGTAAAAAAACCCATATGTGTCCAAATGTAATTAGAACAATGAGGCTTTGAACACAACAGCAATGGAAACAAATATCTTGCTTCTTTGGAAGAAATCAAACTGGCATTGAAGCTGCGCCTTTGAAACCACCTTAGTTTGATATTTTCTTCCCATGCTGCATATTCCTGAAATTGAGACTCTTGCTTTCACTTGAAAACTGCACAGAATACCTCTGGGAATGCAGTGGTAAACTGGAAACTTGCCAATATTAAGCATTATGGGCATTGTTTCGAATAGCAGTAGGGGTGTTATTTTAACAACACTGACAGAATACCTCATAGCAAAGGAGATAATTTAGGACAAAGAAATTAATGGTTTTTTGACAAATAATGAACGAAAATCCACATAAAAACAAAGAAAGCATCTAAGGATATCTAGGAGATGGTAAGCAGCTTGTACAAAGAGGGAAGGGGGATGTTTAGACGAAGTCCATAGTGATGTTCTAAGTAGATAAGGGATGGCAGTTAAGGAATCTTTACGGGGTAACAAGAATACATTCAAACTTAATGTGTTATGCAAAATGGGTCCAGTGGAAGAAATTCATAGCAGGTTCATTGTCATAGCCAAAAAATGGACTATTAAGTGAACTTTTAAAGTCATTTAAGTATCTGCGGTTTTATTGCAAGTTAAAATATGAGTGTTTGCGTAAAAGGCTACATATTACCTACACTTTTACTTAGATCTCCTCCAAGGCTTTTGGGTAGTGGAGTTCAACAGTGCATGAGGAAAACTCTGATTTCTTGAATACCAGAGCCAACACAATTTTATTCAGAAACAACGTTTGCCTCCTTTCTCTCATTGTAATAGAAAGCAGGAAACTTCTCTGACTTATCTATTGTTTCTCTGGTATTTATGTTCCTGTTTCATAAGAAAACCATATTGTCTGTTGATGGATTTGGTCTGTGCTTTACTTCTTTGTCATCAGTGAGTCAGTAACCAGTAAATATGTTTTGACTGAAAAGTCTTAGTTTCTTCCAAGAAGAATTCTACTGATAGCTCCTGCAAAACTAGCCAGGTGACTATATTATTATTTCCCAGGCCAGTGGGTCATCATTGAAATCAGCCTTTGAAGCTCCTGTTGAATTCTCTTGACTCAAATTGGTTTCAGAGGCCACAGCGTTGCACAGAACTTACTCTCCCCCTTTCACTTTTTCCCTGCAGACCTTCCAGAGAAGCACCTTTGCTTCTGATCTAAAATCTATGCTACTCTCCAACTTTCTTTATTGTCTTCTCTTTTGTGCTGTTAATTGCGTTGGAAGAAAAACAAAACAAAACAAAACAAAACAGAACAGAACAAAACAAAACCCTGATCTCTTGATAGATGTAATTGGGAAGTTCAGTGGATAGTTAATGGAAAGAAATTACTTGGCTTTGACACAAGATATCTATCTTGTGTTAACAGGCTTAACTTTGTGGGTTTGGTTTCTTGAATTGAAAGCTGTTTAAAAGGTAATTATGGTATTCTTACAGAATACTTAAGAAGCTGGGATGTCTTGTTGCCAAGTATTTTCACAGGATACTTTGTGACGCCTAGGTAACTTTTATAAGGAACAGAGGACTCCTATTGTTGTTTCAAATATGCAACAGATTTAAAGGCAATGAATGAAGTTTAGCCCGAAAAATAAAGCGCCTCAAATGCATTTGGAATATACACATAGGAATTTAAAATACGCATGAAATAAAATAAGAGTATGCTTAAGGGGCAGTTTCATGCTTATTTATGCAGTACTTTCCCTCTCTGCCCGTCCTCTTAGGTATGGTAGAATAATTGGCTAGCACAAAGATTGATGTGTTTCAGAATGCTTTTTTTTGGCATTAAAAACATTAATTCCATCTTGATTGTTGCTGTAGTTGGTGGCTTTCTGTGACTCATTGTGATTGTGTCAAAGCAGAAATAACATGGAATAATCCTCTTATCTAATCTGACGGTCAACAGCTCTCTTTGCTCCAAGAGCCACCACAGTCCTTGGTCTTGTTCATAAATCTTTTGGTTTTGAACAAATATCTCTTTTCCAGGTGTTGTTTTTCAGCACATATCTGCAAGGGCTCAGTTGTCCCCAAAAGTTCATCTCTTCTCTATTTTTTCTTCAAATATCCATTCTTCTTCAGCTCTATCTCTGATTTTCAGAGCACATGGAAATTGAAGGTATGTCAGCTGATAATTCTTTTGTATGACTAACTTACATCTACTCAAGGATAACACACATCTTTAACTTTTTGGGTTGCTTCCGTTGCTGCCTCAGTTTCCATCATAGCCTTTACTTCCTTACATTACTTGTCACAACGCCCTTTCCTGTTTATTGCTCTGTTGTCTGGCTCCTCCAGTTGCTCTGCTTATCAGACTAATTTCAAATAATGCTACTTATGAAATATAATTCTTTATTTGATTAAACACTGTGTAATCAAAACCACAGGCTTTGGATAAAATTAATGGTAAGATGATTGACTTAAGTTTTTTGGTACAAAGGATTTAATAGGAAACAAATAATTTTCATAAAGTGAATCACATAAAACAGGAAAGTAGTTGATGCAACTTGCAATATCTGCAAGACAGCTAACAAAGAAATAAAGAATTTGTTACATATCACAGGGGGAAACTCAACAATGACTCAGGTCTAAAGGAGAGGAGGGCTCTGAATGGAAGCTTGGGCATGTGTGCGTCTAAAGCTGTTGCTAGGGAAATGTAGTTATACAGCATAAAATATCTCACTTTCTGTTAGAAATGTTTCAAATCAGATCAAGAATATCAGGAAGAAAAATGATCTGTTGATTAACCCTTATGATGTCTCTTCTGATAATGCATTTCTGACATCTCAAACTTTCTTTGAAATGTTGTACAATGTTCTATATTCTCTCCTGAAACCTACTCTTTGAACTTTTGGTACAAAACCCTTTGTTACCATGGGAGCCAAAGGCTGTAGAAACCCGTTCTTATTCATCACACCCTTTTTTCCTTCCTTTTCTCATGCCATTTCAGATGTCTTGACCACTGGTTGGTTGGGTTTACACTTAAAATTACCAGTAGACTAACACCATCTACATTTTACTAGGTTTTACTAGTTAGTAAAATATAAGGACCAGGAAACAAGAGACATCGCTAGTTCAGATCTATCAGCTTCCATTTGGGTGGCAAATTCTACAATGATTCCTAAAGAATGCAAATAATCAATGAATTAGTATATACTTAATTCCTCTCTTGCCTCTAGCATCCTAAACTCTGCTGTCTGAAATGTGGCACCACAGAAAAGACTAGGAGCTAGATCATGGGCATATTCTGTTGACTATGGATCGCTAATAACCAGCACTCTGAGAGATGAGGCAAATGGGAGCTCTCTCAAATACTTTCTTTCAGGATAAAATCTAGGCTGTTAGGGGCTGAAGTTACTCTGGTTTCCAAAACCTCCCCAACAAAGTACTACAAAAATAAGTTATACCTCCCATATTATTTGAGCCCTCTCACAAGGTTTTGGGGAGTTCAGGTGTGATTTATCTGGATTTAGCAGGACAGAAATGGACCTCTGATAGTAAGTGTATTTAAATCATAACCACCAAACTCTCAGGACACATCAGCATGGAATGACATCTGGAGAAAGAATAGATACCTCAAGCCATGTGTCAGCTAGATTGAAGGAGGTACCGGTAACAAAAAAGATAACAAGGTGTGAACCTTTTGCTTTCATATTCCCCAAACAATGGCACCTGACCCTGCATTTTGTTAGTCCGCAGCCCTCATGTCCTTGAGCTCTCCTCGGTGATACATTACACCCATGCAATCCCCAAACCCACATCTGACAGCACAAATCTAGCCAGAGAGGTTCATGTATGTGTGAGGTCAAACTGGAATACAGCAATGCTTCAGATATTGTGACAGACCGATAGAGTCTCTGCTCCAGTTATTAGAAAAAGCAGCAGCTCACTGACCTTGCAAAAGCACTGGGTAAGATGTGGCTGTTAGCACTAGTTTTATTTCTCCTGAATGCAGTCTCATATCAAACTTGCCACAGAAACTGCATGCCCTGGCTGCCTGTGAATCCCCACTGCTGGCCATCACTGTGATCATGTTCAACGCCCAACCCTCACTCAACAGGGATGTCTTGAACAATAGTTTCACAAGGCAGTGGAGCACAGCCCTCACTGGTGTTAGGTACTAGCTGTGAAATAAGGATAACCAAAAACTCAGCATGAGTTTTCCCATGCACTTTGGATTTGGGGTAGGAAAACTGAAAATAACTAACCTATGATTTTTTTCTTTCATGAGGACAGAAGGGCAGATCTATTCTCAAATGCTTGGATATAAGCACAGCATAAGCAGGCTGTGTAAGTACCAAAAGAGCATGCAGGTTTAAAATCATAGAATTGTTAGGGTTGGAAGGGACCTTAAAGATCACCTAGTTCCAACCCCCCTGCCATGGGCAGGGACATCTCCCACTTAGATCAGGTTGCTCAGACCCCCGTCCAGCCTGGCCTTAAAAGCTTCCAGGGATGGGGCTTCCACCACCTCTCTGGGCAACCCGTTCCAGTGTCTCACCACCCTCATGGTGAAGAACTTCTTCCTAATGTCCAGTCTGAATCGCCCCATCTCTAGTTTTGATGCATTCCCTCTAGTCCTACCATTACCCGACATCCTAAAAAGTCCCTCATCAGCTTTCTTGTAGGCCCCCTTAAGATACTGGGAGGCCACTATAAGGTCTCCTCGGAGCCTTCTTTTCTCCAGACTGAACAACCCCAACTCTCTCAGTCTGTCCCCATAGGAGAGGTGCTCCAGCCCTCTCATCATCCCTGTGGCCCTTCTCTGGACACGTTCCAGCATGTCCCTATCTTTCTTGTAGCAGGAGCTCCAGAACTGGATGCAGTACACCACGTGGGGTCTCATGAGAGTGGAGTAGAGGGGGAGAAACACCTCCCTTGACCTGCTGGCCATGCTTCTCCCGATGCAGCTTAGGATACCTGCACGCACTAAGTTTGCTTGTACTCACTAGGGTATGAAGATTCTGTTTTCCCTTTGATTTAAATCACTCCAGAAAATGGTTTAAAGACAAAAATAGCAGTTAGGTATCAAATTTATTAAAAATCAGTGTGAATCATGCTCCTTCTTTCTATCTGCATATTTTGAATCTTCCTTTTTTCGCGTGTCCATAATAGTGTGTTAAAACTTTTTTCTGAAGAGCAGCGTGGGACAGAAGAAATGGCAGCAAAAATAGAATTGAAGTACCTCTGCAAATCTAAACTAAGCTCAAACTTCAGTTAAATGATGTGCAATATTTATTTAATAAACTTAATACACTAATAAACTTCTCCCACTGTATCATTATTAAGAATTACAGAATAAATTACTGAAAAAATGAAGCTCTGATAACTAATTTTTAATTACTTTATGTGACCATTGTCTAATAGAAAAGGTTCCAAGCTTATTTGTGTGTGTGTGCTTAGGTATTCAAGGGAAATCAACAGCTAATTCAATGCATTCAAATCTTACTATGTAGCTTAAATGCCTTCACAAAAAAATCCTTTGCCTATGGGGAAAATAACCGACTTGTATTTTTTGATTAACTAACATAAACACAATGGAATTTTAGCTGCAGAAAGGATAATGCAAGCCACTTGAGCTTGAAAGCATAAAATTATCATCAACATAAAACTGCATCCTTCCTGCTCACTTCCTTTCTTATGTGGTTTGACCTGCTGCTTTCCTCTGCTACTTTTAAAAATTGTACTTTAAAATAGTCTACTTCTATCCAGCTGTAATATTTGAAACCAGTTCCAATATCTCAGACACTACAGGTTTAAGCTTCCATGTGTGAAGGTGCTTTTCTTAGTATTGAGGTTATGACAGCATATTACTTGTCCAAGTATGTTAATGACCACTGGTTACAAAACAACCAACACTTCCCCTACAGAACCTAATTTATACACAAAGCAAAATAAGTTACAAGAAACCAAAGTGTAAGATTAAAGAGCCCTAACATTAAATTCTTCCTTTTTCACTCAATCATAGCCTAAGTGAGGCTCCTGAGCTCCTTCTGTGATCGACAGAGAGAAAAGAACATCTGCGAGGTGTTCATGGTATGCGAAATGAATCATCTTCTGGAAGTGTCTTTGAGGTCATGTAGCTGTGATTGGCAGTTTAACTTTTAGATGGCTGCAATGAGTTGAGATGAATCTCACGCTCAGTAAACAGGCTGCGTGCAGGAAATCCCAAGGGCTTTCGGTGACAAGACATTGTCTTAGTCTTCTCAAGTATAGACTTACTCTACTCGAATGTAGACTAAACTTCAGATGTTTGTTATATCATAGTTAGCATCAAAGATGTTTGAAGGCCAGACTGAGGTCTCAAAGGGACTTGGGCACAGGGATGCCTCACCTGAATGCGAAATAGGCTTGGGTAGAGTAAGCCTCAACCTGCGGCAAAGTGCAGCCAACAGGGAAGCACACCTGAAGGTATTCGATGGCAGTGCCAAGGGTCCCGAACACATTGTTTGAGAGGAACACGGGTGCCTGCAACTGCTGTGGCAGTGACATGGCATTTCTGCAAAGCAGTGAAGGAAGGCTGAGACCTAAATCCTGCTGATGCAGATTAAGGCCTAATCTAGGCCTTAAATCCCCGGGGAAACAGATGGCTACTGGGAGCAGCACTCTCCACCTGAACCAGAGCTGGGCTTGCTGCACACTAATGAAGAATTGATACTACTGATTGGAGCTGCATTGGTTTCTCTTGATGTAGCATGTCTGCTTCAGGCTTCTTTTTGTCTTCAGGTCTATGAGTATTTTAATAGTTTTAATTCTAATAAGACTGAATTGCCTTTTTTCCTGCCTTATGTGCTCCCCTGTATTTGCAGATAAAACAGAATTTAACATGAAGTGTAGAAAAAGTAAAAAGAAAAATATTGTCCATCTTAACCTTAGTCTAAATACCTGAACACGTAAGAATCAGGAAATAATGCACCATTTGAATTTGAATATTATGCTTATTAGTTCCTGGCAGCTTAGTTACCATGAAGTCTGTAATTAACACCTCCTCTCCTTCAATAAAATGGGACTCTGCTGACTTCTTTCATCAGCAGGTTTGTATGCTTGTTATTTGGCACTTTTTGTGACACCACAGAATAAAAAGTACTCAGAGGATGGCTTCTCCCACACCTATTGGTAGAAATAAACATTAAACATATTGAAAAGAAGCTTCCTTTTCCTTTTTTTAGCTGTCCAAAGAAGTCAAAATGATGCAATTTGAGATAATTCATGCAGTTAATTCTCAGGATGGTAGGTCCTTTTTCAGAGAGAAAACCTGCTGAAATTAGTGGGCCCACGAGAAAGAGCTCCTCTGCCTTTGGGGTGCACAAACTGACTTTCTGCACGTCTCTAACACCCCTAATAAAGTCAATAAAAATCCATCGATATTCATCGACTTCGAGTACACGTAATTGAAAATGCAACTTCCTTTCCCCCTTTATATGGATCTTGGGACTAAGAAAGCTGAATGAGTAGGTCAAAGGAGCTCTTCATAAGTTTAGATTACTCTCTCTAACAATATTGCAAGGCTGTGACCAGGTTAGCCATGTAAATTGTTACTGTTCATTTCTACCATCATACCCACAAGGAGGGCAACGGATATCTTAGTTAAAAAATCCCCGCAGTTACATACGTAAATGGCATCTTTCCTCATTGTGTTCATCTCTGCTGGAAATGGTTGGTTGATGCCTGCTGGCCATATGTGTAGCTCTGATGCTGCTGCTTGATTTTCCACAACTTCAGCTTTAATTCTGCTTTATTCAGCTGTAGCCATTCTGATGACAACAGAACTCTGCTCTTAACTGAGCGTGGGGATGCAAAGAGAACCCTGGCATGCACACTGTGCAACAGCTCCGGATGCTTCACATCAGCCCATTCCTGTTGGTGAGTAGAGTTGACTAGTTAAAAGTTGACAGTGATTAAACATTTTTGCCCTTTGAACTAGGAAGGAGAAATTATGTCATGGATCAACATGATTGACTTAATGACCTTATCCTGATGTCGAAAATGGAATATGCTCGGGAGATACTATTAGTTTTCCTCTTCAAAAAGAAATTAAATGAAAAGCAGAGCCCATAGGCCCAGTAGACCCTCTTTGCAGTGGTCTAATTATCAAGTGTGTAGTTTTGACCCAAGCTGTAAAGACAAAGAAGGCAAGTTCAAGCCTGGGTGGTTGTCATGCTGCATAGAAATATTTCATTCTTTGCACCAAGATCTGTGTCACAGTTGCTACACCACTGTTATACATTCATTATAGACAGGATTTTCTTGTGTTGATCTATATAGAGTCATCAATTTGTGGGTGGAGGCTCAAAGAGAGGCTTGTATTTCCCTTATTGTTGCTGTGAATTTTAAATAGGAACACAACATTGACGCAGAAACGGCTGTTTAGATGAATCTTTTTCATACATACAGGAACACGTACATTTTCGAAAAGATCCATCATCTTGGCTGCACCTTGAATTTAAGAAATACTTACAGATACTATGGCTGGAGGGGGGCAACTGCCTGGTATTCAGCCAGCATAAAGGCAATGCTGAGATAAATGAGGAAAATGGGCACATGGTCTGTACAGCCTCTAGTAAGAATTACATCTTTGCATGGTCTTAAAGAGCAGGGAAGTGTGGAAGCAGGCCAGGCCTTTAACTTCCTCTCCTAGGGGAATGTTTATGACACCTGTAGGACCTGGTGCAGCCTAAGATAGAAAAAAAACCCCAAACCCTAGAACCCTGTATTTTGAAGAAACAGAATAACCCACTTGCCAGTTACTGTCAGCCATGAAAACATGTTTTTCTATTCATGCCCATCCTCCTTGCTCCTGGCCCAAGAAGAGTGTTGTGGGGTTTATTTCGACTGAGCCTCAAACAATACTGTCAAAACCCTCTGTCCTCAAGTTCTGTTGTCTGTGGTGTCAAGAAGACACTTGCACACAGCTACAAGGAAACATGTTAAAGTGCAACCTCTGTTTCAGCCCCATTATAACATTCTACTGAGATCCTGGCTATATTCTTCTCGGCTTTTCATCTTATATCCTTAATTATCTTGTAGTCTTGGGAAAAAAATGCCCAGCCTCTTACAAGTTGGTGAAGAGCAAGCAGTCCATTCACTCTACCAAAAAGCTTAATGGGAATCCCTGTGATCACATATATCTATAGCAGAAAATAGGGCCTGTTATGTGGCCCCGAGGGCAAGTGGTGTAGTACAGCTTTCCATAACTAAACTGCCTTCTCTGATCCAAACAGTCCAGCTCTGTCCAGGTTGCTTACTGGAAACAATCCCTGGTTTGTGCTCAACATGAGCTGGCAATGTGCGCTCACAGCTCTTGGGCCCCCAACATAAGAAGGACATGGACCTGTTGGAGCGGATCCAGAGAAGGGTCATGAAGATGATCAGAGGGATAGAAGACTCCTATGAAGACAGGCTGACAGAGTTGGGTTTGTTCATCCTGCAGAAGAGAAGACTCCGGGGAGACCTTATAGCAGCCTTCCAGTACCTACAGGGGGCCTAGAGCACAGATGGAGAGGGACTCTTTATCAGGGAGTGGAGCCATAGGACGAGGGGTAATGGTTTTGAACTTAAGGAGGGGAAATTTACATTAGATATTAGGAAGAAATTCTTTACTCTGAGGGTGCTGAGGCACTGGAACAGGTTGCCCAGAGAAGCTGTGGATGCCCCATCCCTGGAAGTGTTCAAGGCCAGGCTGGATGAGGCTTTGAGCAGCCTGATCTAGTGGGAGGTGTCCCTGCCCATGGCAGAGAGGTTGGAACTAGATGATCTTTAAGGTCCCTTCCAACTCTAATCATTCTATAAGTCTATGATTCTGTGCTGTTCCTCAGACCTTTCCTGGGCATTGCCTGATAGTTACTACAGCCCTAAAACAAGCCCTGCCATTCCTGAAGCTTGCTAGGAATGAAACAGTATGGATGATAGGAACAGTGCTGAGCTGGTGTCCTGACCCTGTTATTTTAGCAATTTGCACATGCCTTTGGGCCTCCTGCATGTCCATTTCTCTGTTTTGCCTCCAAGCTGGCCCATAACATTAGCTGCTTCAATGCCTTTGTGAAAGGATGCGTGTAGCAGATGCATCTCTGATTTTACTATTTGAAACCTCTAATTTTCTCTTTTTCTTCTTTTTATTTGTTGTCTCATAAGTCATTTAGTTTAGTCCTGTAGTTCCTCACAAACCAAGGGATTTTTTATTTCCTAGTGATTTTTGATCCATTGGTCAGAGGTGCATCATTAGACAAAGAGCGTTAAAGTACTATGCACAGACAAAGGAATCTTTTTTTTATAGAAAATCCTTCTAGCTTCTGGCTATTCAAGGATATTCTATGCTGGAAATAGCAATGGTTTTAATGCTCAGCAACAGACCTATCTTCCATTTATTTCCTTACTTGAATTTCGTTATAATCTGTCCTCTCTAATGTGTCCCTTCAATGAGTTCTATGTTTTATTATATATTGTGCAGAAAAAAAGTAATTCTTTTTAGCTATAAATCTGCTAACTTATCTCATTAGTTGTCCCAAAGATTGTGACAAATAGTGAATTCTCCATCGCTACTCACTTCCTCCAAATCTCTGCTGTTTGTTATTTTCCAGATCTTTATCATAATATTCTTGTCACATTTAGCCAATGAGTTTTATTTTTTACAGTAACTCTTCAAGCTCTCCCACATCTTCAGACATTATTTTTACACTTCTGTATTATTTTGTTGATATATATGGTCAGGATTGTACTGAATCCTTAAGATGTGTGTGAACCACTACAAACTGGCAGAAAATGATGAATTTTCGGTTTTGTCCTCAGTTCTTAACAGTTCGAAAAATCAGCTTACTGGTTTTTGATACTTATTGAGGATTTGACCGTCCTCTGCTCACCTCTAGAAAACAATCACTTTCTGATTATTTGTTTTCTGCATTTTTGTACATGGGAGTTATGAAACAGTGTTCTACTTTTTCTTTTTTTTCTCCAGTTCTACTGGGATATTTAGTCATCACTTGCTCAGATGCTTATCCGGCTGAAAGCCGATGATGATATTTTTTGGTCCTTCAGGATGAGGTTGCATTTATTGTGGTACTTTGAGAAATAGTCACAGCATGTCCTGAAGGACTGTACTTAGTAAACAACGAAATTCAGATTTCACTCCCTAGGTTTCACAGTTCTGGGAAATAACATTTGAGCATTGTTTGAGATGGTTTTATTATTTGACTTCTTTACTATCTTTTAGAACCCTCAAGCAGACCATTCAAATGATTTTGAAACTGTACTGCAGCTATTTTCTTGTAATGTTAGTCCATCGCATATTACATATCAAAACCTAGTACATGCTAAATGTCCTTTTTTTTTTTTAATAACTCTCATCTCTATCTTTGTTATTTTAATGTATAAAATTGTAACTATTTTCTTTGGCTTTGTATGCAAATGTCAAAGTTCCTGCCAAGAGCTAAAAAGATTTCACAATGGATGTAAAAGAAAGAAATGCCTGAAGCAAGTCTTTTGGGTGGTTTTCTTTTCCTCTCTAATGATTACAAAGAGGCATACAATACCCAATGGAGATAAATTACCTTTTGCGTTATATTTAGTAGGATATATTTTAGTGACAATTATTCTTAAATCTACCTGCATATTTTCTTCATTTTAATAAATGCTGTTGAGGTGTATATGGCACAATTGATAATTATGAGTTTGTGACGAATTTAAAATTTTTGCAGTTCGTTAACTTTCAGCACTCCCACGAGCAGAATGTACCCACACTCTCCTGCAGGTACAGCATGCCAGTACACCTTGATATACATACTGTAATGCTTCAGATGAGAGCAGGCTGAAAGAACTAAATTTTGAAGACAGATATCACAGGTAAACTCTAACATGCTGATGCTTAATCAAACCTGATCTGACTATATTAAAACTTTGTTTTTAAATTCCAAGACTTATATCCTGTATGGCTAGAAAGATAGTGAGTTTGTTTTGGAGAAACTAAAAGGTTGTAGTCTACGACATGCCAAAGCTGTCAGAAACATCATTTGCGTCCATATCATAATAAAGATGAAGATTTACTTACTCCAAGTGATTAAGTTGTCAACTCATACTCTGAGCCAGGCAGGTGAAAAGCTTTTGAAGGGTCTCCTGTAGGCCTTCTCTGCTGACATAACAGAGCCCCTTGAGAGATGCAAAGGCTTTTCTAATGCCAGTCATTTCAAAACTCAGATGAAATAACTGCTCATTTGAGTCATGAATTAATAGAGCTCACTTTACCTTTCCCAGTACAAACAGGTCCTGCTGCAAAAAGGGATAATGAGAAAAACACTGTTGTCCTGCCCATGCTTTTTAAGAAGGAAGAGTAACACAGAGAAAATAGAGAGCTGTGAGCAGCAGTAGCTCTGAGAGTCATAGCTAAGTGGAGTCCCTTCTGTTAGATTACCTCTTTAAGCAAGTGTTCCCATTTAATGTTCCTTGACAACAGCTGTCTGCTGGAGATTGGCGTTAGCTTGCTTGGAAGCATTTGTGACTGTGAGATTGGAGTAACTTGGGATTCATGTGGGGGCTTTTTGCTAGGCTGGGGCCCTATTGCTCTATCTCTTATTGGCTAAATGTCGACTACATTGGTAACAGCTTCCTCTGTATGAAGTTCACAGCATGCAGTTGATTTCTCAGTACCTAAGTGATACTGAGACCAGCACACTGTGTTTCCTTTGATAAAATTTAATTTTTATAGACAATGAAACTATGTAAACAAAATTAAGGATTCACTTTTCCAAAAACTTTTAAGATATGTCCTAATGGAAAGATTAAATTACACTAATTTCCACTTTTCCTCAGTGCGAGTTCCCCAAAGGGACTTATTTATCTGGTTGCTATAGCAGGATCAAAAGCTGTCCCTGTGTGCCTCCAGCCTGTCGCAGGAACAGAGTTCAGAAGATGGCATGTGGAGAAGGCTGGAATTAGCCAAGACAGGACTTTCAAGGACAGTCTGTCTGGGACATTTATTGACCAGTGACCTGCTGATAAGAAGTTCCTTCTGCAATCTGGATTTATAGTGATGAAAAAATCTTCTCTCTCATAAAAATCTAAAACTTGGTGTTTGGTTGTTTTTTTTCCAAAATATATTAGAAAGAGTTACCCTCTTCCCCAGTAATATATAAATGGCCTAGTATTTAAAATTATCATCCAGAAGTGAGAATATTTCTCTCCTTGACCTGAAAGTACCCAAGCCCACATTTTCCACTTTCCAGTTCCAGCTGTTCCTGTGGGGTAAGCAGTCAGTTGCAGCAGAAAGAGCTTGCTGCTGAAGCCCTGACACTTCTCCCTGCATGGACCCAGGATCCGTGGGGAAGGGCTAGCACTACAGAAAGAATTTGGAAGCCAGGGACTCAGTTTACAGGCAGGAAACTTGTATCCCAGCCTTTTTTGCTGGAGAACAAGCTTGGCATACTCTTGAAGAGAGGTGAGGACAGTGGTGGCTCGGGGTGCAGTGAAAAGCGTCTGCTGCCTGAGAAGATGCCCTGCCATCTGCCCACACAGCCCCTGGTCCAGCCCAGCTCCTCCAACCCCACTGCACCACTCACCCTGATGCACTCGCAGCAGCAGAACCACCCTTGCAGCATCCTGCTGCTCTCCTCCCAAAGGAAGCAGCCCTGCCCTTGCCAAGAAGTCCCAAAGGTCCAAGAAGATGGTTTCAGCTTGTTCCTCATGGGAAAGGACTGCTAGGAGAAGAAGGGGAGCGCTATTCTACACCCTGAAAGAGCACAAAAAGAGAAAGTCGATGAGTAAAGGGGGGAAGAAAGAGCATCCCTTGCCCTTGTCTCTCTCCCAAAGACATCCATAGTCTGCTACAGAAATCTCTCTCTGAAACTGTCTGGATTCCTCTCTCCTACCAAGACTTCTAGAGATGCCTGGACCCTTCTGACTTGTGTCTCTTGCTCAGCATCCCACACAGGCATCCTCTGCTGTCCTGCTTTTAAGAGAGCCATCTGCCATGCCAGTTGTCCCGCTCCTCACCCAAAACTGCTCAAAACATCCTCTGCCTCTCTCAGCCCTCTCTTTGCCCACCCACATATGAATATGCTCTTTCCAGTGCCCCTTCTTCCTCCAGTTCTGTTATCTTCTCAAATTATTAACAACTCTAGATCTAGGCATTTTCATAGAACCATAGAATCGCCTAGGTTGGAAGGGACCTTTCAGATCATCTAGTCCGACCATCAACCTAACTCTGACAAAAACCATCACTAAAACATATCTCTAAGCACTACGTCTACCCATCTTTTAAATACCTCCAGGGATGGTGACTCAACCACTTCCCTGGGCAGCCTCTTCCAATGCTTGACAACCCTTTCAGTGTAAAAATTTTTCCTAGTATCAAATTTAAACCTCCCCTGGCTCAACTTGAGGCCATTTCCTCTTGTCCTATCACCTGTTACTTGGGAGAAAAAAACAACCTCCACCTCTCTACAACTGCTTTCAGGTAGTTGTAGAGAGCGAGAAGGTCTCCCCTCAGCCTCCTTTTCTCCAGACTAAACAACCCCAGCTTCCTCAGCCGCTCCTCATAAGACTTGTTCTCCAGACCCCTCAACAGCTTTGTTGCCCTAGCTAGGAAGTTCAAACTAGGAAGTGAATTTGTAGAATATATATGCAACATTTAACTTTAATCATCCTTCATATAAATTACAAATATTTTTTAAACAGTATTTAAGTTTTCTGGTTTGTTTTATAAATTGTGATATAGGCTTATTATTTTGTACTTCATTCAGAAAAAGCCTCATAAAAATGTAAAGTGACTAAAAAAGAAGACAAAAGTATGATACTAAATGAGAAATACATGCAAAGAAACACTCTTGTGGGTGAAAACCTTAGTGTTATATTAATTTTTTGTGTTGAACCAGTAATGAACCCCAAAGTCAGTTTAATTCTAATTGAATTTCCTATATGTGATGCAGTTGTCAATAGAATAGCATGCATCAGTGGGCTGTAGCTATTTTTTTCGTTCATCTCTATTTCCTTCTCTTTGGGATTTTATAAAACAGGCTTTTTTTTACCAAAAAGACTCAAACCCCATTGATTTTTAAAGTTACCTACAGAATTCTGCCTTGTAAGGTGCAAAATGAACAGTGAAAATCACAAAATGTGGTAAAAGCCCCTGTGGAGCCCTCTCTAATTAACTGTGCGTTCCTGAAGGATCCCCAGGAGTGGAGAAAGGCACTTGTTAAAAGAGGCAACAGTTTCTATGGAAATGGAAAATAACCACCCTCTGAAACATCCTACAAAAAAACAGTTAGCCTGGTTGTATGCATTATATTTGGTACATCTGTCCAGATGGAAAACTTGTCAACTTTCAACTCTAATAAGGACACAGAGTGCTGTTAGTCAAATTAATACAATCTATTTGTGCAGCTTTATTAGCTTAACTTGTAAAGAACAGGTGGATCATGCTAGTCCATTCATGCATGTCACCACGTTCAGCTAATCGTATTTAGGTATCTTGCTGTCTTTTTGTGTATAGTGCTGTTTAGGTATCATTATTTGAGTTATTTTCTGTTTTACTTGTCTATTCATCAATAAAAATCTGACTTTTTAACACCAGGCTGCTGTACAAACTGCAATTACACAACCTATTCTGTAACATAGTTGTGAAAACGCTCAGGAGCCACCTGGCCAACCAGTCTTCCTTCAGACGCCACAGTGTCCTACCTTGCAGTCCTGAGTCCTTTGCAAAATTCAGGTCACCGAGCACTTAAAAGAAAGCCCCAAATACAAAATGATCTGAAATCACTGTATGGATTTTACAACTGAGTTTTTGCAATAGCAGCTCTGCAAGGTGTGTTAGGGTGAAGGGAAACCAATGAGCTGTTAAACAACAAAAACAGAGTAAGCATAAATAGAAAATATTGCATATTCAATTTAAACAGCCTGTTACTGTTGAAAAAAATAAATAAAAAAATCTTTCTAAAATGAATTTAACTCTCTTGGCCTCTGAAAAAAGTAACTAAGCATAAAGGCTTGAACTGTGGTCTCACTCTGATGGTGTTCTTGCAGCTTAGGATACATTTCTAGCTTCAAAGAAGTTGGCGACATAACTCCTGCTCCCTTCAATGGGCAGGGACTTTGCTCCATGAGAGCGAAGAACGAAATCCTCTGGTCTGTTCGATGAGTGAAGCACTATGTTTTTTCTATTATGGAAGCAGGTAATAAGTTAGAAATACCCTATTCCCACCTTCAGAAGCAGATGAATCTAACACCTAGCATCCTTGAGAGCAGTAGCCTAGTTGCAGAAATGACACAAAAATACCAGGCAGCTTGAATTCACCATAACTTTCAGAGCACAGTTCTCTGAAATGACTACACGTATTTCTGGCCTCATGGAATTATCAGAGACAATGGATGGAAATAAAAAACCCAAACCTCAAACTTCATTTGCCATTGTACCCTTACTAGGTGATTTCCTGATATTTGAGCAGTTCATGTTCAGGCTCCTGCTGTGTACACACTTTCAAAATACACAGCACAACTCACATTTCTGCAGCATTTATTTTAATCAGAACTTGTGGGATGAAGCCCCACCTAAGACAGAAAACTGGATGATTGTTCATCTCTTGTTCACATACCTTTTGCTGAAAAAAATAGCCTCTGTGCAAATGAAGTCTGATCTGCAACTAACCTCTTACACACTGTTAAGAGAAAAATAAACCACAGAGTTCTCATTAGCAAATCTCCACTGATATTGCTCACTGCTGGCTTGATAGCAAAAATGGTATATTTTTATCGCAACTATCGTATTTGGTTTGTGTAGCAAGGTTTTGGTAATCAAAATTAAATGTTTATTGAGTAGTTAATTAGATGATGAAGCTTTTATTTTGTGTCATAATCTTCAGTAGGAGACAATGTAGCATCGAAGAAAGGGATTTTACTGATTGCTTTTTTATATCAAACTAAATCTTTAGATATTGATCAACGGAGCATAGGAATAAAAGAAAAATAATGCTCTCCAGTATTTGAAAGAGTGAATTATGTCACCAGAGAATAACAGGCCTGACAATTAGTTATTAATTGTGAATAAAATGACATAAAAGCTGATCTGAAGCTTTATTAATAGAAAGCTAGAGGGTGATAATATAATTAATACCAATCACCCAATACTAAAGACCTAACTATTGAAAGCATGTCCTGTTAAACAACTACATGTTAGTGCAATAGTGCTGGTTTAGTTTACTTGGACTTACATGAAAAACTTAATTTCATTGTATGGCTTTTTGATGAACAGGCTAAAACAATTTTAAGCTGACAGGATATGTGTTGATTAGACACTTTGTTATATTTAAATTTTAATTTTAAGGGGAAACTCTTCACTATGTTTCTGCAGGGTATTCCAAGAATCATTTCTTGGTTAAAGATTAGTGAATATTTTTACCAGCAACCTAAGTGTGGGCACTGTCAGTTCACTGTCTCTGTATAACCAAACTCATGGCCAGTACCTTTTATTCAATATACCGTTATCAGATGTAGTGTCTTAGAACTGTTTGTCTATTAAACTCTGATAAGTAGTGTGTGACCTAATTATCATCAAGGAATAAAGAGAACACGTCACTGGGGAGCCAGGGCGAGTGTGGGGGGAAGAGGAGCCTGAATTCCCCAACTTGCAAGTGCAAAGTACAAGGAGATCAGAGACAGGACTCAGTCCTGCCCACAGGGTCTTCCCTGGTAGCCCCTGTGTTCTTCCTCAACCTCCTTATGAGCTCCCCTCTCCCTCTCCTCCCCCAGCATTGCCACCATTTTTGTGGACAAAAAATAAACTAAGCACTTTTAATTTTAAGGGAACAGGCTGTGCATGTTGGGACACTGGTTGGAACTACCTGTCCTCTTCAGTGGCTTGTGTTAGTGATCAGTTAAACTTAATGGCTGAAGGAAGCAGATCACTCTCAGAGTCTTCGGCTATATACATGCTGCTAAATATAATATGTAAGAAGCTGTTCTCTGGTCCGGCAAGCAAATGGCACATCACGACTCGTGTCCTTACAGCTACGCACTCTTCCCCAAGCACGGCCAGCTCGTGTATGCGGCAGGGAATACGCTAGCAATTGAGCGGCATGGACAATCGCACACCAGTGCGTAAGTTCATGTTCAGATCTATCTAATGCTCTTGGCTCTGGATGTTGACTAAGCAAAACACATCAATGTAATTAAAGGCGGCTAAAATCACCTTTAGTGGATCAGTTAAAAGCATCATTGACACTCTCTGGAAACATGTAGGACTGGTGGACACTTAGATATCAATCCATGTCATAACTGTAAATGATGAGTGCTAGCTAGTCAGAAGATGGTCTTATTTCCGGGAAAGGATGGCCTTGCTCTTAATAAGGCACAGTCAGTCACCTATACATGAGTTACCAATGAAACTGGAAATTAGAAATGTTCAATGAGTACAACATTCTGTGTAAAATATAGAGATTTTTCTGAGAAAAGACAAGACCCAAAAAACCACACCCATAAAGCAGTTCATTTCGAATCTATGGCAGCAGATCCAGTCTTACAAGTTTTTGAGGTTAATGGAGTTTGTGATAACAGGCTAAATCATGACTGGGATACAGGCCAAAACTCATAGATATGTTGAGGAAACCCAAAGTTAACACTTAGGCAAGGAGTTAGAATACGCTGAGAAAGAAAATTGCCCAGTCTTGACTGAAGCTTGCTCTTCGACACAAGACCAATGCTGAGAGTCAAAACTACTGCAGTTAGAAGCAGGCTGAAAGTCATGAATAATTCAAAATCTGAGGTTCCTGTGAAGAGCTAGAGCACCATGTTCTGTCCAAAACATCATGCAAATGTGACTACTACAACCATGTGCATCAGGTGAGGAGATATCTGAAGCACCATGGGAGCTTTGACTCAAGTCAAAGAGGATGACAGCACTGTTGGCTCCCAGGAATTCTGGTAGCCAAGCTGCTAGCAAAAAAGAAAATAGTTGCCATGAAATCAAATGGTGTGTATTAGTTTTAAACTGGGCATATGTACATGCCTCTTCTATCAGAAATAGCAGGACCAGTACTAAAGGAAGAGATATGGGGACCAGAAGTTTCAGGTAACTTTATTAATCTGAGTGGATTATCTAAATACTATACTAACTACACTTTCTCCCATTCCTTCCTCTCCCATGCACTTATCACATACAGAACTGTCCATAAAATGCGTAATAAAGAGGGCTTGATACTAACAGGTCTAACTCTGCCTGTTGCTATGTAAAGTACCCCTCTCTTGGGTGAAAATTGGATAAACAGGACTTCTTTAAGCTTTGGGAAGAGAATGTAATCAATGTACTCACAGGGTAATTCACATGCTTGCTATTATCTGTATTTTTGTTTTATCTAGTCTTTCTCTATCCTCCATTACCCCTGATAACTGAGTGATGACTGTGCACACTTAAAACTCATTGCTTAACGGGAAAAGTTCTCTTCACAGAAGGTCTAAAGACCTAAATGCATGCCTTTGTGCAAAATGGGAAAGCTATAATTATGATACCATTGGAAAAAACAGAGATCAATACTGGATTAAATGGGTGTTAAGGTATGGTCAAGTCAGAGATCTCATGAAAAGGTAGTGAATCAAAATAAGAAAGAATTTGAGGAACTATCAAGGGAATGGAGAATCAATGGAGAGTAGATGGGAATTGGAGGAGTTTTATATAAAGGAACATATATATGTAATTTTGGATATTGATTCTGAAGCTGTATTTTTGTTTATAGGTGTTGGCCCTTGCACAAAAAAGGATCCATGGAAGATCAATGCCTTGCATTGCACGTGCAAATTTATTTTATTGTAGTGATCCCCTCTGGTCTTAAACTCCGTATCATAGCAGAACTATAGGAATACACAGAAAAATGACATTTTTCTTCCCAGCATTCCTAGACAGCACAAGCATTGTGAACCTTTTTGGAAGTTAATCCAACTCTGTTGACTGACCTAGAAAGAGAATTTAGGACCATGGTTCACCTCAGATTTGGGCTCATCACTAGTGCATTCGTGTACTTCTCTACAATGCTACCGTGTAGCCAGAATATGAAAGAGAATGAAGGGTTTATTATAACTTTGCTGAGGCATTAATGAGTTGTAATTTTCACTGAGAAGTTACTAATTCTCAGTGTCCATGTTTTCCATTGCTGTAAAGGTTTGGAAGGGTGCTATGTCACGTTTGGATTGTGAAATGAAAGCTGATATTTCTACACTATATGCAATGAGATACATAGATATTCTCCTAAAAACAAAGCATAGAGAGAAGTTGTGACTGTCACTTGTGAGGACTACCATTATCACATGATGGCTTCCACTTGGATAAAATATGTATCTATATCTGTACTCATGCTTGTTTATTTGCAGATATAGTGAGAACTGGTTGAACACCCTGTAGCATATCAATGAAAACTCTTTGCTTCTACAAGCTAGAACTAGCAAGACACGCCTTGAGTGTCATGAGAGACTAGTAGGCGAGGAACTTGTCTTTCACACATTAATATGCATGGCACAAGTTTACAGTATGTTGAGGACAGTGTAGGTATGTCTTGAAGGTCCACGTCCTGCTCAGAAGGAAAGTGTTATAATTTGGAAATGCAGTTTTGGGTAAGGCACTGTAATACAGCCTACTCTTCATCTAATTGTCCTGAACGTGCTGGTTAATCATGTGTGGGATGAACTTCCAAGTAATTTGAAGAGTATCATTAAGGAAAAGTAGACAGAACAAGGCACCCTGTGCCAACATTGCTGGAGTTGGCTCTTCCTTAAACACCTCCTACATATTTGATGCTGGGAGAGACATTACAGCTTGCACATTCCACCCCTACCGGCAAGCTTCATCTCAGATTAACAGTCGTTGACAGCAAGATATATAATTTATGAGGGGTGTGAATTATCTCTTACTTAGCATTTCTGCACAAACCCTTAGCAAAAATACAACTTCATCCACATTTTCAGAAAAAATATTCAGTATTTCAGATTTTCCTTGGGTCTACCATAATATCATTTCTGGCTTCGTAAAAATGGAATGGAGGGTGAGCACAAGAAGGAAAGAGCATTCCTTATTTAAAATTCATCCCATCCTCTGATTCTGACCTCAAATTAAAGTTTTCTTTCTAAAATAAAGAACTTAATAAAAAAAGATAACTGTTTTATAAAACCTCATATCTAATAATTATTTCATTACATTTAAGAGATGACCTAAAATAAATTAAGATTCCAACAGTTTTTTAAATTCTATAACATTTTCAGAATAATTTGTTATCGATATTTCTTTTTCTGTCTTTGTTAAAGGTTTTTGTAACAGGATTTTGTTGTGATATGCTGCAGTTTCCAGGATTTCTGATAAGCCAGTTTTTAAGTGGGCTGACTTTCAGATCTAAAATACTATCAACTTTCTTATCAACTTTCTAATATATTTTATTTGCTTGGATTTTCCCCACACACACCTCCAAACCCTTAGGCCATTCTTTTAAATTATCAAATTAAATTATTTAAATAAGTTTTCCAAATATGGGATGGTAATTTCTGACAGTTTTGAAAAGTAAGTGAATCAGAATGGAAAGTTTTAAGAAAAGAATTGGTAAGAACTTGTCAGCAGTCTAGGCAGCTATAGTCTTAGTCTCAGAACAAACGTGTGTATCAGGTAACTTGTTGAGGGCCCATGCAATTCTACCTTTTCATGATTTTTCTTTTTTGTAAGAATAATAAACCTTGGGCTAATTGTATTAGAAAGACACCTTGAGCTACAAGTTGAAGTGTAATATGTAAGAGGTATAAATTAAAATTAGGCTGTTCATTCTCAAAAGATTGAAGAAGTATTATAAATATTTTGCAGAAGTGTGGGTCTTTTTGGTTCGTTGGTTGCTTTGTTTTTTTTTTAAGAGGACATTTGAAACTTGAAAAATCTACAGTGTTTCATCCTATGAATTTAAATCACAGAAAACATTATCTTGAAATTCATTATTACTTTGACAGAAAAATATGATTCCTTCTAAAACACATTGTACAACCAATTGCAATGCCACAAGAAACTCGGCATATCGCAAGTGCTTGCTACATGTCATCCTTCTGGGAAATTTTGGTGCTTTATAAGCATTAATTTATTATCTCTAGAACACTGTCTTTTGGTAAGTATTACCTCAACTGTAAACATGAGGAAATTGGTGTACAGCACAACTAGAACACCAAAATTATGGAGGAAGTTGTGGTTGAGTTGTTAATAGAGCCCTTGTGTTCCTGAAGCAGAAGAAATTTTCCCCATCCTATTAGGGAGCAAGGAGAGTCTCAAAAAATACTTCTCAGAAAGAGGTTTTATTTACAACTCTTAGTGTACAGGGGGTTGTTGAGTGCAAAATGCATGCAAGTTTAAAGGCAAAATGGGGTTTGGGTGGAGCATGAGGTTTCTATTGAAGGGGACCTATATACTCACCGATACAGTCTGAAGCAACCTGGAGACAAAGAGTAGACAATCAAGGGATTATAACTAAAAATTGCGTATGTATATGGAATTTGATGTGCCATTTCCATTTCAGCCTAGAATTATATCATCATCCTCTTCATTCTGTTTCATAAGATCTTAATTTTAAAATGTGATTTCAAGGGTAGCATCATCTTACGTGAACACTTCTAACCTGGAGAAACAGTGGAGGGTAGGGATGCTATTTTCAGGAAAGGGACGTTTCAGTTATCTTTTCTTTCTCCAGCTGGGTCTTGGATGCTGGTTACAATCAGATTGGATGGTCACCTGGCTGTTTTTACCAGGGAGTTCAAAAACTGAAAACCAGCAGGTTACCAAACAACAGGAAAGAAAGAGTCACATAAGGGAAAGAGATAAAATGCCTGCCAGTTCTCACAGGGAGCTTAGCTGGGGAATCTGTCCCAAGTCCCACCTTGCTAAGCCTTTCCAGACCCTGCATGTCCACCACTAATGACTGGATGAAGCAAAACCATTGGATCAGCAATCTACACCAGTAGCGGAGACTGTCTTCCATGATATTGCAAAGATATTGTGATCAACAATTTTGCCTGATGTGATCAACAAATTTGCCTGAACGGAATCCTAATAAAATGGTATAAACAACTAATTTTACAACAGGAAAGCTGTAGGAAAATTTCAGGACACAGATACTATTAAAAACTCGTAAATTTTGTTTTCATTTTACCTCATTCCACATTTTGCATATTTTCCCCATCTTACTTCTACAGCTCTGTTTTTTTAAATGTCTATGGGAAGTAAACGTAAAGTAACTCTCTAGTTTATATGAATTAAACACTGAAGGAGGTCTGTAAAATTATAACAGAAATATTTAAAGTAATTAGGAAAATATTGCCTGGGAATGGAATAGAAGATCCCATAAAAATTCTAGATGCTTTATCCTACATTGTGTTGGAGCCAAGGAGGGTTTGTAAATATAAAATAAGTCAGGAAATTGCTCTCATATAATGAGGAATGGAGGTGAATGGGAGTGGGAGGCGGGATGGTAGTCAGAGGTGTCCCTGCCCATGTCAGGGGCGTCGGAACTAGGTGATCTTTAAGGTCCCTTCCAACCCTAATCATTCTATGATTCTATGATTCTATGAATGCTTAAGTTATCTAACACTTTGTAGAGTCAATCAGAAGGCATAATTTCCCTTGTACACAGTGAACATGTTTCATCTCTGTACAGCTTAGTATGCAAATATTACTTCAAAACCATCCTGTTTCTTTTATTCCTCTTACTATATATCTATCTATATTCATTTAAAACATCTTGATTGGCCTTTTCAATTTTAAAATGAGCACAAGAATTGTTGCTTTTGTTTCACAACTGCATACATATTAAACAAAATTCGCTAATTGGAATTACACTCTGGCGGAATAGTTTTGACCTACGTATGGTTACTTTGCCCTCTGAAAAATAGGAAGTAACAATCATTGTAGCAGTAATGAAAACCTTGAACCAAATGAGTAAGTGAATAGACATTAGCCAGATGTCAGGATTCTCTCCCAGATGCGGGAGGGGAACCTGCGATCAGCCTGCCCGCTGAATTCTCTTCGGCAGTTGCTCATTTATGTAATCTGAGCGAGAAAACATTTATTAAAGGCTTCTCTGGTTTTGTAATCGTCAAGAGCAGAGGTTGGGGGGGGAAGGGTTCCTTAAGTACAACGCCAGTTTTTTGGCATCTCTGATGTAACTCCAATGAAACTCGAGCAAAGCAAGCCTAGTATTATCCATAGGTACCTCAGGGATATTGAGACAGCAGCGAAACCTGCTTAACCTGTTTGCTTTCCCATACTCCTAGGCTTTAACTAGCTACCTTATGCCAACCTCCTGCTTAATTGTTTGATTTAATTGTTTCTCATAGAACAGTAGTTTTTTCTAACCACATCAACAGCTGTTATACAGTTTTGTTGGTTTTCTTGCTTTCATTTACAGTCACTATATTTTGTTTGTTTGCTTTTGACATTGAGGAGTTTTTAACTCATCCAGTACGTAATTTAGGACCCTCATGTTTCTCCATTCCCTGTGTCATAGAAAGAGATTAGCAAAGCCAGAAGGTTTCATGAGATGAAATTAGCTGAGATTCTTTCAATTATGTCTTCCCATGGTGTCGAAAGAAGACAGGGCCAGCAACCTGTAAGTTCTGCTTGTCCTTGGCATCCTAAAACAAGAAGTGTGACAGAGACAGTGGGATGGGCCAAATTGCTCCTTTGAAATGGGCGCTGCAACAGCAATACAGCTGCTGGAAAGCATTGCAGGCAAATACTCAGCCCTCCCTCTGCTCTCACAAGTGTAAAGTGAAGAAGCATGAAAAACTAAACTTTTGTGTAACTTCTGTGATTCACTCTTTCAGGAACCAGTGATTAAATTTAAAAACCCAAACAATGAAAAGCACTGCTGTGCTTGCAAGAGACTGCTTTTTAGATGCCACTATAAAAAATTCCTTCAGCTGAGTGCTGTTTTCTCTCATCCCTTTACACAGATCCAGTTCCATTGGCCTTTATTCAAAAACAGGAACAACCAACACATTCCTATCATGCATCCCAATGAGTGCTGTACAGCAGCGCTTTTTTGAAGGACATCTCTCAACTTGTTAGAACTTGATTGTGCAAAGGCACATGGTATTGCATGTACTTGCCTGTTAACTGCTAAATAAAGGTCTTAATTGCTGTATTTTCAGCTTTTCTCTCATTTCCCAGGAGTCATTGCCTGTTTTTAGCTGCTCAGCAGAGAGTTGTTATTCTGACCACACTTCATCCTATCAGGACTTTCTCCCTTTGCTCCTCAGTTTGAAAACAGTTCAATTACTGACGTCAGTTTTTGCCAGGATTTACTCATACATGGTGGAAATTCCGTTATATTTGCTCTGGCTGGCCAGCACGGCAGGACTGCAAAAGTCTGCATGGCAAATACCTGGTGTATGGGGGCGGTACAAGCAGAGAAGCTGGGCAGTGTCCAAGCCCATGGTGCTTTCCCATCTGCTGGAATACACAGCCCTGTGTATGCCTCTCTGTGCAAAGCTTCTGCCAATGTTAGCACAAAAAACTTTGATATTTTAGCTCATATCCACCTTTACTGGCAATTTAAGCTGAAAATTTAAGGGAGTGAGGTAGGCAGTCGTCCTTTCTACCACTCCAGTGCTAGCCTTAATAGATGCCTGGTTCTGGCCTGGAACGACTTGATTATAAGGGAGGCCTTATAATGTCCTTCCAGTATCTGAAGGGGGCCTACAAGAAAGCTGTGGAGAAGGACTCTTTACAAGGGCATGTAGTGATAGGATGAGGGGTAATGGCTTCAAACTGGAAGAGAATAGATTTAGATTAGATATCAGGAAGAAATTTTTCACTATGAGGGTAATGAAGCACTGCAAGAGGTTGCCCAGAGAAGCTGTGGCTGCCCCATCCCTGGAAGTGTTCCAAGGCCAGGCTGGATGGGGCTTTGAGCAGCCTGATCTAGTGGGAGGTGTCCCTGCCTAGATGATCTTTAAGGTCCCTTCCAACCCTAACCATTCTATGATTCTATGATCTCTGAGTGTTTGCCAGATGCCTTGATTGCAGTACTAACAAGCTTATCAAAAGCCTGCGTATGCTCCATTTTGGGTGGTTTTAGTGTGGCTCTTGCAGGACTGACACCACTTTGCTGCTGGGCTGGTTCTCGGCTGCCTCCAGCCCACAGCCAGGAGACAATAGCAAGGGGTCACATCCCGGCCACAGCTCTGACAGTACCACCCTTAGCACACCAACGTGGGGTGACTGATGTGTATTCTCTACCTGAAATGGGGAAATGATTCCTGAAGGTAGGGAAGGAGAGAGGATGGCTCATAACCATAAAAAAGTGCCTAGTCCAGAGCTCTCCAGACTGCTCTTTAGCAAAGTTAGACACCTGGATAACCCTCACCTTCCTCAAGAACCTGGAGGTGCAAGCAATCTTCACTTGCAGAAAGATAGTTTGCTACATTCAGGACACATCACCATTTGCCCTCTTGCAGTTGATTACCTGTGTCGGTCCTTCCTCACAGATTTACCCCTTGTTGGGTGCTGGGCAACTAGACTCCTCATCCAGTTCATCCAGACCCAAGTCTGGCCTCAGGCCTCTCCGCTGTCTGAAAGACTCCGAATGCACACCTCCTGTCTCTTAATTCCATTCATCAGGACCGGAACAGAGCTTGGACAGAAATAAAAGTACACTAAAGCTGTGGTATGAAGGCAGAGGAGGACCAAGAATGCTCCTGAAGGAGGGCCTGGAGTTCCTGGGGAGGGCACACTAGCTAGCTAAGATGAGTCTTGTAGGACAGGTGAGAACAAAGTGGGGTGCAGTCTTTCTGGGGAGATGACTTGTTCTGGAGGGAACTGGGTACAGGGTACGTTCATGCCCTTATTCCTTTCTCTTCTGTTCTGAAGAAACTAAGAAAGCCCTATAAGGAAACCAGTGTCTACTCACTGTTTTTCCCCCTTTGAATCAATATAATCATGCTATCATTTTGTACACAGGTGGGAATGAAACGGCAAGACTAGTTTGAACCAGGACTGTTTACCACTTTTGAGACATTGAAAAAAAAAAACAACTCAGAAAACAAACCAGCAACTAAATATAAATTGCCATTTTGCCTCTATTGCTTCAACAGTTATGCTGTATCATGTCATTCATTTGCAAATCTAATTTCTCTTTGGAAAGACCTTTTACACTTTGTTCCGGTAACAATGACCTCACATGTAAAACTTCCTTTTCATTATGGAAATACTAATGTTTATTTTGGGTATTTGTTGAATATCCTGTTCACTATTAGCTCACAAAAATATTTTTCTGGAGCTCTGCAATATGATGGTAATGGGCCAGTTTATGAAATTTGGATGTTTTCATCATGCTATACCACCTAGCTCAGTACTTCTCTTCTGCTGTACTTGTCAGCCATCTCAAATATAGGTAATTATGTTCTATTGGTCTCATATTAATTGGCTGTTGTGTCCTATGTTGTTGTGTTTTCTTATACAGCTGCAATGAGTTGCTGTGCTCTTAAATGAGGCAAGGAAGAAGAAATACATTTCATTAAACCAACTGAGATACTTGTGAGTTATGGTACAGGTAGCCACAAATTAGCACTGTGTGGACTCCTCCCTGAATAGATCTTACCTACCTGAACAACGCGTTGTGAAATTTCCTGTTTCATGCTATTTAGAGTTTTCAGAGTTAAAGGTTGGGGGGGAAGATTATCATGATAATAGTGGTAATAGCTTTTACTCCAAATATTTTGTGACTATAAAGTTACTATAATGTTTATGGAGCAATCAGATTCAGGATTGTGTCACCAGGTCTCAAGATGTATTTAGAAAGGATGTTGCTCATGCTCTGAGAAAACTCCAGTCAGTTTATTAACAGCCATCTGAGTAATCTGTTTGAGAATTTGGGACCCAGAGATGACCGTCATGAAAAACAGGATAGATTCTTTCATTTTGGTGCCGCTGATTCTGATCTGGGTTTCACCAACCTGTCAAGTATCAATCATTTCAATTAGGATCATTGGAGCCTGTCTTGTTCCATCCTTCAGGCAAACAGATGCTTTGCTTAACTTGCATTACCACACTGTGACTCTTCCCAACCCCTAATCCAGTGCTCCGTATATTTTGGTCAGTTCAATCTGCATTTCTGCAAAGAGCAACATATTGCATGTTGTGTCATCAGACCTCCACCTTTGCTAGCAGATTTTACTACTTGCTCAAAGAAACACATAGAGGACATAACTCCTAGCTTCAGACTCTTGCTTAGGACATGAACCATTCTGCAACTCAATGTTTCCGGAGAGAAAAAGATGGAGAGATCTGGATTTTCCTACCCATAATCCTGTAGTTATGAAAACAAATATGAAATACGATTGTTAACCAGGAAGAGGATTGCAACTTCTAAGGCTACAATTTCAACAAATTAGAAAAGTACTGACAAATATACTTTGTTAAAATTCTGTTTGGAATAAATTTCATCAAAGAGTAAAAGTTATTTTTAAAGCACGTCCAATGAAATTAGAATAGGCTTTTCATCCAAAATAATTCAAGTAATTTATTTTCCTCTCTACATGATGAAACACAGAAAGTGAATAACAAAATGATTGAAATCTTTGTGTCAATGTAAACTAGAAAAAAATTTAGCAGAAATGATGTAATTATTTTGGGGTTTTTTTTAGTATGAAGTTAGAAAATAAAATCTTTCTATTTATTTTCAGAAGAAAGATATTCTCCATTTCAACCAAAAGTTAGAGAGTTGATGCATAAACTGGATGAATTTCTAAAATTTGTCATCTTCCTATGGCAATAGGACTTCTGTTATCAAAATGTATCATCTTTAACCCTAGAAGTTGTGTCTTCAACAGCTGCTTATTGGCATAGGTAGGAACAGGACCTGCATTCAGTGGTTTCCAGAGCAGTGCCCTCTGTGCTGGGCCATGCAGAGGAGAAGAACACTTTAAAATTTATTGCATATATTACATATGTTAGAAATGCATTTGTTACCATGTCCTAAGCAGGATAGCTGCTGCTGTCACTGCCACAAATAGTCCTCATGACATGAACTTTATGTTTATAATGTTGCGTATCAAATAAGTATATTTTTTATAACACGCATTCAATAAATAGAAAACATTTTTCACACAGTGATGGGTCATCTGTTGATGGAAAAATCAGTTTTAACTAAATGTAAGTGACCTTTTGTCACTCTAGAATACAGCTAGACTGCCAGGTTGGTTTGCTTTGTTGTTTGCTTCAGGGCCAAGTCAAATGATCATTTTACACAGCATGCATATTAGTTCACTCCCAAGTTCCAGCTCATAGGAATCCAATTAGTTCCCTTGATGAAGAAACCTTTGGTCAAAAAGAGAAAAGTCTGCTGACAGTTGAGTCAGTTCTTTTATATTATCCAAATATCACCACATCCCAATTTACATGTGACATAGCTTTATATGTATAACAAAAATACCGATGTGTGGTGGGTTGTGAAACAACCATTCCATTATTCACCTGTTTGTCTCTTTTTGCAGCATCTTCTGTTGAGGACAGAGCATGCAACTGCTCACAACCTCTTTTCCCAACCCACTGCAGAGAATTTGCTAGGTTATTTGTGAGACAATTGGCAAGCCTGCTGTGCGCACTCAGGCATCCTGGGAATTTCACTAGTCAAAGTTGAGAAGTGCAAAAGCTGTCAATCAGTGTGTATTTACTGTTTACTTTCTTTGTCCAAGACTGATGCTGTTGAAGGAGATGAAAGACTTTGTGATGAGACGAAAAACCAGCCTGCATAATGCACGATTTATTCAGAGAGATGTCCTTTTCTCCAAATGTTATGGCAGCTTCTGCACTCTGTCTCAAAGTTGCTATAAAACCAGATATGCAATCCAAAATAAATTTATGCATAACACAACAGAAAGGGGACATATGATCCATTATCTTTATATTTCTGGAAAATAGTTCTCACCCAATTTCCCCTCTTTACACAAATTTTCCAAGATATATTTGAGAGCATTTACGTTTAAATATGATTAAACATGTTTAAACGTATGAAAACTCTGTTTAAACGGTCAGTTTAAACGTGACTAATGGAAATTTCCATTTAAAAGACTACCATTTCACCCTCTTCTTAGAGCACTTATTGAGAAATTTGACTCACTTTTCGAGTCTGAACTTTAAGTCTTCTTGGTAGAGGTAATAAGTCTTTCATTCGATTAGCTATTCCTATCCAAATTTTTACTCCTCACATTTATTTCTCTTTACTCTGCCATACTGCTTTCTGTCCATTTGTTATCCCATCTCCCTCACTGAATTGTGAGGTGTCCCAGTGTAACTATGAAGAGCTTGTCTTTTTCCTTCCAGCCATAACACAGAATGATTGCTTGTCCTGACATTGCTGTCCTTCCATTTTTTTCAGCTCTGCTTACTAGAAATAAATCTCAGCTCTAGTCTCTTAGAAAGTAACAAAATATTCAGGTAAGACAGTAGTGTTTGCACCTGATGACAATAGGTCTTATGAGAACGGATAATACTGTTTCTTCCTCATTTTTTTCAACAATCTTAAAGAGGAAAAAATGCATTTTAACCATTTATTCTTATCCTTGATATTTATTTATCGCATTTATCACATTTTAAGGTATGGTTCAAGTTTTAGCATTTCTTCTAGTAAAAACGATTTTCATTACATGTTAGATGTTCTTAATATTTAAAAATTTGCATTTAGTCAGCTTTCAGCTTTGAAGAGATAAGTTTTACTGCACAAAACTCTCTCTCACTTTAGTTAAAAGACAAAAAATCTGGGGCATCTACTTCTCAAATGTAAAACGACTTTGAAAGGGGAGCTTAGTCACAGAAGCCACCTTTCAGTTATAGTTGTGTACCTTTTCATTTAGAAAATGCACTTACAATTATTTTTATCAGGGCAAAACAGCTTTCCTAATTCATCCTTGGTAGTGTTTCAAATAAAACAGAAAAAAAAATGGGAAGATGACTTTAACACATACTTTTCATCAGAATAACACCTTAACTTATAGTAATATGGTATCTGCTATGGACTGTTGATATAAAATGCTATAGTTTTACTCATGTGAAAAGGGACAAAAGGAGAGGAGCCAACAAAATGAACAAAGGATTAAGGAATTTTAGCTCCTTTGCTTCGTGACTTCTGGGAGTCTTACTCTGAAACCTGTTGTTTCTGTAGGCCTGAACAGGACAGGACTGGGCACCTTTTTCCATAACTTCTATAAAATTTTAATTTGTAAATTATCACGACAACTGTTGTATTAAATAGACTGACTGACAAACTGTTGCTGCAGGAATTCTTATCCCTTGCGGTTTTCTAGTTCTTAAGGTATCTGATGCTAATAGAATCTTTTAAACACTATAGCAGTAGTTAAAATAATAGTTTTTTTCGATTACGGTATATTTATAGTAATTCAGTTAATGGTTTTCTCAAACATAGTTTAGGCTTGGTTGTTCATCAGCTACTGCGTGCGGTTTAAAATGAATGGCCTTTTTCTACAGTCTGTGTTACTTTACAAACCCTTGCCTAACTGAAGCAGCTGAGGCAGCGCCCCAGCAGAGGGGAGGCTAAGGGAGTTCTCATAGCAGGCGACAACTACTCGAAGGGTAGCTACAAAGACGATAGAGCCAAAGTCTTTTGGTAGTGGCAATCAATATGACAAGAAGGGGAAGGAAACATTGAATCTTGAGAGGTTCAGGTTGGAAATCAGGACACACACGCACAAAATCACCAGGAAAAAAAACGTAACACTGAAACGGGTTATTCCATCCCTAGAGGTTTTCAAAACTCAGACAAAACCATAGCTGAATGAATGTAGTGTTAGTGACAGTCCAGCTATGAGCAAGAGGTTGGGCTAGATGTCATCTAGAAGTCACTTTCAAGCGACGTTTCCATGATCTAAGGGTTTTGTGCAATTTTTGCCCCACCAAGCAGCCAAAAGGATCTCTGCATTACCATGAACACTGGCAGATGCTGAGAAAAATCACAGCTATCTCCTTCTGCCATGCTAGCTCCACTGAAGATGTTACAAATTGAATGTAAAGTCCTGCAAAGGTGAAACACGGCAGTTGTTCCTTTTATATTGATTTTTGCAGATACAATAGTCCTTGTCCCTATGAACCGCACAGTCTTTCGAAGTTGCGGCCGTTTTGAACATATGACTCTCTCCCAAAATTCCACCACATCTACCACAAAATCAAAACCTGGTGAATTTATTCACACTGACTAGTAACGGAGGTCTTCCGTAGATCTAATTCTCCTGACAAACTTCATGAACACTTTTAAAGTACATTTTGGCTACCTATTTAAGAGAATGGAGCTTTAGAAACAATCATTAATGAACTAATTTAGGTTTGTGTATTTCAATGAGTGTAAGTCAACAGACTAGGAAGAAGTTCAAGGACATGACAAAAATCATTGTGCCTTTTTTTGCTTTCCTGTTTTGGTTTGTTTCTTTTTTTTTTAAAATCTTTGTGCTAGACAGTAAGGAGTGCCCTAAGATAGGTAAAAACACAGAATGAAGGCACTAAAGAGCCATATTCTTCAAAGCACAATCAAATATCTGCAGATATTCTTAGTTTAGCTGAAAACTCCTGCCTTAGAAATGACTAAATTCAAGTGGATTTTCTGTCGCTCATTTTAGAGCTGACAGCTGTGTGGACCTCTTCTTAGATGGTGCTGTTGTCCTTTTTATAGGTACATTTTCTCAAGGCTGAAGTGTGTCAAGGCCTGGTGGGGCTTTTTGTTCAATTCTTATGTTATAAATCTGTAAATCCAACTCAATCTAAAGCCTGAGAGAAGGGAATTGGACTTTAAAAGCTTTAAATTCAAATAATATAAGCTCCTCTGAGTACGAGTTTGTGAGGACAAGTTGTCTGATGTGTACTGATTCTGGTATCTATTCTAACAAAGTAAATTAGGCATTGTATAGTGTAGGATTTCTTTGAAAGTGTATTTTGACAAAATGCATCATCCATGATAAAAATAAGAAAAGCCTATTTACAGCAATATAGCTTGAGTGCCCAAAAAATAACTGGAGGATATAGAACTCAGAAAAATAAATGCTGTCAAAGTATTAAAAAATAACTTTTAAGGAATTGGATCAGAGATATTACGAATACTCTGTGGAGAAAAAAAAAAAAAGAACAAAACCTGCATACAAACAATATCCAGCACCTTTTAAAAGAAGTGATGTAAAATTATGGTCAATTATTTCAAAAGAAGCAGACAATGAAGACAGAATGTAAGAATGAACCACTCTTGTACTAAGCAATGAAACGTTCAATTTTATATTAAAGATAGTTTCGTCTAGAGATAAAAACAAGTAGTACAAGGAAAATAAAAATATTTCTCAAGCATGATGATATTCTTTGGAATTAAATCTCAGAGGTGCAAAACTGCCTTTCAATTTTCCTTTCAGACTTCTCTAGCTAGGGTCTTGACTGACATGTCATTCATTTTTTTGTTAAATACAGTATAAGGACAATTAAATGTTTTTGCAGTAAACATATTTGACGTAGCCCTGGAGAATACACCAGTGGACACTCCTACCAAACTGCGACATTGTACTCTGAAGCTGGAGGGTGAAAATATTTATTCTGCAATCATCTCTTAATTCATTATTTTTCATTGATTACCTCTTCTCTTCCTACCTCCTCTGTCTCTCCCTCCTCACACGTCTACATTACCAAAGTGGTATTGATTTTGTAGCTGCCTCAGGAGAATGGGGAACAAATGTTTTCAAGCAATATTCACAGTTTTCTGATTCTGAGTGAATCCAAGTGCTGGCAATACCTCCAGTTTGGCTAAACCACCTCTCTCAGTTGACATTAACAAAATCCCTGCAAAGCTAAGAAAGATACAGCCTCATTATTAGGTGCAGGTTGAAATCATCAGATTTAACGAAGAGATAAATGCTTGTACTTAGCAGGCCACCTGTAACTGCTCTGCTAGGATCCTCTCATGCTGCTCTAGGTCTTTCACCTGATGAATAGAAACAATGCCAAATGGGAAGATGTTGATATTTGAGGATCACCAAGATCATAAAGAATTTGTGCCATGCTCTTGCATCCCAGTACAGGAGTAAAGTTCCAGACACAAAGACTTCACAGCAAATAAATATCATTTAGTGAGTTTAATACCATAGTCACATCAGCACAGAAGTGACTAGGGGGGTCCTGCCAGTGGAAATGAAAACACGACGGTTTCATTGTATGTATTTCTTGTTGGCCACTGTTATGCAGCTTCTAAGTAGGCACAATCCCCTCCAAGTGCAAAACAGTTGTCATTGACTTGTATTCACAGTGCCCAGTCCAGTCCCAGCACTGAGATTAGTTGTAGAAGTAAGAACACATTTTCCACTTTGAAAAATGGCTGTTAAAGCAGCCATCAGAATCAGAAAGCATATACCACACAAAGGGTGGTTATGCAAAGGTTATATCAGACAAAGCATGATTACGTGGATTGCCTAGAAAAATTGCAAGAAATCAACTCCAAAAGATACAAGACATCTAAAATGAGCAAAATGAAATCTGGAAGTTATGAAAAAGATGATGTAGTAACTGAGAAAATTAAAAATTATTAGAATAGTGTTTCAGAAAGATAAGTCATAGTCAAAAAGGTGATGGTATCAGGGAGTTTTGAATCTAACCACGTACATCTTAATGGGTATATTCAAATTCATGTGTTCATATCTGAGCAAAAAGAATCCAAGAGAAAGTTTTACTGATATGCAGCAAATAAAGCTCTATACTAGTTTATACATCACTGGTTGCTTTGTTAACTAAACGCCTGATCCAATTTCCATTAAAATCAAAAAGGAATTCAAATTAGGTCCCCATATTTTACTTAACACTTTTTTCAATTAACATCACCAATGCGCAAACCAGAAAGAACTAAGCTTTACTTTTATGTTCTCATGTGACTCCAATGGCTGTAGTTATGTTTCCTTTTCTTGTTAAAGAAGCAGCTTCATCCTGGAGATATTTCCACACAGTTATTCCAATATTTCATTCATCACAGAAATACCCAAAACAGTTTCAACATATAATAAAGTCCTGTTAGGGTCCTTTCTCAACTGTCCAGCTCTCAGTTTAGTGTCTGATCCACGTATAAAATTTTGTTATTAGCATGAGTACTTCAGAGCTCTCTGTTGCAAAATATCTTTTTTTTTTTAACACTAGGCCTGTCACAACTATGGTTAGACTGTTGTATTGCTCAGCAAGCATCTAAAGCCCTTTTGCCCTGTCTGGGCAAATATATTTTTATGGCAGCATCCTGTGACCTGTGCAGTTGTGTGAAGGTGGCTTCACATTCTCCTGTTTTCTTAAAATTTTCTGACATGGGCACCGATATGCTGGAATATATTGTGGAAAAAGCAGAGCCAAAACCTCCCAAAATATAAGATTATCAGGGGAACAGCCAAATACATATTCGAACGGCACATATAAGTGCCAGGAAACTCCTCTCATCATAAAATGTAGAGCAGAACTTCATATGTAGAACAGGTGATTTCATGTAATAAAGCAGGTTATGCTCTATCAGTGTCGATGGGAGATAGAATTTTCTTAAAATACAGAGAGCATAAAAAATATATTTTTCCATAGAAACAATTCAATTGCTGTACATGTATTTAATGAATATTTAATTTAAATGGAGGTTCAGAATAAGTGAAACCCTTTTCATTCAGATAATGAATTATGTCAAGGTGAAGGTATTTGGTAAGATGAAAAAACCAGCATGATTTTCAAGGCGTCTTAAAGGGTTCGAACGTCTTCTGGTAGGGAAGCCCCTTCCACAGGTTCCTTTCCACATCCTGTATTATAATAATTGTGTAACTATCAGAATTGTTCCCTCATGACAACTTGAGGAACCTACCCTTTTGTCAAGGTGGCTAGCAATTTAAAAAAAATCTCTTCACCTTTGGACCTTAATCTCTAAAAATAAATAAATAAATAACCACAATTAAACTCAGTATCCAAAGGCAGTATCTTATGAGAAGTTGCCATGCTAAATCCACTCCTTCAGAATATTGCATTACAGACAATCTTCAAGGCATTTTGAAGGCATCTCTGGCATTGATGATGCCAGTTTGCAGTCTCTGATGACAAATGTGCATGATGAGTACTGACTTGGAAAATACAAACACAAAATATCTTTCAGGACAGAATATTGCAGATATATATTATTATAATGTCAAGAATTAAGTTCATTATATTTATGTGTATGTGCAAACTATATGTATTTAGAAACAAACTTTTATTACACCTGAAGTATGTAAAAGTTGCAATTGTAGTCAACAGACGCTGTTCCTGAATGTGTAGTTCAAAGTTCTATGAAAACTCTTGGTCGAGATCTCCTAGATTGACACCTCAAACTGCTGGAAACCTTTGACCTTAAACAACTTCTGTACTTGTTTTCTTACTGAAAAAAAAAATTAAAAATCAGTTAATTTGAGTTTTGTGAGACTGAATGAATTCATGTTTGTGAAGCACTCTGACATCCTAGAGGAAATGAATAATTCTACCTTACAGCAGTGTTTGAATAATGGAAAGCAAATAAGGCCATGGGGTATACAGCGAACGGTGAGGAGGCAAATATAATACACAACTGCTCACTGTTAGAGTACTGTCTATTCTTTGTGCTTAATGAAGCAAGGGTCCTATGTAATTACGGTGTCATAGTATATTCAGCAGAAAAAGGCTGAATTAAGGTTTCCCAGGCAATCTTAATTCTGGCATTTCCTATCTTTTGAGTAGTTGACTCCACAACCTTAATAACGTTCTTTTGTGTCTAAGATCATTTCTGTTTTAAAGACATCAATCATTACAGTACCTAGGCAACACCGCATGAAGTACAAACAGCAAATTCTACATTACAGAGGAACTTGCTTGCTTTCATCTCTTCCTCAAGAGGAAATAATCCATAGCACGTTGTATCCCACAGCATGCTCCCAGGAGCAACCCTGCAAGGCACATGCAGAAAGTGGTCTGGTTTTGAATGCTCCCATAGATTCATGGACAAGTTCATCTCTGGCAGTAGCGCGCTCCACAGGGAGATACCTTGCACTGAAAATACTCTGCCTTCACCCCCTCAGAGCTGAAGCTTTTGTGAACTCCAGTGTCACCATCGAATGCAATGGCGGCAGAAGAAAACCAACGTAAGGGAGCAAGCTGGAGAAGCTAAACATGAAGGCTGTACAGGCAAGCAGGCATTTTAGGGTTTTGCAGCAAATCCAGTGTTGCATAAGTAGCCACTTTACAAATTATGATACAGCCTATTTTCTTCCATCCATGGTAGTAGTTGAGTGACGGAACGGCAATAAGGAGCTGTAGCTTCTGCAGAGCTTTCAGATTTTATTGGAGTAAATTATAATCCATTTCTGTGGTAGTTAACGGCATGACTCGCTTCAGTTGAGACCCCTAGCAAAAATTTGACTGATATGAACCAGGTGAGGTAGGACTTCGGAAGAAAAAAAAACAAACAGCTTTCTCCACTTTGGGAAGCCCTTTAGTCCACACTACACCCCAAAATGTGTCTTTAAAAATGTTAATCGGAATATACAGTGAGAAAGATACCTGCCCAGGCAGACCTTCTGTTTCTATCTCAGAGAAAGGACTTGGGCAGGACGGCTTTGCATGTGCCCACAGCTGGGTGATGTGACTAGAGAGTGCCCCTCTGGCTGATGCTGGCTGAAAGGAGGGAAAGTTTAAGGTCTGTTGCTTTCAGCAGACCTGTGCCTGAGCCACACACACCTACCAGACACACTGTGGTCACATATGAAAACAGCACTCTTGCCCAGATGATCCTACAGGCTGATTAGAACCTGTAATAGAGGAAGATTACTGAGAGACCTCAGCTTTCTGCTTCCAGTGAGGATGACTTTAGGTAAAGAACAATGCAGAAGTTCAGTTTACTGCATTCGTTTTTATTTGACTTCTTCCAGAAAAGGCACTACACCATGGAGATCTCCTGGTTACTTCCTGTGCCAGCTCCCCCAGATCTGAAGACTACGAAGTCCCCTATCCCCTCTTTTTGAATTAGTGTTTTTTCCCTGAATGAAATGATTACCTGCCTCCAACACTATCTTTCTCCTATCAGTCTCCAGTACAACTCTTTCAGGGGTATAGAACTGCGGTTTTGAGAAGATATTTCAGACGTGTAAACAGGTATCCTTTTATAATTTGTTTTTTGCTCTTCAATTTCTATAAAAAATAGGAAAAATTTATATTTCTATGGGGAGTGACAGCCAGTCACTCCGTAAGTCCAATAACCAAGGCTATTTGGAAGGAAAACAGAACAAATTTTTTTATCCTGCTGTTTACTACTTCATAGTGAATGATAAAAAATAACAAAAACCAACTTTTTCCATTTCTTTTTTTCTTCTTTCTTTTTTACCATTTCTTTTTTACATTTGGGATAACAGAATTGCAGCATAAGAATCAGTATTATTTCACCTTCCTCCTCCCTTACCCCCATCTCTTTGAGGGATGACAGCTGCAGCATGATCTCTCAGGTGAATTGTCGGGGGGGATCTGCCTGTAACTCTTTATCAAAGAGAGACTGATGTTTCTAGTGAAAAGCAAACAGTAAGATATGAGGTTTTTCCCTTATTAAAGGTTGAAGGAGCAATGCAACAGTCTTTTTAATACAGGAAGAATTACAATTTAAGACCAGGTTTATTTTGCTGTGCGACAGTTTAGCTTTTTGCTCCAAGTGACAAATGCTTAAACAGAAATGCAAGAAATATAAGCTATATTTTGTTGTTCGTTTAGATTTCTCTAGGAAAAAAACCCAAACCCAAAATAAAACAGTCACACGATTGCTGAAATACTTTATTCTCCTATTGGCAATTTATTAAAGGCAAAAGATTCAAATTAGAGCCCAATAAAACCATCTGGAGTCAAGGGAAATGCTCCTGGAGACTTTAATGGGAAGCAATGATTCAGAATATTCATTGCTAATGTAGATTGAAGCTGAAGCTGAAATGAGGTTGATGATGAAAGTAAGCAGAGGGCTGCATGGTAACATAACCTCCCACACCTATATAACGGGAAGCTACTCATATCAGGTAGTACTAGTGGACAAGCAGAGCAACGCCCTCTCTTTTGTCCCTCTGCCTTGTATGTCAAATTATGCTGGGTCTTCACCAGCCAGACAGCTGAGCTACTCCTGGAACAATTCCACAGATGCCTTGTCCTGAATTTCCAGGAAGACATTAACTTTATACACCTTGGTTGAAATTCTTAGATAGTACCACAAAATGCAGAGAGATGAAAAAAGATGCCATGTATTCTTGTAAAAAACATTACACAAAAATGTCCGTGCATCTGATCCAACAGGATTTCCCAACAATAAGAATAAGGTTGGCTACTGCATAGATGTCTTCTGAGAAAACTGGCATGAGTGGCCTATACAGGATGACTAGGAAATATTTACTATTTCTTGTAATACAATGCAAGACAATACAATACAGTACAATACACGTAAGGGTTACTCATCTATGTGAAAGACAGCCATCCTTGGCTCTCCTTTTGATCAATGGGAGCTCCTACAGAACAGTCCATTTCACCTGTCCTAAACACTTACAGTAGGATAAGCTGTATAGCCCTTGGGGAGTGTAACTTTTCTTCCATTAACTGTATAAAAGAGAATTTATGGTGATTGTCTTAGACAATTTTTATAAGTCTAAAAGAGATCCATTCTTGGTTTCCTTATGAATAATGAAGGAAATATGAAGTTATCAGGGTCCCAGTAAGAGACAACATGATTTACCTTAGGTGTTGTGCCCAGCACATTAGGACTGATCCATATGTAACTTGAAGATGACAGAGTATTAACCTGTGTTGAACATTGAGAATGCTACAGTTCTGGCTGAATAAAAATGTTCTGATGTAAAGGTGAAATCTCATTCTTGTGCAAACTAAGATAGCAGTATCATTTGCAACATTAAATGGAAAATATTGATTCCCATTTTGCTGGCACAAAAGTTTAAACTAATTTAAAAAAAAAACAACTTACAGTTTTTCTTCAATTCTACTATTCACTATTTCTGTCATAACAGTACTAAAAAATCTCCTTTATGATTATACTACTAAGCTGGGTACGGTGTAAGTTTGGGAAAACGGATTCCCTCATCTGCAAAACCGTAACCGTAAGGGAGAATAATTACAACTGACTTTTTCCCTCTTAGCCTCATCACATGAACGTTTTTATTTTTTTCTAATTCAATCTGACATATGAGAAGGATTGCATATCAAAAATATTGCAAAGTCAGTATCCTGATCCTTTTAAGTAACATTTGGGAAAGTTCTGTGTACTTTCAAATTTTATATTCCATAGTTGACTTTGAAGTAATTTTTCTTTCTCATCACATCAAGGCAAATCCTGGGAGCTGCCATGTCTCTCACTTTTTTCCCTACTGTACCGGAAACAGAAAGTGGAGGGAAGAAAACATGACTCTGAGAGATTAGTTTTTCAATTTTTCTCCCCTTTTTTTTTTTTTGGTCACGGAGCTTCAGGATTACACTTGAGCTTGGTTATAGGCTTTACTAACCTGCTGGTGAAGCTCTTAGAGCTTTCATGCTATATAAGCCAAAAAGAAAATGAGCAAGGAGCAAACAAGAACCTCCAGCTAATGCAAGACAGTTCTGCAGAAACCTGCACGACTTCCAGATCCTCAGCCTAGATCTGGAACAAACACGAGACTTTATATAGCAAGCAGTTTTTGTCTGTGTCTTGGATCAAAAAGGCTCAGAAGGACAATAATAAAAAAAAGCCATATACTTGAGGTTGATGCAACACAGACTGACCTTCACCAAAAATTACAGAAATTATAAACATCCCATTCCATTACTGGTAAACATATGTTTAAATAATATCATAATCATATCATAATCTCATATTTTCCTACTAACCTGGAAATTAATTTTACTGCATGTCTTTAAAAAATCATAAAAATTAAAAATTTACTCCTGAATTAATTTGATTTCCTTGACTTGATGACACCAAAATCTTTAAATCTTTACTGAACAGAAGAAGGAACAGATTTGGTTTGATTAAAACAGTATAAACATAAAATACTGTGGATCTTCTAACTGTCTGACATTGCTTTGTTTGTAAAATTGCCTCATTCTTACTTTACTGTTGAAAAAGAATTGTAAGCAATGGTTAAACCACTACAATATGCATAGTAAGATAACAAAAGAAAGCTTACAAATAAATAAAGCAGAACAGCACTGCTCCATTTGGTTTGTGGTTTTGATTTTAAATGCAGAAAATGTTCTTAGCAGTTGAAAAAGGGTTAAACAGCTTTTTAAAAAAGTTGATTAATAGGCAAAAGCACCAAAGGTAAGAGTTGTATCTTCTACACAAGTATTTAATGTCGTTTTATTCCTCACAGTTTCTGGGTGAATAGCCGTTGTGATCTATTACATTTTCATTACTGGATGAATTCCTGAGACTTTCTGTGTGTATCAATGCAATATAGCCAACTTTCAAATCTGTATTCCTAAAACTGTGCTCCACACTGCATGATGCAGAACATGTTAGTCTAATCAAAGAAGAAAAGGCAATCAGAAGAGCACACTAATCTTTAACAAAGCAAGGCACATTAAAAAGAATGAAACTAACTTCAGCTGCATTAGTCATGCAACTACACTTCAGTAATGACTAGATGTTTTGCTGGGTCAGACCTAACAGCTACAGTATCATACAGATACCGCTGATATTAGGTACCCAAATACTTCTTTCTGTCAACTGAAACACCAAAAATGCGTAACTCGTCAGCTTTTGTTTCAGCAATTGCCTGTCCTATACCTTCTTTTTCCAAGATTGCAAACTGTGATAATGGATAAGGGGGGGGGGGGGNGGGGGGGGGCGGTTCTTGTTGGCTTTGATTATTTTTTTTCCCCTTTAAACTTGCCTTCTTTAACCGTACTAACTGCAGGAAGCATTTTTTTAATACTTGGCACTCTATCAAAAAGGTAAATGCTGTTTTCCTGAGAAATGCCAAAATCCTATAGGCTCTAGCTGTGTACACAGCCAAGACATTTCTTTTCAAGAGCCCTTAAGTATAAGGATGATCATCAGGTATGAGAAAATTCAATTGGAAAAGTACCGATGTTAGAGAAATATTTTTTCCATGTTGTAACATGAATTTGAAGATTCTTTACCTAAGTATTGAGTTACGCGTGAGTACGCTGTGAGACAGCCGCCCCCGAGGCATAGTACAGCTGAAGGTGCAGAGGAGTGAACTCCCCAGAGGAGTCATGATTTACTGCTGACCGCACCTACAGCATTTATAAAATGTCAGTACAGCACATCTTGGTGTGGGAGAGAAAAATACAGCCAAGAAACATTTCCTTTAAGAGCTCTTCTTTTCCAGGGTTTATGTCTGCTGCATGTTTTCACCAAGCTTGGATGCTCTTTCTTTTTTTTTTTTTTTTTCCCAATCAGAATTATCATGCTAATGACATTTACAAACCAGCTGCTGTGTACAACTCCTCCAGAGGAATTTTGTGGAAGGATTCCAAGTTCTTCTTTCTTTATACATATATATTTATATATTTATATATATGAAAGAAGTTATGGTGTTTGTTGACAACACAGAGTTGGAACTGCTTGCATCTAGATGCCTTTTATTGTCCACAGGGAAAACCTGGGTGGGTATCTGGGCCTCACTACTCCATTTGACTCCTCTGTCTTAGACACTAGTGCTGATATTGATTTCAGGAGGGAACGTGGTCTTGGTATGTGATCCCACTAATGTCAAAAGGGGACATCACTTAAAGATGACACAGGCAAAAAGTTCTAGTACAGCTCATTGTGGCATGGTCCGTTTTCGGGGCGGAATAACAGACTGCCAAGACATCAGGTGGAAGAACTATGTCACATCAGATAATGTTTTAAACAATTTCTAGAGGGTTGCAGCTTCTTATTATTAAGAGCCCAAAAGATGAAACAATGATCTAGAGGTGAAAAGAATCAATACTTTCTGCTGTGTTTCTCATAAAAAGAACACCGGGTCTTCAACGGACGCCTCCAAAGTATTGTCTGCAAGTGTCTGCGAGTGCTGGACCTTTTAAAACAAAAAACTTAGCATGAAAACTGTGATAGCTGAGGAGCATTTTTACTTACTGAGCAAGTTCATTCCCCTGTCAGAAACAAGCGTTGTGTTTTAAAGGTATTCAGTGAGGATCTGCACGAACATGTTCACAAGTAGAGTCACACCCTGCTGCGTGGGGTTTACTGTATGAATCAGAGACGGAAACACAGTTTGAAAGTATGGCCTGGTTTTTTGCAGAGTGCAGATATCCTGAAGTAGTTGAAACAATTATGCGCAAACTTTGCTTGGGAACAACACAGGGAGGACACTTCCTTGTTTATGTAACGTTCAGCTTATCAGGAAACATTGCCTTTGGGATATCACTCTTCCAATTAGTAAATCCCAAGACGAACTTTGCAACATCATGAAGTTCCTATTAAGCACTCTGTCAAGGGAACAGGATCAGCAGGCGACTGACCATCTACAGCAAAGGATGGAGAAATGAGCTGAAAGATAAAACATTAAACATAAAAATGGCAAAGATAGAATCATACTTCAGCCACGCTAGAATTAGCCTGTAAGCAGTCCACTTAGGTATCTGCTGGGATGCTTCTGAAAATCGAGCTTGTGTTAGTGCTCAAATTTAGGTATTTTGATAAACAGCTTTAAAACAAAATTCTTCATTAATTTGACTAATTGCCTGACATTTATGTGTTTATATTTATATCCTGGGTTTATCTATTTGTTGAACAGCTGTTCATAAATGGCTCTGCAGATGAAATCCTGGGTTCAATCCCTGACTGTCCTCATCCTCTTGGTTTCAAGAAAAAAAAAACAAATATCCCTGATAAACCTGGCCAGGAGTACTCTGCAAAGGGAAATAAATATACCAATAAACACCTTTGCAGGTGACAAAATCAAAACAGACAGAGGTGACGTGACTTGCCCAAGGGAGATAAAAAGCCAAAAGCAGAAAAGGGAATGGCTCCTGGTCTCCTGGTTTGGGTGAGTTTGTCTGATTCACAGTCATGTGTATGGCTTTGAACAGTACCTCAGAGGACGACTCCTTTAACTTACATCTTGAGGACAAATTACGAAATTCTATAAGGACACACAAAGGCAAATAACCCACCAGTGATCCAGGCTAGGGCCCGGCCGCCTGTGGAGCAGCTCTGCTGAAGAGGCCTGGGGGGTCCTGGTGGGCAGTGAGGTGAGTCGGAGCCAGCAGTGGGCCCTGGCAGCAGGGATGGTCAACAACATCTGGGATCGTGCTATCAGAGGCATGGCCAGTGTATGAAGGGAAAGGTTTATTCCCCTCTATTCAGCTCTCCTTAGACCACATCTACAACATGGCATCCAGTATTGTGCCTCCCTCCCCCAGTAAAAGACAAACATTGACAAATTGGAATGATTTCAGGAGAGGCCACCAAGATGGCCAGGACCAGAGCACCTGCCCTGTGAGGGCAAGCTGAGGGAGTTTGGCTTGCTTAGCCTGAAGAAGACATGGCTCCAGGAGGAACCTAACAATAGCCCCAGTGCCTATGGGGAGCTCACTGAGGAGGTGGAGTCAGGCTCTTCACAGTGGTGTATGTCAGGAAGATGAGACAGCTGAAATGGGAGTTTTGGAGTGGGTATAAGGAGAAACTTAATCACCATAAGGATATCCGGAAGTAGAACAGGTGGCCCAGCGAGAGGTTGTGCAACCTCCTTTCTTGGAGGTTTTCAGACCCATTTGGGTAAAGCCCTGAGCAACCTGATCTGACCCCACAGCTAACTTTGACAGGAGACCTCCTGACGTCCCTTCACACCTGAATTATCCTGTGATCCTATGACACTGACTGTGACTATTTATACCTCATGTGAACGTTTTTTACTGGCAAAATCACTAGAAGTCATCTCACTAATAGCATGCAACATCTATATTTTGTACAATAATCCTGAATGAGTGTTCACAATTTCAGACTAATTGAAGTGAAAATATAAGCTTAAAAATACAAATTAGTGTTTGTACATATTGTTCAAGAAAAGGAATGTTTTCCAATATTTAGTATTAGAAAAGTGAATAATTAACATTAACCTAATGTTCCTAATAAACAATAACTTAAATCATTCCATTAGTGAAATTTTAGGGGTACCTTTCTTATGTCACTTCGTACAGCTATTGGGTCTCTGCTTTAGAAAAACAACACTCTTTGTTGACACCACAGTAAAAAACAAGCTTATTGACTGTGTCAGCAGAGTAACATCCAGTTACAAAATACACTAGAGATTGCTCCATATAATTGTGGGTGCAGTATTGGTAATATACATTTCTATAAATGCTCAACTATGTTGGCATTGTTTATGAGGACACACCATTTCTAACAATTTTGTTGTCGTCATTTTTTTTAATTGAAGCAACATGTACAACACGTAAAAAGGGATGGCAAAATCCTCATGGATAGATTGAACTGGTGTTTCAAGGATAACATCGATAAATGGGCAGACGTGGTGCTTATGGACATGGTTTAGTGGTGGTTTTGGCAGTGTGAGGTCGATGGTTGGACTCGGTGATCTTAAAGATCCCTTCCAACTTAGATGATTCTATGATTCTACAGATTTTTTTTCACAGAAATGAGCATTATCAGGCAGTCCAAAGCTGCTTCTAACTAATACTGAGGCTCATTATCAGTGATAGTCCCTTCAGCAGTCAATAGCTGGCAGAAAAGGGCTTGAATTTGTGCATTTCCGTTAGTAGTAATTTCATATTGCTCAAGCTCCTAGTTCCAAAAACCCACCATTGCAGCCCTCTTCAAAGATACAGCCCATGATGCTGCGCGTAAGCAATGGCAAACTGTACTGGTTCAAATGTGCTAGACAGTGATTGAGACACAGCCGATCCACAAACCATGTACTCTTTTGTGGCACAGTGAAAGCCTTTGCTGCAAGCCGTGATGAAGAGTGTCTTGCTACTAAATCTAGAATTTAGCAGGTATCTTCTCACACGTCTACTCAGCGTGACTGTGTGACCTTCAACCTAATCAGATCACAGTGTAATCCTATGCAATTCTGGTGAGGACTGACAATAAGCTGTTGGTTCCAAATGCATTTATATATGACAGGACACAACAGCTCAAACAAAAAACTGAACATCTTCCTGTGACTACCTCCTTCTGTTTATTTTTGCTTTTTGTCGGTATTCCAGAAAGCTATTAAAACTGATAAAGAGGGATTCACTGACAACAGTAGCGACTGAAATACAAGGCTGTTTTTAAGCTACAGCTTCTGTCTTTTCACTTGTTGCTCCTATGTATTTCTTGTATCAGGCCTTTGCATACTCTACTGCTTAAACCTTTATCTCTTCTCCTGAGCCAACTCTGGTACTAATGTCTATCTACTTTTGCTGCTGTTCAGTCAGCTAAATCAAGAAAATCAGTGGTGAATATATAATTTTGGCTAGGGATAGCTTTAAAACTCACCTGGTTCCAAAACCCTTTAATTAGTTAGAGGGGATTGCAAACTTCAGGAACCTAAAAATGAAAAGGCTGAGCCTTAAAATTGTTATTATTTCAAGTGATTCACCTCAAAATCAATTTAACGTTTCCACAACAACTCATTCTTCTTTTTCTGTCCTCTTCTCCAAAAATTCCAATGTCATTATAAATGCTGGGAATAATTTTTTAAATTAGTACGTTTGCCCCTTTTCCACTTGCAAAAAGACAGCAGCTTGAAATATTTCTAAATTCAACACCTTTCCTTATGTGTAAACTAGCATAATTTCATCTAAATGTGAACAAAGCTTTACAATCAAGAGGATTCTCTCAATCTTGAAGCAAGGACGCGGCACATTGTCTGTAGTACCTAAAGGCAAATGTACCACCCTGTCACCCTGTGCTGAGACTCCCTGAAGCTGTTGAGGAAACACTGGATGAAATGCAGTCCATGATCTCTATAGCCCAGAAATGCAGATGAACCGTGTCCAGCAGCCGCAGTTCAGAGGAACCCCAGGATAACAAGTCTCCATACGGCCCCTGATAGCGACGACTGGCAGAGTGCCATAGCACACATCTCTGCAGTCAGATCTAACTCATGTTCCTGGATCCAGAGGCCAAATGCTGCATCTGGAAGCTAAAACACCACAGATTTTTGTCTGCTTCCCACCCTGACCACTGACAAGCACAGGATGCACTGATGTAGAGATTTCTCCTGGGCAGTAATAGAGAAGAAAAAGAACAGAGGAACTTTGAATTAAAACTGTGTGACACTGTGTGTCAAATGCATAAGGATATTTTAATGTTTTACTCCGAGAAAGACCTGCCTCACAGCTGATACCTTTATTGGCTCTGGCTGTCAAAGTATATGTGCTTGCTTTAAGTTGCCGTCCTTAGTGTTGTTTCTATTCCTTGTGACTCCTCTGATCTGTGGCTCCTTCAAACTCAGAGCACTGTGTTTATCCAGGGAGTGATGGGATGCTGATATAAAGACACTTGTGATAATCAAAACCCTTCTGGGTTCCCCTGTGGTGTGACAGCCTGGCGCTCTACCTCTGCGTGCCTTCCTGCCATTTCTCTTTACACATGCTTTTTTAAACACCTGACGCAGCTTGCCGTGTATCAGAATACGTGTGGAGGGGAACGGTGTAATTTTAACCTGTGGGAGACCAGCCCTATGTAGTAGGGAACAGGGTACACATTTGTAGATACCAAAAACCTGTAAGTAACAACGGTCAGAAAGTTTCATTTTCACTGTTCTTGGGGAGATCTCCATGCCAGCTAAAGATCAGAAGGAACATTGATAACTTACAGTTTTTTATTTGTGTTCACTGAAGTGATCTTGGAAGGGTTGGCAAGGCATCCATGGTCATAAGACTGTGCACAGGGATTCTCAGAAGCCATTGAACACCACTGTAAGGCACTGTCAGCCACTGAAAACAGCTGTAAGCCATTATTTTGCTCAGCACACACAAAGTCTTAAGGTCTTACATCTTTGAATGACTTGACCCAAATTTTGTCCTTGGATGCATTGGGATATAAAGTATTTGTGTCTGTTCGTACAAATTTTTGGAGAGTTGAGTGTCAAGGTGTTTTTTTATTAAGTATTAATAATAGCTATATGCATATTTCATTAGAGGCCTTCATCAAAGCCATGAGGTGTGTATCAAAGGAAACTCTCTTTCCTGGTGTCATACATATCATACAACCTTCACCAGAGACATTGCTAGAATGGGAAATCCCCTTGGGAAATGAGTCTGGAGAGATAAAACAAAGGTGAATGATGAAACAGGGTCAAAAAGGAAGAAAAAAAGATTTTCCCCTTTGCTATTTAGATACCTATTGTGATTTTGTTCAAAGCAGCAGCCTAGCAGTGGTTCCTTAGATTTCTAAAAAGTGGTATTTTTTGCCAAGAGAAACATAAACACTTCACAGTGAAGCATACTTCCATGGGAACTTTCTACAGGCCCTTGAAACATCGCCAACGTTTGATTTTGTGTAAACAGTCAGCTATCTGCAGATGACATGTAAAATTTGTACATGTAAATCAACTGAAGCCTGCACAAATGCGTCGGTCATGTGAATAGTCTTGTCAGCATCATCTGAGCTTCCTGGGGACTGGGAGTGTCAGAGAATAATGCCTGGATCAGTAAAGTCTAGTAACTGTGTTTGCAATGGAGGTGACAAGGGGAACATTATGCCCACCTGAAGTTCACATCCTTTTGAGGAAGAGTTTCCTTAGCGAGAAACGGTTCAGAAAAATGGCAGGGGACTTTTACTGAGAAAGAACAAGGTATAGAAAAAGAGTAAAGGACATAAGTACCCAAAAATACTCAGAAGTTATAAACAGAGAACGTATTTATCAGTATGGTGTTAGATCTCCCAAGAGACCGGGTCTTCTAAGCTCTTGCTTCCTATTTCCCTGCTGACAAGCTGGCAGCACTGAGGGCAAAGAGAAGCTGCACCTTAGCCAAGCAGCTGTGTCTTTACACAGTCGCTGCCCTCCTCCACACAGTGCTGTGCTCCAGTTTCAATCTGCACGAGCCACCTGGGAGATGTAGGCCAGGTGCATGTAAGGGAGATGGCATCAGCCTCACTGTCCACAGATTAACTGCAGGCACATCCAGAAGTAAAATGGAGAAACGTATTCAACTTTTCCTAGACAAATGGGGAAAAAATGGTGGAAAAGGAAATTTAGATATTCTGCTGGAAGAATCCAGTCAAAAGTAAATATGGAAAAATAACATGCAGGAGCAGAAAAGTTACATTGCTTGGCACGTTTAAAATCAGCCATGCTGGTTTAACTGATAAAACCATGTGTAAGGAGCAGTCCTACACTGCTGGAAGCTGACAAGATGACCTAGTAATTTCTTTCCACTTGCACATTCTTTGGCACCAATCTGTGCGACTTCACACCAGTTTTGGACATCAGCAAAATCTATTGCTCATTCTGAGACTGCAGGTGAGAGAAGAACTGAACAACCTGACCCTCTGATAACCCATTGGCTAACATGGAGTTATGTGTGTGATTTTCCAGTTGCTTGTTTTCTGGACAGAAAGTGTTTCTTGTTAAAAGCCACAATGGCTGCTAAGAGTGGGGAGCTCATAGCATTGCATCAAAACCAGACATCCGTCAAACATGAAAAAAAAAAAGTTGATGACGTTGGTAAATGTCTAGGAAACTCAGGGAAATGTCTAGGAAACTATGGAAACGTGTTCACATACATTGTATGAACCAGGTCCGTATGAGGCTTCAAGAGTCAAGTCAAAATGTGGCAAAAGGAAAGAAAGTAAAAACTTCAGCTGTCCTTATATTCCACTATCTTCAAGTGACTTCTTAGACCTAAGGGTACTCTGCAAGTGACAGGTATAATCTGCCCTAGTAAAGCTCAGTCTGCTACGAATGGCTGTTTGAAGGGGCAGTGTAGGAGTGTATGAATCAGACGACCTCAGATGAACGGCCAACAGGAGTCAGAGCTAGCAGACCATTTTTCAGTTCTTGTTTTTAGCAGGAGCCTGTTCTTTCAGCAGCAGCTGCTGCCGATGGCTGGTGGCAAAGAAATCTGTTTGTGTCATGCAGATTCTTCACGACTGTTTTTCTTTCTCTGAAATAGAGATAATTTCATGTTCTTCCTACGTATGCTAAGAAAACATTAAATTCTCTTAAATGAATATAATAATACTGTATATACAGCACAAATGAAAGATGAGTTCTCATTAAAGTATTAGAGCCCGCCCAAAGTTTTGTGGCACCCTAAACTGTAACACATGGCAAGTCGAAACATTTTTTCCTCATGCTTGGTTTCTTCTGCATTTGCATTCCTACCTCAAATACATGAATTGCCTGGGGCTTTCCTCAGATGATGAGGACTCTTCAGCCATTTTAAGGATTTCTGTGGTCTCTGGAGACTTCCTACTTGAGGCTAGAAGTGAAAAAGAAGATATGAATTCCACATTCAAACCTGGGGATTGAGAAGTGCTAACCTACGGTGCAATTTCCTCCTGTTTGAGTAAGAGAAGCTGGCTAGTATATGTGAAACCAGTGTGTGGCTACTGACTGAAAAGGACCCCTTTGTAGTCTAAAAGGATATACAGGTCTAGTGCCACTGCAGTCTTTCCCAGAAAAGGACACACCATCTGTCAAAGAGATCACATATTAGAAAGTGAGATAATTTGGTCTTATTTTCACACTGACACAGGAGATAAGGAAACTTCATTTACCATCTGAGTCTGATCTCAGAGATACCAGAGACTTCTGTTCAGGAAAGACACTTCAAGACCAGACTGAGTTGACAGCAATTATACCCCTGATTATGTCACCTGCCCATATAGTGTCATGATTTTCCTGACATTTTGTTTCTGTCCTTCTGGAAGGATTCCCTTCCCTTTGTTTCTGTTCACTACAGCTGAGCAGAAATTTAAAAAATGTTGATGCCAAAAAAGTTATACATAACTTGGGAAAACATTGTTGTTGGAATTTTGTTTCAAGAATTTGCTTCTGCTGAAAGATTAAAGCCCCAAGTTGGAGAGGAGGGAGAGGTGAGAATAGCCAGATTTTAGCTGCTAGGATCTGAAAATATTTTCATGTTCTGAGTAAAACATTGAAATATTGACACTCTTGCTTTTTTGAAGACAATATGTTCAAAATTCAACCGAAATCTTTCAAGGCCTACAGCAAATTTCAGGATTTTTTTTTTTTTTGCATGAGAAAGGGTTATTATTGATCATAACTTGCAATATCCTAATGCATAAATCATTTTGTATGCTCTGCCATATAACTAAAGATTTAGACTTCTGGAGGAGCTCGGTAACTTACTATTTATCCTCTATTTTTAAACTGAGATGGGTACAAAGCATCTAAATTAAGACATTAAGGCATACATGTTTAGAAAAATGATCCTCGCTTTCAGAACTATTAGTTGAAAAGCAGTTGAATTTCTGACTAATATTCTACTTGACAGGCATAACCTATCTAAAATGTTGCTAAAATATGCCGAGTCTTTTACTTGTCAAGCATATTAAAAATGATTTAAAAAGTCAAAACTAACTCTGAATGTTCACTTATTATTACACTTTGGAGACAATTATAGCCCAGAGGCTGCCAAATCATCGTGAAGAAAAGGTGAGAGTTTTCCAACCATTTTTTTGTGTCACTCTTGCCATACAAGGCACACACACAAGATTATCACAAAAGTCTGGATAAACTGTCTCTGATTACCTCCCACATGTGAGACCGATACACCCTGCTCATGATGTGCACGCTCTTTTTTTCTCTATGAATGATGCCATTAGGAGGTGATTTCAGGAAGAAAGAAGCAAGCTCATAATTATTTTTAATAGCTATACAGTATTTTTGTCAGATATTAAAAACAGCTGTCTATGTCAGCAGCTAACATCTGAGTAGTTTCTCAAGTAACAGTTGGCTTTAAAAATAATTGCCTGAGTTCAGGATATGTGATGTTATGAAACAGAACATACAAGTACCAGATTAAAACAAAACAAAAAAAAAATGGTGCAAGATCAATTTACATTTTATTGCAGTTTTTCCAAAGTATTCGTAGGGAATCGTGTATGGTACTGCACTAACAGGCAAGGTGTTTCCCCTGTCCCAAAGAACCTACAGCCTTAAAGTAGCATACCCTAACGTAGGACTAAAGGCCAAAAATAAGTAAGGATGTGAGATTATTACTGTGGATTATAAAGAAGAGAGTTAGCTTGGAGATACATGTTAGGGGGAAGACTGCAGAGTGAGTGAGAAGAAGGTCTGACAGATGAAAGCAGAAAAGGTATCCTAGCAGGATAGAAGGAAGGAAGCAAAGCAGATAAAAGGAGCAGGAAAATGAAAGGATTGGGAAGAACAAAAGAACGAGAGAAGATAAAACCAGGGGTGAGGTGATGAGATATGCAAAATTCTATACAGACACCTATAAAATTAAAAACACACCCTGGTGTGTACAAAACCTACCCACACCTTCTTTTCACTCAGAGATCACTCTTATGCTACCTGATAGTCCCATAGATATGCACTCCATTTCACAAGTATAAAGGCACATAAAACCCACGTCCAATTACCCTCCAGTCTAAATCAGATACAACCCTCTGCTGAGCAGCGATTTATATACACATTGAACTTATTACCATGAGACATCACATTGATTATTACAAGGGCTATACACCATGCTGAATCTTGATATGTAAATAGATACAGGTTGAGACCTCTGTATGTATGCTTCCCACTTTATTTCCAGTCTAGTGCTAATCCTATAACTAAGAACCTAGCTACCATTAAAAAACATAAAAGCTTACTGATGGTACCCAGTATGATACAGCACATGAAAGCGTCATCACATGAGATCTTCAGGTGGTGAAAGAAGCGCGATGATAAAGTAAGGGAGCAGTGTTTAGGAGGCACTGCTTTCGTGTATACTCAAGGCTGCAGAAATTACTGTTTGGGTGAAGTTTTTGTTTCATTTGGTTTGGTGGTCACACCCATCTTGTTCCGAGGGCCAACTGGTTGCAGGATACCAATGAGAAAAAAATTACAGCAGTGGGCTTTGAGATCATATTTGAGATGTAACATAACAAACGATTTCAGAGCTGGAGTCAGCTGGAGTCAGTTCAGAGCTTCAGAGTCAACTACTAGAAGAAGATGCCTGTAGAGCAAGAACCCATCATTCTGGCTGTGTGGATGTGCAGTAAAACCTGAGAAGGGATTTCAAAGCTTATATAAATGAGTATGGTGAATGTTAACACAGACACACGTTCACGTGAGTGTACACAGTCTTCTAAGCAGAAAGATAAGCATACAAGTAGATGTAATAGTTAAAAGAGGGAGCAATAGCCATAACCATGCACCTACACATTGAATCCTAGGAACATTTCATCAAATGCTCATAGCTCTGAGACCCCTATTTTTACTGTTAGTTCATGTGGTGTTTGCAGCAGGGTGATCTTGCACTGAAAATGTTTATCCTGCTCTATGGTATCCATGCAGTTTAATACAGGATGTGACTGTAGGAAGATTAATATCAGTCACAAAAGATTCATGTTTCATCTGGAATGTCTATTTTCTTGCTCCCAGAATAAGGAAAATAAAGTATGATCAATTTCTCAGGGCCGCCCATTTTTCATGGGTCTAATCAATACATACCATGTTTAATTAATCTAGCAAATCCTGTCACACTTGACCTGAGTTTGCACTTCTCTCCTAGCCATACAAATACAGCAGTAGCCTCAAAGTCACTGTCCTGATGACTCACTACCAAATAAAATTGTCCTGCTGGATGAGTCTGACCCTTCAACCACCAGTGGATGAGCTCTGCAGCTGACGAGGAAGAGGAGAAAGCTTACTGAGAAGAGCAGAACACACAGGTGGTGTCTCCTGCTCTCAGTACAACAACTCCTGCCTGTTGGCTGGAGCCCTGAATGTTTGCTGAACATTTGCTGGAGCCCTGAATGTTTGATGAACGTTTGCTGAAACCTTTGCCACAGCCTGGTTAGGATGGTTGGCACAGTTTGCCTGTGCTGTGGGGAAGGGGGAAAAAAGGCAAGGCTGGGAAAAGGGTCACATCCGGAATGCCTTGTAGGAAAGCGCTCCTGAGGGCTGTGGTCCTCCTCAGCACACAGCAGATGAGGGCAGATGGTTAGTCCTTTCCAGCCTTACTGACCTTTGCTGCCTTTCTGGACTTTTTGCCACAGAGGTGGCTTAAAATGTAGCCAGTCCGGTGTACGTCTTTCACATATTGAAAACAAGCACGTTAAAGGTGCCAGTGTTACGTACTGTTGCTCTGTCTTCATCAGCTTTCGGGTTTTTCTAGCAATTACAGGGAGGTGCCTATCACATTGATTACAGGCACTGTCGAGTTTGCCACTTCCCTTCATTACGTGTGGCGGCTCTGTTACCCCAGCACCAACGGCAAAGGAGATAACATCACACACTTGTTCTCTCTCCTGTCACCACATCCCACATTTTTACAAGCAGTTCAGCATGCTGAGAAGTGATGGTGGGCATGTTCTGTTTAACAGACCAGTGTAAGAACTGCAGCAGTAGACATTAGGAGGGATGACTACGGAAGCAGAAGGGCTCTTATTTTAATCTGTGTCAGATACTGGTTCCCATGGACACCCTCACTGCTTAGCTGGAAGTATTTGAAGATATCCAGAATATCTATTTGGAGATCAAGAAGAAATACGTGGCAGATAACCTTATCTCCAAGCAAGTAAGAGATGCAAAACCATGAGACGTTCCAGAAATAGCAAAATTGGTCTAATGACTGGCCACAGCGCAGAGTTTGGTATTAAAAGGTAGGAAGGGAGTGCTTCTATCATAACATCCCCAAAACTTTCCTTATTATAAGTTCAAAAGTGAGTCTGGACAATTTAAGATTCAGGCAGCTGCTCCTCTTTGAGGAAATAATTTCTTGAAGGCTTTGTGGTATCTTTTTAGTGGTAGTGGTTACACCACTAAAAATGACAAATACATCTGAAAACCATTGGCACTGCAGCCTGCATTGTCATCCTGCATGTCCAACAGGTTTCACGTAAATGCTCGAGGAGGGAAGTTTACAGGTTTCTTTAAGTAGTGTTTTGTCTGTCTATTACCCATCGCTTCTCTGTGCTCTGTCAGAAGATTCAGCTAATATTGCATCATCTTGCTCAAGTAGTATCATGTTGCCAGGTTAATATCTGGATTAGCATGTGGATTAAAAGCTGCAGAAAGGTCTAATAAATAAAATCACATTGTCCACAGTTAAACGATGTTCACTTTTACATGTTGTTAAAACACTCTTCTTTATGTGCCAACATCACGAAATCCATGATTTCAGTGGAGGTCACCTGCTGTTGGGATTCGGTATTTTAGTTTCTGTGTATCTTTGAATCAAAAGTTCAATAAGACTTATTGCTATGACAGAGTCTAGATCTAGTTTGCTGTTGTGTTTTCGTGGGTTTTTTCGAACTAGCATACAGTTCTGCAGTTCTCAAGTTTACTTCCAGTTGAACTTTGCTGAAGAAAGCAGTTTTTATGGCTTTTACTTTTTAAGGACAGTTATAGGTAATACTAAGCAGGCCTGTATAATATAATTGGCAGGGAAGAAATTGTATATACAGAGGATTTAAAGCAAGAGAGAACTTGACAGATAACGTACTTTCACTCGGTATATGCAATTTCTATTTAACCCGGGTTCTGTTTTAACAACATATGAGAATCTCACGTCTCCTTCTCTTTCAAACCCAGAGCAATTGTTATAAATGTAGATATTTGGCAATTTACTGTTTGAAAAAAGTATTTAAATAGATGACATTGTATCTAAGGCAACAGATGATAATTTCAACATAGCAATTTTCAGCTTAAATCTATTATCAGCGTATTTAACTTTCCTCCAAAATTTTTGTACTTTTTAAGACAAAGCAGAATTCCCTGTTTCTGGAGGCAATGCGGTCTTCAAAGCGTCAATGAAGGCATTTTAAATCTTTGTTACTGCTTATATTTGACTATACAGCTGCTCTAAAGTACTCTAATGTGTCTTTTTGCTTTAAGTCAAATTTTTTTTCCTGAGCACAATGACTTACACATTGTCTCATAAAAAGTGTTATTATGTCCTGGAAGCCCTTGCTAACAGCTACGAAACTGTTGGTGTTTAATCGGTTGATGGACACTTTTATCTGAAACGATCTGCTCACCAAAAGGTAATCTGTAAATTTTAGCTGAATTTCTTCATTTTTCAGTGTTAAATTCCCATGACTCAAAACATTTCCTTTCTTTCTAATAATTCTTCATTGCAGTTAGTGACTGACTCTTCTCTCTACTACTGCTGATTTCCATTTTGTACCAACTCCCAAGAGAGTCTTTTACCAGTATTACCCACATGCTAAATAGGTGAAAACATGATTTTTCTCTCCAGGAATATTTCTTTATTTTTGCAATGTTATCTGAGTTAAAGTTTCTGTTGTTTGTATTTGAATCATTACCCCATTTTCTCCGCGACGTTAGCGGCTGCAGGACAGAATTTCAGGTTAGGGATATATTTACACTGTTGGTTTTGCTGTAACTGCAGATGGTGCTGACATACCTGAGCGAGGCTGCAAAACCCACCAGGAAAGAAGAACACATAGTTTAGAAGTCAACCAACACACACCGCTTCACCCTGCTGCGCTACACTGCTGCCCCCTGAGTGCAAATACCCATCTAATTCATTTAAAACTAGCTTAGATATGTCTTTTTAAGCCTGCAGCCTGCCTTCAGTGCAGTTCAGGTCTACCTTTAGAGGAAGTAAAAATGATTCAGGAACTAACATGCCCATGAGTTTGGTGAAGTAACCAGCAATGTTCTCCGTGCAACAGCAATGGGAACTCCTGAGACTGCAGCCCCATAAACAGCAGTTAAGCTTCACGGAAAAATAAGAAGCAGAGGAGGTATTAGACCATTTCATAGGTGCCAGACTGAAATTGCAAATCTCTACTTACTGGAAAGCAAAACAAAACAACACAATAATTTATTCTATATGGTTCCCTAACTGCAATGGGACTGATCTGATATTGCTGCTCAGACTCATAGTTCTCAATAGACCTCAGCTAGTATTGCAAGTCAATTATTTCATTAGTTTGATCAGTGGATTAAATTACACAATTTTGAATAATCCTATTCCATTTACATGGTCAGTCTTTTGCCATCATGGTTTATAGGAACCTTACTACACAAAACCATGTATCTCTGTGAGTTTGACAAGCACAGACCCTCATCCTTGACCTTTAATATTAAAAATTATGGGTTTGTGGTGAATTAAATTATTTGTCTAAAAATATTTAATAGAGATTTTTTCTTCTAGCTTATTTGATGCTACTGAAAGCACAAAACTTAGAAAGCATGAACGGTCATTTCAGAGCCCAAGGAAAATGGTAGATAGCTGTTTTCTGATTTCAAAGAAAAGCTATGCCAACAGTTGTCTGTGCCAACTTTATATAATTCTCTCAAACAGCAGCATAAACTGGGAAACACTCTGTCTGCCAGAAGTATTCTTTCCCTGTTCTTTACTTCATACAAATTTCACCGGCAGAATAAACTTATTTCTTAATGGATTAGCAACACCCAACCCCTATTTCAGCCTAATACAAGCAGTGAAAGCCATGCCAGGTACTGCCAATCCAAAACCAAAACACAATGTCTTTTAGCCTCATGCTGTCATTGGATAGGTCACCTCTCAGCCTTTGTAGATGTACGAAATCTCACTCGTCTATTATATCTAAAACAGTATGACTTCTCAGATTGTATCAAAGTGCCAGCAAACTGCACTTTTTATCACTTTCATCACCACTTATAAAAATGGTTCTAAACTCCTAAAAACATCTAACAGCCTTTACACAATTTGCCCTCCAAATACTTTAAGCTTTGATTAATATCCTTGAGCTTAGACGTGCTGCTACTTTGGAGATGTTTCTTCCAGTTTAAATTTAGCTTTGTTTCTTAGTTTGCAATATTGGGCAAAAGGAGAATTTAAGCCTACTCAGTATTTACACAAGAGACCACAACCCAGGGAACAAGTGAGGCTGTGATTTCACCATTCTTAATACCAGACATGCATTACCACATCCCTGAACAAGACAGACTCGTCCCGGGTCACACAGAGGTACACAATCACATTGCAGAGGATAAATGGGCCAGCAGCCATACGACATGATGCACTGATTTGGTCAGATTAATGTTTTTAATTTCAGCTTGATGCCAGCTACAGGAAGACAGACAATAACGTACAATGAATATCTACATTAAATTCCATACAGCATTTGATCTATTTATCACATACTAGTGTCTGTTCATTATTAGGCCACCATAGTCGATTAGAATGAAGTTTTACAAATCTCTACTCTTAAGAACAACCCTTATTCATGTTGACTGCATTTGAAGTTAATAGCAATGTTCACCTTGCTTGGGCAGGTAATACTGTCTTAATTTCCTTGTGACCTTGTAAGAACTGAGAAAACAAAAAGGTTATAGCAATCAATTGATCTCAAAATTTTATATTTTCAAAATAACTAACCAGCATTTCAACACTGCAAAATCATCACAAACAGATCTTTGAATAAATGTAAAACATTTCTAGGATATTTAAATTCCCTTTTAATAGCATCCCTATTTTAGCTTTTACCAGTTCTGGTGTAAATCAAAGTATCTGTCTGAAGTGTAATAAAAGGTCACTCTCCTTTTTATGTGCACTGAGAGTTTCAACCATTTTCCAAACCTCCTGAATTCCTGAAGAGTTCATTTGACAATAGGAAAAAGGCTACACAGATAATGGGCAAAGCCTTAGTGACTGAATATAGTACCACTTGTTATCTGCTGACACTTACACACAGGTTCAGAGTTGTTTACTCATTGATAGAGATCATCGGTTGCTACTAATGAATTATGTTATTTGAAGCAGCCAGGCAGAAAGCTGGAATATCAGGGCTGAACAACACAACCGGTCGGCAACACAAAATGCTTTTACAAGCCCGTGCTTGGCAGTTGGATGTAAAATAAGCTTTCTGCCACCACATTAAGAATGCAATGGCATTGTACATCTATAGAACTGTATAGGCTTATTTTAATTACATAAACCTGTGACACAGTATATCTTAGAGACCAGACCCAAGTGCAGGAATTTAACGTAGCTGACATAGACAGGAAATCATTCATGTGGAAATTAAATCCTCATCATTTTACAAAAGCCCTGTCCAAAAGCTTGGATTGTGATAATCAGTCCAGATCTCCAGGGCTGAGAACAATCCAGGGTACAGAGGTAGCTCTAGTGTCTCTAAAAATTCTTCCAAGTTCTGCCTTGTTTACAAATTACAATTCTTGGGCAAAATTATTAAGAATAGAGCAATGCTATGTTCCAACAACTTGGTATTCCAGAAACGAACTCCAAGTTCCAGCACGTCAGATCTGTCAACATCCTGGACACAATTAGTGCTTCTGACCCTGGCAAAGCATCGAGGTAGCTCTGATGGATGTAAAAGATTCAATAGAGAACAGTCACTAAACACACAAAATTCTTCAGGTATTTTAAACACAAGCCAAGAAATAACTCTGTACTATGTATAGTATAACATTTCCTTTTATTAATCCTTCCTGCACTGGACACCGAACTAGAGCTGGGACCAAACTTGGCCAAATCCTTAGTACTGGCAGAGAAAAAAACCACACCCCTATTGTGCAAACACTCAGATGTGAGCATTAGTATGCTAATAATATCACTGTTTCTTATCAGTTCTAAGACTGGGTTTACCTTTCCGTTGAATAATAGCAATGATAAAAGCAATCCCGTAAGACTCTACAGAGCAATGCACTAAAGGCTGATTGCATATCATCACACAGGCGTAGAGACTCATTATTTAGAAACATATAAAAGGAAAGACACCACAGGATACTCGTGGAAAGAGTACCACTCCTAGCTTCCTTATGGATCACCCTCCCATCCCTCCTGCACATCTGCATGCAGGAGGACAGGGAACTTGGGACAGGAACCAACCTTGCATGGCCTACATTAGGTCAAACAAACACAGCAGTTAACTTTCAGGCATATTGGAGCTACTCTATTATTAATCCATTTTAGGATGGAACTCAAATTGAGATGTGGACAGAGGTAAAGAAGAGCTTGGTTTAATCTTTCCCAATCATCATGCAATAGTGACAGCTTTTCGCACACAGAAAACAAAGCTGTACTCCAAAAAAGGATGTAGCGATGAGTTCAGAGCAAAGCAATCCTTGAAAGCAGGAAAGTCCTTCCTACTGCTTTTCCTGAGGTGGTATGCTTCAGAATAGCCCTTGTCCTGGGCAGCACCAACAGCACCATGTAGTCAATGGTATTTTGGAGAAGGAACAAATAAAAGGAGGATTATTTTATGTAGCAACATAATGCTGTGTTTCAAGGATAGAAAGAATGAGAAAATGTAGGAAAAGTTTGTCAAAGATAGACATGCTAAATACCTATAAACTTTGATGGAAAACGCATGTAAGTGAAATAAAAATAAGAAAGAAAGATAAAAAATGCATGTTCATACATATAAAAGAGCTTTAAATATGTACATAAAATATATGGAATCATAAGACATAAGAACGGCAGACATATTTAATATGGCTACCAGTGCAGGAAAGTACAGAACTCTAAGAAAAAGAAATGTAAAGAAAATAAAGGAAAGCAAAACTGGTAACACCTGAAGATGATAAAACAAATTTTTTAAAGCACCATAGTAAGAAGACACAGGGTTTTATACAGAAACTCCCTTGAGAGGAAATAAACTTATAACTGAGTGAACATACTTTAGTTCAAGCCCACATTCATTCCTTCCTTCAAGAGAGAAAAAATTTTTCCTTGGTGGCGTTTTCAGTTACAAGAATATGTTTCTATCACTTTTCCTTGTAGCAACACCTTTTCTGTGAATAAATCTGCCAAACAGAAGATTGCTTCCAGGCAAATCATAAAAGCTGCAAAGGTATGAGTGTCTTTCACAGCAGTGAGGTGTTCACATCTCAAAATAATTGAGACTGTTCAGGTGCTAACCTAATTAAGGATGTCTGTCTCAATTTAAGCTTAGGCTAGATGCAAGTCGGGACAGTAGTTATCAACAGATCATCTTCTTTCAGATCAGTTACTTTGGTTTCCATTAAAGGCCACAAAAGCATTAAAATGTAGGCATTGTTATTAACCTCCATACTAATTTATTCAGAAAGGATTCTCCATTTACCTGGCTATTTCCTTAGCAGGAATTTCCTGATACACTGCTTAGAGTTAAAAAAAGGATTGAGACATCTTCTTGGCTTTTTTCCCCTTTCATGAGCAAATTTCCCATTCCTTAGTGTGACTACACTTTACTACTGTAAACACAGGTATCTTCCACAAATCCTAGACTTTGGGCATTATTTTCTTTAGTGACCCAGTTTTAATCTGAAATATCTATTGAGCCTATTTTGCTTAAGGACTGGTTCGTCTGTGATTTTTCTGTCTGATAGTCCATCTGGCGTCCTCATCCCCTCTCCACCCCTACAGTATTATTAATCCATTGGCCAACTGCACACAGACCTACAGGTAACACTGTATCAAATTGCCATGTATTTCACTAAAATTGGTTTCTGGAGAGGGAAAAGGAACCCAGATTAATGTTCTTCCTGAGCAAAAGCCTTCCATGTGCTCCATTTCCCTGCCTGAGCAGCCTGGCCAGTGAGTCAGAAGCACATGCTGATCTTGCCCTGACAATGTGCACAGTACGGTAGGAAAATTTGAAGCACAGGGCTGTGAGAAAGGAGCTGTTATTGTGTAAAATGGAGCCCTGCATGGGACATATGTAAGGAGCCCTAGACAGGACACATATCCACTAAAAAACAAGAGTTGTAACAAAATTACTCTAAAGAGTCATTCATAAGAAAGTAAGAGAACTTGGTTTTGATTCACAGTAAATAGAGAATTTTCAGACATCACCTCAGGGTGAGCTGGCAGGCTGCCTGGGGAGCTCTGTTACCTACCCTATGAACAGGCTCTGCTCTCACTGCTGATACTTTCAACACCAAAAAGAAAAGACTTAAGTATGGGACACCATGGTTGAGTCAGTTGTTCAAACCCTTGTGTGATTCTGAAGTCTTCCTTAGAGGTCTCATAAACGTCTCTGGGTACAGACATTGCTGATCGCCATCTCCCCTGGAAAGACCCTAATTTCAGTTGCTTCCAACTTTGTCAAATGTTAACTGGTTGGCTGGAATCTCTTCTCTTAGATATCTCTCTTGTTGATCATTTTTTTACCTTCCTATCTCTGTTCTTGCACTGTCCGTCAGAAAAAGATGCCTCCCTGTGCTTCACCATGACACAGTATCTCTGAGGAGGCTGCAGCTAAGGATGAAACCAAACTCACGTGCCAGCTGGCCAGCTGGAAGGTCAACCAGAAAGAGTTGTGAGTAGAAGCACATGGGCTCTTTCAGAACGACAATGGGAAGGAATTGGTGTTAGAGCCAGAAAGAATGGGCAGGAAGGGATGAACAGAAGAGAAGGTAGAAGGGGCATAGTGGCTGGACTTGGTTGCTTCACGTGACTAGAACAAGAAGCCACTGAGCATTAGTGGAGAACTGAGACCAGAACAGAACAAGGCACACTGACACATGATACACTTGATGGTACTCTGATCACCTGTAATGGTAGAGATGGGCACGAGTTTTGGGACTGATGGAAAACTGGGAGACACACTGCTGGGACAAAACAGGAGCAATAGGATGGCATCAATCATGATTAGGGAGAGCAGGCAGTGATCTTTCTATAGGCAGCCTACAGCGTTAGTGGAGTGAGACATGTAAGCTGGCTCCAAAACAAAGTAACTATTGCCATTAAGTTCCTGTGTGTGAGCTAATTCATCCATCTGAAAATTGGGACTTGTTACTAGAGGTGTGTCACCACGCTGATATAAAGATACCACTTATCTGATAGCTTGTGTTTCCTAATATGTATAGCATCATGTGGACATTTCAGCTCAAGTGGCTCTATCTCTATAATCCACTCCATACAAACAAATGTGTGCCCAAAACTATCAGAGCACACCTCCTTTCAAAGCCTAGAGCAGAACTGAAGCATCATTTTCCTCTTCTGGCAAGGCATATTTGTCACACTCAATGTACCTCATCTCTCAGATGCGGAGCTATAAATCCATTTGCTAAACATCAATCTCGGTCTCTCTAGGCTGAGACACAGGCACAATACTATTCTTAAAAGTCGATGCACTTGAAGTTGATTAAAGCTGTGCTTTGAAGATAAAAAGTCTGATAAAATATTATGTGCTTTGAAAATGAAGTATGAGACATCTTAAGTTGAGCATCCAAAATTAGGAGATGCTTTTGACAATTCTGACCTTAATCTCTATGTGTCTCAATATCCCACTTATAAAATGAGGATAAGAGTAGCACTTAATTTGTAGGGAACCATAGATTAGCTAATTTCCTGAAGCGTTCACATGCTATGGTGAGAGCACAGCACAATCACCCATGAAGATATTAGATAATCTTACATTTGATGCAGGATTTGCCAGCTGGATGTCAAGTAAGATCTGATATCAAATATTGAAGAAAGAAGAAATATGGAGTAGCTACCCCTTGGTTGAATAAGGCAGGATTTCCCAAAGAGGGGAAAAAAACAAAACCTGTACAATCATGTAACTAAAAGCTGTTTGATAACATGTATACATAAAAGGGGCAGATGAAATTTTCACAGGAAGCCTTTAGTTTTACATTCCTTACATTTTAGGCACCTGATCTTATAATTCTTGTCACTGTTTTGGTATGGTTTCCCCCTGTAGGCAACTCTATTTTAATTGCATAAAGAGTTTATTGCTTAAACTAGTTAAACAGTTTAAAAGTTTGAAAGTTCTGGTTTTCATACACAATGTAATGAAAAATATTTTTATTGTCCTTTTTATCTTTCCCATGTATTACTGATTCCTCTGTAAGTACTTTTATATTATGATAAAATAATTTCTTGTTTTCATTATTGTTACTGCAATTTTATCAGCAAGCTTAGCAGTTCATTAAATTGCATAATGCATGAAGTAGTTGGAATCAATTTAAGAATGGGAAAAAAGACTTTTATTAAAATAAACCCTTTCGTTCAAAAAAGATTCAACTGGTATCAAAAAGTTGTAAATGATATTTGTTGGTCAATACAATGCTCTTTTGAATGTATGTGCACAACAGTCCAACTTTCTGCCAAAGGGTAAAGTGAGTGTCCAAGAGAAGGAATTTTTGTAGGTCATTCCAAAAATTGAAACATTATTTTGGACAGAAAATAGTAACAATTGCATGTTTAGCAATTTGCATTTCAGCTGCAAAGCATGTCTCTTCAGTCTTAAATTTTCTAGTAAAAACATACCAGTTTTTTGTTTGTTTCATTTGTTTGTGTTTTAAATCCCCCAACTCTTCCTAGGAAAAATCCTACAAAACCAAGGAGTATAAAATGTAAACAACCTTCCTTCTGGGGGAGAAGGAACAGAGTGAATTGTATCTGCTGTTTCATTGGCAAGGCTTAGGCAAAACTTGGTGGGGTGATGGATAAAATGGTGAAGGATAAGAAATAAGATCTGTATTGATTGGAATATGGTTTTCATTGTATTTAAGAGTAACTAATGCAGACTGTAGTACATATGCAATCAGACTTAAATACGTTTACTAGCCCTAAATGTCATTTAATATCGCAGAAATATCTGAAATATGAATCTGCCCAGTGTAAACTAGTCACAAAAATATCAACCTTAATTCACTACAGTCTTTCCAGCATTACAGTCTTTGTTTCTCCTCTTAATAACTAATGTTAATTTGAAGATGAACTATATTCCAAATATGAACACCAGCATACTCTGCACAAATGTGTTCATTTAGTTCCATGAATCAATTAGTTAGCTTTTCTTATGAAATAAACCTCTTCCTTTTCAATACGTGTGCTATGCACCTCATTTTTGTGTTAAATTTGCTGATCTGAATATCTTCAACTCCACCCTGAATATTTTAAGCTCCGTATGGATTATTTGCATTTTCAGCTGTATTTCCATTGTATGTATTTCCATTTACTATGTTGCCAATAATTCCTGGGAGTAATCACTCAGTTCCACTGTGACAGCTCTCCCCAAAGTTGCCAGTCGCTCCTACGCATTTCTCAGCATTCTGGTTAATGCATGTCCAGAATGTACTTGCTAACGAAACAGATTCCAGTAGCTGTTATGAATTATAACACTGAATTAGAACTTTAATTTTACACCGCACAGATTTAAAACTTGTATGAATCTCCTTTCTCCCTGTCTTTCTATTCCCAGTCTCAAAGGCCAAGACCACCCTTACAGCTAGGCATTGTCAGAGATCTCTCGAGGCTTCTTCTAGGGATAGTGTGACTCCTACGTGAAAGTTGACAACATGATGATCTCCACTGTGCTATTTTCTATCTAGCAACGGAATAAGAAGAATTGAGTCAAACACAAAGCACTTCTTACCATAGATATCATTGATGAGTGCTGTACTTGGCTTTCTGCAATGCCCAATATGAAGTTAAATCGAATCAAAACTTATAGACAAGGTAGAAAGCCTCAGTGCTACGTGGATTTTTGCACTCTATTAGGCTACGGATGAATATCTTGCAACAAAAATGGAGAAACCCACCGGGGGAAGGAGAATGAGTATCTAGTTTTTTTCAGGAATAGCAGGCTTTATTGGGACACTGAGTGACAGCAAGGATAGGAGCAAAATTCTTACAGTGAAAACTACATTGCTCAGAAGGTATGTTACAACAGTACCTATGTACACATTTCAGGTAAGGGGATAAGGGAGATTACACAGGAGGCTATTAAGTCATTTGCCTATAAAATAGCCCTCAAGGGACACTTTTGTTCTCATCTCATCTGCAATTACTTGTATTGATACTTCTCACTCATCGTTTTGTCTCTCACTCTGTGTTACTTTTGACATAGTTTCTCCAATTCAGACCATGATTATCACCCTCCTTCACAAAAAACTACTTCTGCTGTGAATAATATAGCAATTAAATGCCTAATGTTACTGCCAATTTTGAGGTTATTGATCAAAATCTAAGTGCTGTTTTCTTACTTCCTACTACTAGGACATTGCATAATAACAACTGGACGTGACCTGGTATTTGTTGTTCTTCCTGTGGGTGTGGACATGTTGCATGCTGGTTAGTGATGGGGAAGGTCACCAGTCCTGCACATTCCTGAGGTCACCGGAAGCCTTCCTTACTCACTGCAGTTTATGCACCAGTCTTCTCGGATGTGCTATGCTCGTGTCTCTGATGAGATTTGTGCTGTTTATTAAGGGCCTGAACTAAAGCTGATTGAAGGAAATTAAAATGGGAGCATTTTGTTTCATTTCACTGCAAATCACAGTAAATGAAAACTGAAATAATAGCTGAGAACTAGAGCCAACATAAGACCTAAGTACCTAAAATCCTTCTGATCTGAGCATCACGTGGGATGCAAGAGGAGCGATTCAAAGCTTCTGGATGTTTATTAGGCTTCTGAGTTAGATGTGAAGGTGCCCAGCAGGGCTAAGATCTGTGTGTACGCAGGCACAGAACAACAGGCACCCTGGAGCTTTAAAATGGAAAAGACCCTGTAGAGTCAGTTTAAATAACAGTTTAGAAGGGCTTATTTGATGAGCAATTTTCAACACAGGTGCCTGAGGTCCTGTGTTAGTCATCAAAGTTCCTTGTTAGAGTTGAAATCATTTTGGCTACTTCATTCAGAAGTTGCTTAGGCTTTGATAAAAAATGAAAGGATAACATTTACTTCATCTTGAGAAGGTTTTTGTGTTGCCTTACATTTTTATGATAGCCTGCCTCATTTTAGCTTGCCATGCGTTCATAGTTCAGCATGACTGAACTATAGATACTTTCTAGCCACAAAAAACTTCTTTTATTATTTCTGTATAAATGATTCCATTTTAAAAGAAGTTTAATTCTTGGCAAGGGCAATTGCCAATTTCCATGTTCATAACCCAGCCACTTTTACTGAATTACTCCTCAGTCTGTTTATTTTTTGTCCTGAGTTGAATTACCCTTACTCATTTACTAATTAAGTACGTCAGATTAGGACTGCCACTTAAATGTAAATGTATTTGCTTGATCAAAATTAATTGTAAGCACATGATGTCTCATAGTTGGTAAACGGAAGATGATAGCTCAAATCCACCTCTGGGCCTTTATCACACAGGTTAACAATTTTCCATTTCAGATAGCTGAAGGGAATGGAGAGAATCCACAAATGTTTGAATTTATGAGTAAATTTTGCCCAAGATACTGCTGAGGAATTTGGCTATTTCAGATTAACCATCAAATATCACAGAGGACTCAAAGCGTTGAATTATTTCAAGGTTTGATGCACAACACAATCTCTTGCAGCCATATCAATGTTACTGATAAAGTACATAAACTTCTCAGCTTGTTTGTTTGTAAACAGTTGACATAAAATTTCTCTCTGACATGAGATGCTCCAATAATAACCAGTAAAATCTCACAGCATTTGTTTTGCTTGACTTGCAGCTTCGCAAGTGGTAACTGTGTATTCTCCATACATAAGGAATCCACATAGCATCACGGAACTATGGTTTCAGATCTAAGCGTGTATTTAAAAATAATACCTATTTATGGGCTTCAGGATTTCAAGACAGACCTTAAGGACATTAACAGAGCTAACTGAAGACTCCAGTGCTGGGAGTGAATGATCTCCATTACTCTTGCTGTTTTAGCTCCAAAGCCATTTTAAGTATCAGAGAAATTAGCCATTCCGTAGCTAATATTAGTAGACACAATTGGGTAATAACATTATTTCATAATCTCAAACTATTACTTCTCACTATTTCTCAGTTGCTCCTCTTATGAACCGGCAAACCCTTCAGTTTCCCAGAGGTAACTCCTATGGTGCTCTTATCTGCTGATAATACAAAACTCTTAGGCTTGTAAAACCAAAATTTTGATTATCACCAGATAATTCCAGTTAAACCAACCTCCAGCTTCAAGCTAGTCTCACTGAAAGATGAGAAGAGGATGGCCAAGGTCTTGTCCAGTCATGTTTTGAAAATCTCCACGGAGGCGGATCTCACAGGCTGTCTGGGAAGCACATCCCAGTGCTTAATCGCCCTCTCAGAGAAGAATTTTTCCGGTGTCCAATTAGAATTTCCCTTGCTGCAACCTGTGGTTGTTGCATCTTGTTGTCTCATTGTCACGGACAGCACTGCCTTAAATGCCGCCACAACGTATCTCCTTCCTCCCACAACCTCAGAGCAAGAGTTTTTAAAAACGTCTTTTCTCTACTTGGGACTTCAGTTATGTTTGGGTTTTCACATACTTTATCTGTCATCTCCAACTTGTGTATGCCTCTGAAAGGGCTGGCAGCTGAAGATGAGAGACTACAAACTTTGCCTATATGTTTTGTTCTAGTCACTCACTGCCAAAGACATGTTGAATTAGACGGACCTAGTATAGCTGCTCCTGCATTTGTATGTTCTTTCTCTTCTGTACTTGAAACATCTCTAATTCAACTCAGAGCAATCGTTCACAATTTGTACTTGGATTTGAAGTTCGCTGCACCTGTTTCAGACCTAGAGAAGCTCGAGCATTCATAAGCTTGCCTACTTTTCAAAACAGTTTTAGCTGATACAGTTGAGTTTTCTGTACAGGTATGTGGACAGTCAAGAAAACCTTGTATTTAAGGATGGAATATTTTCGGAACTTATTTACAGCTTATACCATTGGTAACTTCCTTGGCTATAACTTCACTGACAGTTCATTAATCTGCCCAGAAAAGAATAGGCCTGCCATTTCTAGTAGCTGCATTCAGACTTATAATGTTATTGATATATTGGAACATTAATATAACTTTCTATGCTGCTGAGACTTTTATGTGATTTTGTTATTTGACAGAGGTTGCTCTATTCCTTGGTTTCTTTTTCCCTTCTTCTTCTGCCAGTATTACTATTGACCACCAGTGACCTCCCAAAGGCATTGCGAAACCTTTAATCCTTCCTGAATTTTAGCATTAGAAAAAAGTTACAAGAAGGGCTTGGGTTTATAAAGCTCATTAGGACCACAAACACCCAAGTAAACACTAAGGTATCATTGAAGGCTCTAAGCATCCACTGTAACCAGCACTGGGAGGAAAACTAGCTTCAGGCACTTCTGGGATTGGAAGGAGACAAAGACCTTTCATCCTTTTGCCAACCTCGCCTCCAAGCAGAGAGGTGAACGCTAGGCCAAAAAGTGGGTCCTTGTAAGTGCCAACACAGCCCTGTCAAAGTGGTTATAGCTTTGAAAAGAAACCATGTGCAAATAGAGCAACAATTTGTTCCCTCTAGCCCTATTTCATTTTTCTCTTTCTATGCATTTATTTACAGGACTTACCTTCATTCTCAGTCAGAAGCAACCTAGGAAATGTGAATTCTCCTTTTGACTAGAAGATCCTTACGGCTATGTAGCAAGAATCTACATGAACCCAGTGTACTTGTTTCGGGTCCCCGGCCATGGTCTAATGCAGGATTTGGATCTGCAGTTCATTAAAAAACTAAGATCAAACAACAGTGGACAGCTTGCCGTTCCATAAGCCCTTCCTATGGAGAACTGAATACTCATGGAGTCTATACTGATGAGACACAGCTTCAACAGGAAGAGATATTTTCCAGTATCAACAGTAAATTGGACATTGGTGTACTCAAAATCTTGGCCAAGCTGGTGTATCCTAGGTCGAAGGCTAGCTTTTAATAATTTGATTCTTACTTACACACAACACAAAGTCGTATATAATAGTTTCTGTAATACTAAAAATAATTTCTTGATCTCTGAATTATCTCAAAGTCTCGCTTCAAGAGACAAGCATATTCATCCCTTAACTCTTCAATGTTTAAGCTTTGAATTGGGATCACAAAATACACGGTTAAGATTTTGTCATTCAAACTTCAGCAGTGCACCAGCCCTTGGGAAGATGTGATGAGAAGGACAGGTTAAGCCCAGTAAGAAAGATACTCCAGAAAGTTTATTTTCCTGGGAGACTGAGAGCAAGATATAAGAGGTTTTCAACCAACTGGAAAAATGGATGTATTTATTTTTTTGCTTTATTTTCTGGTCGATTTTGTATTACTGCCTATTTGTAGTAGCAATAGTACAATGATTACTATTTCCAAAGTAAGGCAAAAGTGGATGTTAAAGTAAGGGCAAGTGAGAAAAGAAAAAGTAATGATAAGAGTCAGCCTGAAGTATGTATTTTGGAAGTTACGACAACCACATGGATACCACCCGGGCAAAAAGCTTTCCAAAGATTGAGTCTGAATCACAAGGACACATAAAATCACAGAAGACCTCAGAAAATATGAAAGTTTAGGTAAGCTTGAAGAAGGTACCTAACTGTGTCACTAAAAAACTTGAAAAGCCATGAAGAAAACAGAGAAACTTGGCTACCCGCTGCTGGCTGTGCAGACATCCTTCCCCAGGGGCAGGGATGGAACCATGTCCAATGGCACACACAGAGGTCTAGGAGGCCGTAGGAAAATCAAGAGGAGCTGCCTCCCTGACCCACAGAGGGAAGCTGATCTGAAGTAATGAAACTGTACCCCTCCCTCTTTTTTACTCATGGGCCTTAGCATGCTCTGAAGGAACACCAGAACAACTGTATGAAGTCAGAGCAAAGGTCCATGTAGCCCTGTATCTGCCCTTCAATTACTAGCAGCACATGAAGACATGCGGCGAAGAAGAAAACGAGAGGAACGAAGCATAGTGGTGGAGAATACTTCGTCATCCTCCATCAGTTTGGAACTTCTCATCTCAGAGCCAGCGGTGTTGTCTTCACATTAGAGGAGAGGAGTTTCCTTCTCTGTATTCAGCCCTGTTTTACAGCGGAGCTACACGTTCTGTGATGAACCACATCAGGTAGCCTCAGGCACCAACTCCGTTCCCAACCTGAGGAGTCACAGTCTGCACGGTTCTTCCTCAGATGGAAACTGGCTTTCACCTTCGACCATCCCTCTCACCTTGCTCTTTTACCCTCTCTCCAAGTTACATACATTGGCAGGAGAAAATAGAGACTGGTGGATTTTTATCATTTTCTTGTGTCTCAAAAATGTGTTTTGCATAATTTTATTCACCTCTTACCATATATTCCTTAAAGGAAACCCTCAGATTCTCTTCACAGCTGAACTTCCTGAAGTCATTTCAGGAGTTTTGCACAAGGCTTTAACACAGGACCTGACCTAGGACAAAAATCTACTATATAGTATATAGCATATACACCCAGGCCACCATAGGTTAGGAACTCTCTCAGTGAAAAATCTTTACTTTAGTTCTTTGTATTTCAACTACGGGACACTTCTTGATAGAAGCTGAGGGAGTAACTGGTAAACTAACTGGTGTTTGGACATTCCCCAATATTTCCAGTATGTCACTATTACCAAATTAATGTATCTCTGATTTAAGGATACACTACCACATAGAGTATGTTATGGCTATTTAATTTGAAAAAGTGTGTACCGAGATTAGGACACCTGCTTTTCCATATTAATTTGTACTTTTCTGTGTCATTTTTCTCTCTGCTACTTTATGAAAGGTGAGGGTTTCATATCAGTACTCATCAAGCTTTGTATAAATGCAGTGCAGCTCCTTTTATACCCATATCTGTAATGGCACGTTTCCTCTAATTCTAAGATCAGTGTGTGAAGCCTCTGTGCTTATGCTTAGATAAGATGGCCTTTGATTTATAAATAGTATGAATCTTCAGGACTGGACTCTTTCTTCATCCATTTAAAATCTAATAAAGCTCAACTCATAGATGTCATGAATCGTATAAACACCCATTGCTTCCAAATCAATGTCCCCTTTAGTAAATCTAAATTAAATCTTAGTAAGCACACAGTAGGAATATAAGTGTCATTCATATAAATATTTATCCATAATAATTATTCATATCATAAACTTATGGACTGGTGTCATTGTATATGTGATAACAATCTTTTATCTTCTGCTTGCATTCAGCTAGATCATCGTGGCAAGATGATCTGTCAGTACCAAAAAAAAGTCTCAGAACTGACAACTGGAAACTGATGGAAGTCACAGAGATGATCATCCATCAGCACCATCGCCTGAGTATCCAGGTCACTTAGGACAATCAGTGTTCTTTCTGATTACACTCACAGAATCACACAGAATGATAGGGGTTGGAAGGAAGCTCTGGAGATCATCTAGTCCAAGCCCCATCAAGATGGTGGTATCAAATTTAGGGAGTTGCCCATGAACAAGCTATGTCTACAATAAGAACTTTTTTTGTAGTTTTGAGTCTTCATGAATCAGTGGGATTTCAACAAAATTATTCCAATCAATAGGATGCTTCAACTGTTCTTGCCCAATATTCATTTCCAATGGAAAAAGGAAAGGTTGTTTAAGCAAATGAGAGCCTGGCCAGCTTCTGAAGTCCATTCCCCTCAAACTGCTGCAGCTCCACAACTCTAGGAGTAAGGATGCTGAAGGGCATGTCCCTGCCTCAGCCTTTTAGAATTCAGTTTTATACCTATTGTTTAAGAATTTGTCTTACCGCTTATTGAGCTTGCTCATACCATCTGCCTCCACTGCCTACTGTGGCTGCAACACCCAGAAGTTTACTACCTGCGGAGTAAAAATGTTCTATATTTTGACAGTTGACTATGGATAGCTGGTTTCCAAAACACATTATCCAAGCTTGTTCTTATGGAATATCTGGTCTGGTATAGCTACTGGAGGGCTTCAGTTGATAAACTCAGGGAGCCCCTAACTTTGGAAGAATCTCCAACATCATTTGCTACTCCCTTTTTCTATCTTCTATGCAAGGGCTTCCTCAGTAGTTAAAAAGATCTGTTTAAGTTTTGTTCATCTCTTCTTAACGCTTTCTTTACCCATTAATTTTAAAGTTAGCATGGTGTACTGGCCACTTAGAGAGCGCATCATTCTCCTTAGTAACAACAGCAATAATAATGCTTTATTATTACTAATATTATTGTTCATGTTTTATACTGTATTGTTCATTTGTATTGCATGTGTGCGTGGGTGTTGCTTAAAATCTCAGTATTAGATGGGTTTCCCACTGAACTGGGCACTGTAAAGGCACAGAAAAAACTCTTTTCTTGTACAGACGCTAATGTAGCAAAAAAAAAGGTCCTCTTTTTCACGCAGATTTCCTTATTTAGAAAGCTGTTACTGGTCTCATTACAGCTTTTTGTTTATGCTAAGCTGGTACTCAACCACTGACTTCTCTAAAAGAAAAGACCCAGTAATACTTGTAAACTTGATGTAATAGAAGTCCTACCAATTCAGTGAAGGTCAAATGTGCTTTTGTGATCATCCATCTACCTTCCTACCCTTTCAAAAATAATATTAGAAAATAGATCTGCTCTTTTAATAATTTACATGACCCCACCTTTTTATGGACACGTTTCCACAGAAACACGTTCTCCTTCCTGACCACACATTTTCATGGAATAAAAAGCGCTGTGTACTAACTAAATAGAAAGTACTAAGTACATTTTAAAAGTTTGTTTGTTTTTACAGCAGTTTTCCCCCTTTATTTATCACGAAAACCAGGGAAATTCTTTTTCGGGTGTGAGAAGAGTCTAATCATTTAATCCAGGTGATCCTATGACTGTGAAGGGTAGTCTATGAGTATATTGACAGCAACTATTTCCTCTTGTGCATTCCATTACCTGAATTAACTGTATAGAAAAATTCACTGCCTAGTGGCCACCAGACTTATACATTTTTATATATATGTTGTTGTATAGATATTACATATTTTTACTTTTTCTTTTTTTTTTTTTCTCAGAGAACCACATAAAAGTCACAGTAGAACCATGCTTAGCCTCAGAAATAGGATATACCCTGCACTTACTATTGAGCAGTAACGGGTAGGAAAAAAAAATTGTGCTTAAAGTCAGACTGGATGAATTATTGCTGATGAAGCGTAATTATCAGGGTTACACTGCGTTGTCTGAAATGGCTCATGAAATAGCTGCCTGCAGTTATGCACCAAAGGGTATGTATGCTTTGGAGAAAGCCTACAAAAAGTTTTCTCTCTATTACCATTAATTTAAACTGACAAAGAAAACTTGGTGTGCTTAAGCCTCGGTGCGCTTAAGCCTCAGTGCACTTAAGCCATGCACACGTGTGATGCGCTGATCTGTCGGCAGTGGCATGATCCTCCCAAGAAGACGATCGTGGTTTGGAAGAGCCTTTTGGAGAGGGCTCCCGAAATGTTTCCAAATGCGGGGCTGCCACGTTGGCGTTCCCAGCCTTCGGGCGGGCGAGGAGAAGGATGGTGGCTGAACAAGGCCCAGCCAGAACCACAGCCAGGATGGGGGGCTCTGCCTTTGGGTCCGTTTCTCTAACCTGAGACATCGCGAGCAAAAGAAGAGCATTTTAAAGTAACTGAGCTGCGGAAAGGGTGCTCATCCGCATAACCAAACTTAAAAGTCTCAAACGGGTACTGCTCCCTTGCCGTGACTCTCTCCCCCGGAGTTAACCTGGAAACCGTGACTCCAGGCTGACGGGTTTATTTTTTTTTTCTTCCAGCCAACGTTTCCTTTGAGTTTTATCTCCCACGTACACGCCCACACGGCTTCCAGGGTCCGAACGTCCCCGCCCGCCCCCAGTCCTCCGCGGGGTCGCCGCTGTGCGCGGCCGGG
>VWZL01005987.1:332780-467384 GCA_013396915.1 Stercorarius parasiticus | reverse complement strand
GGTTGGGTTTTTTTTTTAAAAGAAAGAGGCAGGAACGCTTGCGGTGGTGTTTTTGTTTTTTTTTTTCACTTGAATTTGGTGCCGTTTGCGTCCACAGAAAATACTGTAATTTGATTTACAGTGGAATAATTGCCTGTCACTGGTTATTGTAGGTAATTATTATTTGTTCTTGATACAGTTCCTTAATAGAAAGGTTGGTGGAAGGCAGCTGTCGTAAAACGCCGGTTTATTCTGTTAAAGGCTGGTCACACCAGGCCCTGAAGCAGTGGGGAGGCTCCTCAGCAGAGCCGTGGGTCAGAGGTGCTCAGGTGGATGCCCCAAACCCCACCCCTGAGAGAGGGGCCTGCAACAAGACGTTCCCGTGGTTTAAGTTTCCTTTAACTGAGGTGGCAAGGTTGAAACTTTATGCAGAAACTGTCAAAGCAATCACATTTCCCTTGGAAAAGAAATAAGGGCATCCCGAGGAGAGCACCATGGCCAGGGCCTGGCCAAGGACCGGGTGTACGAGCCTGAGGTTAGAGCTGCTCCCCAAAGTTGCTGAATAGGAAATTTTTCAAATCCTGAGAATATTAGTAAGTCAGGGAAGTTACTTGTCTTTAGCTCTAGCCTGGAGGACTGTGCTTCTGGAGCCACCGCAGAACGTTGCATCATTTTCTTCAGTGGGCATTTGTCATCGGCTGCTTTTGTGGAAGCTGGGATACCCTCTGTCTCTTTCCGCAAAAAGGCACATTTACTTTTCTTTCAAAGAAAACGCTCTCTTCTTGCTGGGTTCCTGATAATGGTACTGGAAAGGACCGAGCATGTTGTTAATAGAAGGACAAGATGATCGCATCAGTGCAGGGTTCAGAATTTGTGTTCTTCAGCAAAAGATTCAGTTTTAGCAGCTGCACTGGAGTTTATATTCAATATAAGTCCATTAATAAAAAAAGTTTTAAGTAATTGATCCCTGTGTCCAAGCAGAGGCGATAGCTGATAACACTGGGGTGGGATTAACAGCCAAGGTTATTTCTCAGAGGATGAACAACAGCTTTCTTTGTGCTGGTAAAATTCGTAATCGTGTACATGAAGTCTGATAAAGCTCTGGAAGCCTCCAGAGGTGGGCCTCATTCTGCAGAACCTTGCTAATAGAATTGTTGACCTGAGGAGAATCTTTGAAGAATCAAGTTGATTATGCGGAAATCATTATACATGGTTGAAGAAGACACCGAAAAGTTTATTTTAGAATTTTTTCTAAACCTGTCTCTCTATCACAAATTATATTGGTTTCAGAGGTACATTTCCTACAAAATAGCCCTTACCTTCTAAGGAGGAAAATACTTGTGTCAAGACATCTAGAGCTATTGTCAAATATACCTGAAGCCATCATTTTAATTTGGGAGTTTTCTTTTGTTCCTTCTCATGAATGTATCACATGCTGATGTCCTTAATTCCAAAAAACAGAATTAGAATTTTTTTCATTTGTCTCAGCTGTTCTGTGATTTATGTCCATGCTGACAGATTTTACAATTACTTTCTTAAATAAATGTGCGCTGCTTTAAGCTTCTTTTATAAACAGCACTTGTAAATCAAAGATCAACATCAAAGATGTTCACTGTAAAATAACTATTCTTGTTTGGAAGACACTGCACTAGAAGTCTCACCTTTCCAAGATTATGGCATGTTTATACCCTGCTTTCAGCTTAAGTCTGAGCATAAGTTACTGCATTTGACCTATGCCACAATTAATTAATTCATTGTTTTCAATGAAAAGTCAACAAAAAGCAAATGAAAAGAACCAAACCAAACGAAAAAGGCACGTGAGCCAGCACACACATGCAATAATTTTTTGCCTTTTATTTGTTCGCAGCATTCAATATTTTATATTGCACAACTTTACATATTAAGTGTAGCCCTGTTCCCTTATATTATTTTCAAAGGAAAGAGTGAGAAGAAGGAGGGATTTAGACAAGCTTTTGAAATAAACACTTATGTCTTTCTCAACTGTATATATGCAATCTGTGGCAAAATTCCTATTTTGGAAGTATATCCATTCTGAAGTAATGAGAATTTTAGAGCTGTCTTTCATTTGTCTTTGTAAAATCAGATTTAGTCTTAAATAAGAGTGATAATAAGACTGACTGTATTACTACACAGTTTAGAGAGTTTCTTGTCCTGGAGGGCCCTACGAGAGAGCTGTGTTAGATTCTGGAAAGCCACCTGTATTAGTGTTCAGACTCTTCAGAACAACTCGGCTGAGTAACTCTGCATTCTGTACTCTCGGTGGTTTTTCATTCTTCATCTAAAATGTCTTGAAAACCTGTTCCAGATGATTGCCTTCCATGGGACACTGATGTAAAAGTTTTAGTTTTACAATACTGTAAGAGTTTGACCTTTGAATCGGTCTGTCTTGCCTGTACCACCTGGTCGGTTCTCTGTCACCTTACACCATCTTTGTCTGGGAAACGTGAAATGGTATTACTCCTTTTTTATAACGTTTTATTTCTACTTGTGAGAGCAGTGTAGAACGAAGCCCTGAATATCTGTCGGAGGAATACATGTAATTCTCAATGGGGGGAGAGCAATTGGATCCCTTTCACTTGCTGCTTTCCAGTTCACCACAAAGAGCTCCTCTGGAAGCAGCCAGAAACACTCCTTTCCCCCAGGCTCGAAAGCAATCCTATCTGGGAAGATCTACCCTGCTACTTGGCTGAGAGACAGGATTCAAGTGGAATTATTTCATATGACATGCTGATGCCAGCCTCAGATCTGGATTTTTTTTTTCTTGCTCTTTTTTAACCTCAGACTTCCCAAGTTCCTCGGAAGTCTTGGTTTGATTGAACATTTCATTGGACTTCTGAGTATCAGTAAGCGTGTGGAGATTTTGATTTTTATTCCTTCAGGTTAATATAGCTAACTTACATTTCCTTTAAAGAAGATGTAAACTGTTCCCAGCAGACAGTGAAAAGTGAATGCACTGTTTGCAAAAATATCTGAAAGGTCTTGATGTGGAGAGAGAATTGTGTTACATTTATATGCCAGCAAATACAATCAGGACTCCATATGACTATTCCTTGCTGTTATACTGCTATGCTATTAATTAGGCTGGTAGGGAAACCCAATGTTAACTTTCAAGCTATGCTTTATATATGCCTTTTGTAACTATTCTGCCTTTGTTGGATGTCCGTCCTGCTTCTGCTGTCTTTCTTTTGAGCTTCATGCCCTAGCCATGAAAGATGAAACAGTGCTACCATGAAATACCATAGAAATACCTTTCTATTTCACATGGCCATGCTCATGCTGCTCATGAAAACCCTCCTCCCGCTGCCTTTTTTTTTTTTTTTTTGTGGCTTACCTGCCCAGTGCAGAAATTTATTGCAGTTTAGGTTTTAGGCAAATGGTGGAGTTGCTGGAGCCCTGTAGGGTTGCACGGACATGAAAGAAGAAACGTTGGCCATTTGTCCTGTCTCTACCTTACATCTCAAATTGTTGCATCAGGAACCAACCCTCTCAGCCCTTGTTAAATGAAAAAAAAAGCTGGTAAGAATGAATTTATAAATCGTCAGCAGTAAACAACTTATTATTAATGTTTTGGAAAAAAAAAAAAAGGTAAGATTAAAGCAGCCGCTCCTTTTGGCAGAAGGAACGTGCAGGGTGGAAACTAGACATCAGATTGCTGATTCAGAGTTTGATCCCAGATGTGGGAGGAGAAATCTTGCTGGAGTTCCTCATAACTCACTGAAATGAGGTAGGCTGGTCCTGCTTGGGAGCAGCAAATGGATTAGATCAGCATGGAAGAACAGATAGATAAGGAGAAGGACCTGAATTACTGTGGTTTCAAAGGAGCCAGAGAAAAGCTATGTGTTCCAGAGAAAGATTAATGCATCAAAAAGTAGTAAATGTAACTGATTTCTGAAGTGTTCTGAACACTACTCTGCCAGTTGTTATAAGGGAAACTTGGAAGCACAACTTACAGTAGCACATTGGAACATGCATTTGGTATGTATTGCTGTTACTGGTACAGATCTTCAGGGTATTATGAGCTCTGCTGTAGCTTTTATTAGAAAAACTTCAACAAATCACTTAATTTCATATGCATTTAGTTTTGCCTTATGTAGAAGAGGCTCTTTATCTAGCTCTTTAATGAAAGAAAAACTTACAGCAATATTTCCAGAAAACTATTTTGAATAATATCTGTGTGTGTGTCATAGATCATTACAAATATTCTGATTGTTTTCTTTCCTCTCTTTACAGATACATTTCATCAGCTCACGAATGGAAGTTTAAGAGACGTTACACAAAATATACATGAAAATGGAAACTTCATCTTTGCTGTCATCCTTACATGATGAATGCAGATCAGACAACTATATTGAACCCCATTACAAGGAATGGTACAGGGTAGCTATTGATGCTCTAATTGAAGGAGGTTTAGAAGCCTACAAAGAATTTCTTTCCAAAGAGAGATGCTCAGAGTTCCTAGCGGATGAGGAAATTGATTATATTTTGAACAATGTTCACAAACTTCCCCAAAACACAGTTTATTCCTCTAACCATGCCATTGATGACACCTCTTCCTCGGGAACCTACTGGCCCATTGAATCAGATGTGGAAGCTCCAAATCTTGACTTAGGTTGGCCCTACCTGATGCCTGGAATTTCTGGCGGCACGAATATTGATCTGCTTTTTCATCCACCACGAGCACAGCCTTACACCATAAAGGAAACTATTCGGAAGATGATACGAGATGCAAGAAAGGTAAACATGAAAAATATTATTGGGAAAAAAAATGTGGCAATAATAATCTGGTTGGTGCTTTACTAGAGGCTTTTTTTTTTTTTTCCTTATGGCAGGAAAAATGGTCTGGCTGCTAACAATTCAAACAGAAAAGGTTTTCCCAGACTGAGATCGGTTCCTTGGTATCACATGCACCAATGTTACTAACATTATTTGCAAGGGATCAGGGATTAATTGGAGGGATTAATGAAGCATAATTACCATTTTACTGTAATGCTGACCAGTCCATGAGAAATTCATAGATAATAAGCACACCTTTTCTTTGACCTCAGTTGAATATCCCTCAAGTGATGCAATTCTGTCTAACTTCAGGATATATCCTAAGGTGTCTCTCTTGTGTCAGCAGGAACATGCATCAGTTTGGCATGGTAGCCAGTTGTTAGAAGAAAATAACACCTTGGTGTACATGCGACTCGTGTACCTTGAGAATCACAGGTTTTGTGATTTTGCATGCCACCTGTCCTTGCAGAAATTAGTCAGAAGGTATTAAAGAGAGCTTAGAATAAAAAAAAAAAAGAGCTTTAGGCAACAAGGAAATAGAGTTGAGTTGGGTACCTTACCTTGATTTCTGAGTAAGGAGTAATTTATAAGAAATGTGGACACGTCTCCAAATGTACTTGTTCCCACTTAGGGGCACTTGTATCTGGAATTTCCTAAGGTACACCCTGCTTACACCACAGTGACAGGGTGCTGGATGTGCAAACTGTCTGTTGTTTCCCAGTGTCAAGTTAAAAAAAAAATAACACCAAAACCAAAAGATGTCTTAATATGCAGTTCTGTTTGACCCTGGGCCATGTTACCTCTTTAAACAGATGTGACAAGGTTTCAGAAGTATTCCTAGCAAGTATGTCCCACTATCCTTTCTACCCTGGGAAATAAATTGGGTTCTGCTTGACTCTACGGACTTTAAATGGATAGGACGGGCTTTAGCTCGAGTGCATCCTTAAACACTGCAGTGGCTGAAGTGTGCATGCAAGTGTGTGCAATAGAAACGGACTGAAAAGGGCGGGGAGGGGAAGGATGACGTCGTTTTACAGTGTCTCTCCCCTATTTAGATAAAGCATGTAATTTGTGGCCATAAAAGAGTTATCACTAGGCCTTTTATCCTGCAGTTTACAGTCTAGATTGATGGTATGCTCAAGGGAGAGGAGAATTAATTATTTCTCTCCCTCTTTGTCCCTTTCAGAATGAGATTTGGTGTTTTCTGCTTTTGTATATAGTGAGGCTTGACCGTGACCTGCCCAAGATACTCTGTGATCTTTCCCAACTGCAGCTCCTGAGCTACTGATGTACCCACTGTAAGGGAAACCACAAAAACACAGTTTTAACTCTATTGCCGAGACTAGTTCAGTTTTGCTACATGGTCTTGAAATGCCACGAAGAAAGGCTGTTTCCCATTGGTTGCCATGTTTTTTGTGCCTCGCTGGCTGGCTGCATGCACTCCAGTCCCTTTCCAGCAGCTCTTTTAGCTGGTGGTGCTGCCTTGTAAAACTCCATTTTAAGGAGTATGCCTCCTCTGAATGCATCTATGGAGAAAAACTAGGTGTGATTCTTACCCTGCTTTGGAAAGAGGTTGAAGGCATAGTATATTGGCTCTCTGATGTGCTTGTGGTGCTTCCAGTTTATAAAGAGGATGTTATGTGTGTGTCACTGTCACATCTGATAGCTGAAATGTTTGTTTAGTTGATCAGCACAACCTCAACAGCAACAACCATAACACTTTTGATACGGTGATCTGGGTTGGTAGCTTCAGGAAGCAGCAATTAAGTCTAAAAGACATAGTGTTGTTCAGCCTCTTCTGTCTGCAGATGCATAGAACAGTTTAAAGGATTTCTAAGTAAGGTATTTAAAACATGCTTACAGCAGGCAAACACTTTGTAAACAGGCTAACCTACTTCTCCTAAGCCACTTATAGAAATGTAGTTATATTAAACAGGGTTCTTTGTTATGTAGTAGTGGGGATGCGTAGTCATGAGAATATTCAAAGGAAATAGGAAAAGGTTACACATGAAAAACAGTCACCTGTAAAGAATAAATGAGTTCTTCAGCAAATCACTTTAAACCAATACAGCTCCAAGCAAAATCTATGGGAATTCCGGCAAACTTCTGTGGGAAAATAAACAGACTGTTGGAGGCGGGCATATTCATACCACCAAACTTTAAGCACCAAACCTGAGTGCCTGAGTTCAGGCACTGATTTCCCTGGGCTACCTGAACACTCGATGCAGTAGGAAACCAGCTTCTACAAGGACAAGGCGGAGAATGTAGCTGCACTGATTCACCCCAGGAAGGAAGCCATTCAATATATATTACTATGTATATAGTAGCCCAAAAATTCATGAAGGAGGCTGAGCCAGTTGAAACCTAGATTCTTTTGAATATTTGGAGATATCTAAGGATAAGATGACATTATTAGTAGACTTACTCTTGACCTCTTCCGTGCTTGATGCATCACAGTGTCACTCCTTAAAATGATCATTACATATGTTAACTTTGACCTTAAGAAGACATGTTGTAAACAACATTAAGCAACTTGCTTGCTGACAGTGATTTTTTCCTGACTAAAGAGGAATATCATTTGTAAGGCTATGCTACTCTAGACTAAAAACAGTGACTATGAAAAAGTGTCGTAAGAAAATCTTGTGACTTACGTGTTTCTTAAATGCATAATCTGCATAAAAATTATGCATATCGCCTTCATGGTAAGTACAGACAATATAATAATGGAGTTTTTCTTACAGAAAATTATCAATATTATTAAATCCAAGCTAACCATTTTAAGGAGGTGAGTCCATGCTTGTGTTATACGTTTTTTAACCTATATTAGAGTAGGGGAACTGTCTCATACATAGGATGGCATTATGTTACAGTCTATACTACAGCACTGCTGCGGGATAGGTGTGCTGTCAGAGCAATGTTAGCAGAGTGCCTTAGGTCAAACCTAACGTCAACAAAATGGGTTTACTCTTGGTGTAACAAGACCTCATCTCCAAATGATACAGCTTGCCAACCACCCTCCTCTGTCAACATAATCTGTGTTCATAGAAGGAGGCTGTTTGGCGTGACGGTGTCTGCTGGGGAGACACGAGTCTTTCAGATGTTGATATAACCAGGTGGGGGAAAAAGCACTGCAAAGTCTGTCTGACCTAAATGATGGACGGACTTTTGGCAACAAGCCAGTACCCTTGTTTCTCGTGTGTTTTGGAGGTTTCTACCTTTAATCATGGGCAGGTTTCCGGCTTCTCCAAAGCTTGAGGTGTTCCTACAACCTGACTCATCCCGACTGGGCTGTCTGAACCTCAACTGATAATGTTTAGCAGTTTTTCCTGAGATGATTATTCACCTGGGAAATGGTATCAAGATGGTTAGTCATCTGTGTCAGGTTAATGTGAAATTTCCTTCTCTTACTATAAAGTAACACGGAGGCTTCAATAATGAAGTGTCCTCTTGCTATATGACTTTTCGTAAGAGTTGTCTCAAAACTGTCAGTTTTAAGGCTTGTACATGTGTGCAAGAAGCAGCTCGTGCTATCTTCTCAGGTGTGATTGACAGGGTGAGGCAACAGGGAAAGGACAGGACAGAGGACCAAAGGGTCCTTCTGGCAGTGTGTTTTTCTCTTACTTCATTAACTGGATTCCTCTCTCCACCACTCACACATTCCTACATAGTTTTAGAGAGAATGCATTGCTCTGAGTCTTTTAGATTGATACCCAAATAAGGATCAGCTCTTCCTGGAGAGAATTCGAACCTGTTTTTTAAAGAACCATGTTGTTTAGACAACCCAAGGATTGCTGGTTTACAGCACACACCAGAAAACACTGAAAGACTTCCCTGACATACTTTAGGGAATTTCTGATGGAATGTAAGAAGTTGCACGCTATTTGATAAATATGCAATACTTTTCACTGTTTTTATTCTATGCAAATAGACTAGCAGACTTAAACCTGGGTTCATAAAATCAGTGATAGTTGTGAGACTTTTTAAAATCTTATTTGTTTTTAGAAGCTAACTAGAAATTTAGGTGGTTAGTGTGTTATCATTTTGGAAACCTAAAAAAGGCAGTTGTTTTTGCTGAATTACTCATGATTTGACTTCTTAATGAAAAAGGGTTGCAGAACTTGGACCCTTGGGAAAGAATTAAGTTACAATGTAAATGAGCGTAACATGTTACTAAGTCTTGCTGGACTCATTGTAGGTAGACCTTTAGTAAGTCAAAAAGGATTTTCTTTGAATTCTCGTGAGAAAGAGAGAGTTATGTACAAAATCTGATGCCTGTGCTGTCTTCTAGAGTTGTGGACCTAGTTAAATAAACAAAAACAGTTGACTCATTTTGCAATCGTATAAAATAGAAAAGATTTTCGTCTGTGTTTTTTGTTTGTTTGTTTGTTGTTTTGGTTTGTTTCAGGAAGGAGTGAGAAGTTTTGCATTGCAGAAAAAATGATTATTCGCTATGGATCTCATTTGGTCGAGTATAATATAGCAATATAATACAGCATATAATACAGCAATATGATCTATTCGCCAACTATTTTAAATATAATTTGAACACTATAGTGCTCAATTTGAATGATAGTGCATGTGGCAGTGCTTGTCTTCATAGAATCACAGAATGGTTTGCGTTGGAAGGGACCTTGAAGATCATTTAGTTCCATCCCCCCTGCCGTGGGCAGGGACACCTCCCACTAGACCAGGCTCCTCAAAGCCCCATCCAGCCTGGCCTTGAACCCTTCCAGGGATGGGGCATCCACAGCTTCTCTGGGCACCCTGTTCCAGTGTCTCACCACCCTCACAGTAAAGAATTTCTTCCTAATATCTAATCTAAATCTCCCCTCTTTCAGTTTAAAACCATTACCCCACGTCTTTATCGCTAAACTCCTTGATAAAAGTCTCTCCCCATCTTTCCTGTAGGGCCCCTGTAAATAGTTAGCTCATTAATTGCAGCAGTCCAAGCAGATGAGAGATAGAGGCTGCATTTTTTTGTTCATAAAAGCTAGAGCAATCTGCTAAATTCAGGGAGAGAGAACAGATAAATGCAGTAGTCATCCCACTCAAAAGTTTTCTGTATTATCTGTAGAGTGTCTGATAAACAGTGGATATTTTTTTAAGCTGAGAGTAACACGTAGAAAGACTCAGTTCCCAGCTGAAGCTGTACAGGCAACATATTCCCTGCCAAAATATTCTACCCCACAAGGATTTCAGCAAGTGCTTTTTGGGTCAACTGCAATGCTGAAGAGTGCATTTATCGTTCACTTCTACTCACCTTCTGTTAAATAACTCCCTGTTAGTTGAAAACCAGCATGGCAGTCACGCCTATGGTTTCCAGGTGAAACATGACTTTTAGCTTTTGGTAGATTTATTAGAGAGAGTGAGGTCATGTCCCAGCTTTTCTAATCACACAGGGCACATGCCACGTGTTGGAAGAGGACACATTTTGCTCTTGGTGCTATTGTTGTGTGAGCCAGTATCAATTTTGTGTCATCTGCTCACAACAAGTAATTATTTCAGGTATTTTTTCTGCTTGGATTTGTCTTTGGAGTCTTCACCCTATTTTATTTCCCTGTCCCCTTCTCCTCTTGCCCTCCCGCTCCCTCCATGTAAGGGTAGTCCCAGAGCAGTCACGGCTGTGAACTTACAATGCAGAGAGGGCTGCCATTGATGGGACACATCTGCAAGCACTTTTATAATCAGGAAAGCCTGGCAACTTCTGTGAAATGCCTTTCTTTTATGCAGTTGCTCTAAACATGAACCCCATGATTTTTCCTGGTAGCCTTCCCATTAGGTGGGAAGGATCCCAAACTGAAAAGCAAGCAGAGGCTAGGGCTAGTCTAGGGAGCATGAATCTGATAAAATAATTTTTAATCAGTTGTGATGGTTTTTTGCTCACAGGTTTCTATCAGGTCAAAGGCTTGCAAGACTATTTCAACATCTTTGATACTCGTATTTTATATTAAAAGATGTAATTAACTAATTTATAGGTATTGCCATTTTTGTCACAACTGTGCTAATGTGTTATCAAAATATCACACCTCCATGCTGGATTTAAAATTGGAATAGGGAAAAATTAAAGCCCAGATCTTACAGGCAGCTGTATTTCTTTATTAATGTCTGTCTCATTCACATATATATGAGAAGTAAGCATGCACATATGCTTTGTAGCAGTATTTTTTCATTAAAACCCTTTCTCTCATTGAAATCAATCTTTGCCAGTCAAAACAAAAGTGCTATTAAAAAGTCATTTATGCTTTTTGCACATTCAGTAGATTAAAATGTTCTTTATCATATCAAACAATAACTGTGTACTGCAATATGCTGAAGCAATTATAGGTCAAAATATGCTATAAATACCAAACCATTGGTTTAAAATAATGCTTTAAAATGCTTCTTTCAGTGCCCAGTCCAGTGTATTTGGGTTTCGTACCTCTCCTTTTCTTGTTTGTCAAAAAACCCTAATAATGTTGAAGTGCTGTTTTTGTTCTTCTGAATTCCTCTCCTCAAGAGATCTGAGTTTTTCTAATTTTTTCAGCCAGGGAACAATCTTGCCTGAAGAACTATAGGCTTAATCACTTCACATTCATATTGCCGTAGGCCTTTTTTGATCTCTTGCCGTTTTAGCATAGCTTTTGATCTCTAATAGCTTTCCAACATATCCAGTGATGCTCTGAGAGATGGGGGACACATTTTGGGTGATTTTAAACTTTAAAGTTGTTTGTTATATATCAGAATTTGGAAACTAAAATGTTATACTATCTGTGATAGAATTTTAAATGAGCATAGCTTGGTATACAGATACCTGCAATACTGCAGCAGTATTTGTGTAATACGGTCTGATAGAAACTACATGGAAGGTGGAGAACTGCTGACATGGAGCAAAACAAAAAGGACAAAAATCCAAGGAGAGCTACCAGTTCGGAATTTCCCATTTTCCTGTTTGGAAGGAGCGGGACTGAATGTCACAGAGTTACATGGATTAAGTTTCCTCATGTATCAGATCTGAGTAAAGTATCTACCTCACTTGTAATTATTTCAGAATAATTATTCTGTGTTATTTTCCCTGAGGAGACCTGCACTATTGCAGTGCAGGTGATAGAGGAGTCAAAGTACACTTTAGTATTTACCTCTCCAAAAGAAGTGCAGGCCTTCACATTGATACCCGTGCGATTACACCTTTCCTTTTAGTCTGTTGATAAAGTATGTCTATAACCATTTTCTAATAACGAGGTTCTATTCTGGTCAATAAAAGTTAAAGTACACATTTTAAAAATTGCTGTCAGCATGCCTGGGACCTCAGAGGGCTTTTACTCTTTAAAATCCTACTGTAATTTACCTTTGGGAGGAAAGAAGCAATGGCCATCACAACAGTAATGGGGTGTAACTGGCGTTGAGCTTGCTACTTTATAGTAGGATCTGCAGACATCCATAAAATGACTCACCTTAACACAGCTGTTAAAAATAAATAATTGCAAGATCTGGCTACGGCATGCTTGATCAACAAAGTTAATAATTTTTCAGCATACTGTCTGCTGATCACTCAGATGGTTGAATTTACGGTAGTGTTATTTGTATTATAAATATAGAAGTGGAAGGAACAAAACCAGCCATCTCTGCTTTCCTTGCCTTTGACATCTTTTTCCATATCCTGCATGTTTGTTTTCTGAAGCTGTAAATATCATTATGTTTTTGCTGCATGTCTATGTATCGTATAGTTTACTGGCATCTTAGTCTTCCTGATTGGTGCCAGCCAGTACAGACATACCACTACTGAAGTACAAACAGTAGATTCAGAATTTATATGTTCTCCTTTATCCTTAACCATCAAAGAACATGACCAAAGTGTGTGCAGCTTTATAGATGAGAACACTGAGCCAGAAAAACATTAAATTAATACATATCGCAAATAAAAAAGAGGTACAATTATAAAGCAAAAGCCTGAGAGTGGCCAGATAACAAGTTTTTATTTTCTTGTCTCTGTGGTTTTAGTTGATAAAAAAAAACATAGTCGTGCATTTAGTGTTATAGTTATGAAAACTAATTTCTGAGGAACATCAGTACTTCTCAAAAGAAGTTTGCGTTAGTATATAACTGTAGCTTTGCAGTGCTTACTTTTCAAAAAATATTTGTAAAAGCATAAAGTCCTTTCTTATCTTTAGATAAAGAGGGTGTATCTTCAAGACATACACAGGGTGTTCTCATACCTTAGCTGAGAGCGGGTTATCTTAACCAGCTCTGGCTCTTCGTCTGGCGTGCTTGCACTGACTGCCCAGAAGACATAAGACATGAGGGAACCAGAACAGAATCCTCAAAAACAGGGTCTACGGTGACCCCTGCTCTTGCCAGCAAGGCGGGTGGGCACGAAGCTGCCTTCAGAAAGCTTCTGTGGTGTGTCTTTTATCCCGGGGTTTTTTTGCTAGCTGCAGCACCAGATCTCCTCAGGCCTTTCCACTTCTGCCAGCGATCCTACAGTAAGAGATGAAGCTGGGCGATAGGATAATACGAGAAGTTATGTGCCATATCTCTTAAAGATGAAAAGAAAACTTTGATATCCGCTTCATCCACTAGCAATGAGGCTTGAACAGTAGCACAGGATTGTGCGTTCAGGTAGCCAAATGGGTGTGCCTTCAGTTCAAACGGCAGATAGAACATCTCAGCCTTATTTTCATGCTGTTTCCTGGAGCTGCAGGCACTCTTTGCCAAGCAGGCTGCACTTCAGCTCAATAAACTCCCTTTATGGCTTAAGCACTAGGTAAAGCACTAGACATCACCTTCTAATTCAGGTGAATCTGAGTGGCATCAGCCCACAGAAGGTACTGTAGTTAGTGTTTCCCTGCTAGGCTTTTGATGCTCAATAAGCCAGAAATAAAAATGAGGATGAGATGAAATAGTCAGCACAGAAGAGCAAGTGCCCACTGATTCTCTGGGGGACCTTTCTCAAGAAATGCCCACCAAGGGACGGCCCTTTTTAAGCTTTGAGCTCCTGAGCTGTACCTCCTGATCAGAGACATCAGCGGCAGGGAACAGAAGTGACAGTGTCAGCCGGCAAATCCGATTTCCCTCGAATGCTAGGGGGATGCCGCCTGTCAAAGCAACCAGGTCTCTATCCAGCATGACAGAGCACAATAATATCTGAAGCTATCTGCTATTCTGATAATTTCTTGGCACTGCCTAATGGTGGATTAGCACAGGCACGCAATAATTGCCTGAAAAGTCACTGTCGAGGGTGTGGGTTTCTTTTAAATAATAGGCAGGTATATGTGGCTGCAGAGTGTCTGATAGAGATCTGTAACCTGTCTTTGCTGAGGATGGGCCTAAAAATAACCATCTATGGATCCAACTCTTGCAGTAGTATGTACTGTTACGAGACTACAGAAAGCTGCTTAAAATGTAATAAAAACTATATTATTTTGCTCAAAGGAGAAATTTTTGAAATGACAAAACTAAGCATAGAGATGAAACTGTGAATTATGAGTGATTCTTCTATTTTTTTATTTATTTGCTGTCACCTTATTTCATGTCTTAGCACTATATGATCTTCAGAAATGTTTTATTTTATGATAGATTTTATGATGCACTGTATGATTGCAGTAATATCATCACCTATTTTGTTCATGAATTTATTGAATGGCTTATTAAATGACAGTAAACCACTTGTGCCAGAAATCTAATTAGTCAGATGATTTGATTTCTTATGCATAAGTCAAATTTAATGTTGGAAGCACAGTCCAAATCTTAAGTGCTGTGATACAGGATTGCAATCTCCTGTTACGGGATTTGTGTCCTGAGGAAAGGCTCGGTACTTTGACTTGAAGTTCAGAGGAGTTAAATAGTGTCTTTGCAATGAGCTCTTGAGAGCCCAGGAAACTCTTTTGTGTAAACGTGAGAGCCTTGCAAAGCCGGGAGGAATAAAAAGGAAAAGACGTGCTGTTCTTGGGACTCGGGAAAGAGGCACGTCAGAGGAGCAGGGATCTCTGCTAGTCTTTTCGGTTGCTGGAAGGCTTCCAATAGGAAATAATAAGGTTTCTAATAAGAAACCAGTGCAGCAACTGAACACTGATTAGTCTTCCTGAGGTTCCATAACACGCTGGAGCCAGTACCCAGGGTGAAAAGTCTGGCAGCTTTGGGTTACTCAAGTCTTACAGCATCATGTGGAAGGGGACAGTTTAAGACAAATGCAGATGGGCCAGTGTTCAGTTCAGCTCGGCTCTGCTCCATGCTGTCCTGTGTAGAGCAGAAGTAACTCCATCGGCATTGAGTGGATGGAAGTAAGGCAGGAAAGTTGTGCATAGTGCCTGTAGTTTGCAGGCGTTTCTGCTCTCACCCCTGAAGTGACCATGCTTATAGGAAACCTATACATTTCGGTTGTAGTTCCTCTTCCCTTCTCCTCCCTCTTCACCCCGCCACTCCAGCTCTTCCTCTTGGACTTTCTCTCCTCTTTTCTCTGCCTTTTCTCCTTTCATCATGCACCTCAGCCAGAGGTGGTATTTACTGCCTGATCTAGGTACTTTTGGCATCTTTCTTGAATGCAGTTCCTGGTGTCACACAGGAATGTGAGCTCCCTCTTAGGTCAGTAAAGCAATGTGGGTGCCTTGGAGGACGCCAGTCAGCACACCTGAAGCAAGTGTTTACAGTAGGGAGTTCGAGTCTTTTCCCCATCCTCTGTCTCTACCAGTAAGAAATGATAAAACACAGTCATGATGTTTGAAATACAGTAGTGCTTTTGAATAGCTAGTCAAATCACTCAATTTTATTGGCAGGTTTCTGATCTTTATTATCAATTGTAGATCTAATAGATTAAATGTTAGAGGAGGTATATTTTCTGAATAGGACCATCTTGCGTTCTGTTTTATTTTGCAATAAATTGAAGTTTTTGGCATCAAGGATGAAGTTTAGAGATAGAGCATTTGTGTATCAGAAATTACAGTAGCCTATTTAATTACAAAAATTACTTGCATACACAATTGATTTTCATCTCCTTTTGTCAAACAATACGTCTAATAAAACTTGAACAGAAGTTTTATTGGTATTTAGTAAAGTGCAGAGGGAGGAAAAAATAATACTTGTTCAAAGAAGATACTTCTTTTTTTTCTTGAAACAAAATTAGATCCCTAATCCTGAGAGGATTTTAATACTTTAATATATGTACACAAGAGGTTCCGTTAACTTAACATGCATATGTGTTTGCAAGATTGATGCCTAGGGATCTGACCATGTATCATTAAGAATCTGATTTTAAATATTTAAATAATCTCTTTCTCTTCAATTGTGCCATAGTACACTTGTTGATTGCATTCACTGTGAGCAAGTAAAAAAAGAATAACGTGTGTCCAGGCACGCTGCCGTAATTTTTTTATTCTGAATAAAAAATGCGTTGAATAACTGAATATCTGAAACCAAGCAAGGCATCGAAACTGGTGGAAGGTTCTTCCTTCCCCAGATGCCATTCCACCTCTCAGTTCTCCTTTACTGATCCTAGCAAGCCTGTGCAGGACCAGGTCCCACAGATTTCTAACGCAAAGGAATGGACACACATATGGATGTTATAGAGGATGGGCAAAAAGAAATTCAAGAGCAAGACTGATTTATCATATTAATGCATAAAGAGCAAGAACAGTTTTTGCCGGTATAGAATGTCTATCAATTTTTCTCTAACTTCGTATAAATGGCCTCATCTAAAATGATTTAGTCCTCTGCTAGCAAACCTGAAGAGTTTGTACTGGGGATAGAGGCTTCATTATCTCTGCCACATTACACATGCTTATTGAGCTCATACACAGTGCAAGGAAATTTCCATGGAGGAGTTTCTCAATTTGTACTCTAAGGCTTTGAAAGGATTGCAAAATATATATTAAAAGCATACGTGCACTTTTTCATGCATGCTGGCATGCAAGCAAGCAAAACGAAAGAAAAAATCAGTAATAAGTGAACATCTGGAATTTAGTTGTTATGGTAGAACTGTCCAAAATAGTTTATGGATTTTGGTTTTTAAATGATGCATAAATTAAATGAAAACAAAAGAAAAACACCTTGAGAAATAGTTTCGTGGACTATGTATGACACTATACATAGTTCCGTGGACTATGTATGACACTATACATAGTGTCATAGTTGATAACAAAGTTGTGTGCACACAGATAGCCATACTTATTTTGAATTTTGTTAGTGGTGTTTCAAAAAATGCTAGGGATGAGAATTTCATAATCTGCTAAATTCTATGGAGATATATTCTTACACTACCTGAGGAGGTGACTTGCTACATTTAATTATACAAAGTAGTCCCTCTTGAGATATAAAGTAAAAGATGAAAGCATTTCAGTTTAATTTGTTACTCTCTAGTTCATAGCCCATCTGTCTATTTTTAAGGTTATAGACTGCGCATAACAAAAATACAGATATTTAGAAAAGGGAAAAGATCTAATTTCTGAAATGTGTAATAATAGTACTTAAGCGCAGGCATTGAAGCTACCAAGCGGAGTAATGTATCTGAAATCAGCATTAGAACATGATCTTTGGCAGCCTTTTTCCCATAGAATGTAATTAGTTTTAAAAGAACATAAAAAGCTAGGTGTTTAAAGTTTTTTGGGTATTTCCAGCAAATTACATTGACTGAAACGTTCTAGCATTTGTTGTGGAAATACTATACTGAATGAGAAACAAAAAGCTGTGGCATTTTAGTTCCAAATACAGAAATCTCTCTGCTCTGTTTTAAACAAATAACGATAACATTGTTGGCTGCATTTCAGTTCACCCTTATGTTCACATAGAGTTTCTAGTTTTAAAAACCCAAACGGAGCTTACTCAAAGCTGCTTGTTTTCATACAGTGTGTATGGGGATCCATGCTATAATACATGCAAAAAGAAATGGACATAGGTTTGAGCGTAGTTTTTCCTTGCTGAATAGGTCCAAATTTGGGCAGACTGTTTGATCAGTCTTGGCTGAATGTGTGTCACAAAATTTAGGAAAAAAATCCCTGATAAGGCACAGAAGTACAAAAACCTTCTTGTCGATGCCTATGGGAGGCATTGCTGGCTAACTGTGGTGATATGACTGATATTTACACTAAATAATCTCCTGTTTGAAAATTTAGAAATTGCGCAAGAAATAGCTTTGACCAGGCTTTAAGTTACTTCTCTAGTGAGGAAAATTTCGGGAATATGGGAAGCACTTTTATATGCAAATTAAAAATAATCCCGTACTTTTTTTATTTTTTCTGAATTAGTGTCTTCTGTTGACTCTAAATCCTGTAGTGCTGAGTTACAGTAAAAATATATTGAATTATATTTTTGCATCATAGCATGTCTGTTTTTCAACAGCTGTGAATAAAATCCATAGCAATCCAGTGTAAGTAACAAGCATTGATCTATTCTGGTTTTGTTTTTAATTTGCTTGCATGTGGCTCTGGATGGGATTATAGCCTGAAAGAGTAAAACATATAGCATCTTGCTTGGTCAATCTTATGACTGTAAAGTATATAAACCCAATAGGGGAAATCTCTTTACCTATAAAAAAAGGAAAAAAGTGACATTAAATAATTTTCAAATTATCTAAGTAAAGAGGTTGCGTAATATTTGTATAAATAAAGATGTGTGCACACACACCACACCCCCTCATACTTTGGAATTTCATTGAAAAGGTTGCTGTCAGCAGCTGCCACAGTAAGTATTGCACCACACAGGCTGAAATGCAGAACACCTATGAATATGATGTGTGTGAAAATTCTTTCATGGTAATTATTAACATCTTTAACTAAGTTAACGCATTATGAAAATTGAGAATGGCATTTCACTTAGAACATTTTTAATTGATTTCAAAGTCATGGCCGGCTCCTGAAGGTCAGTATGTTTTCTGGGAAGGATTTTAGCGTTAATAAACTGTACCCTCTTTTTTTTCATTTCTCAAATTTGCTCAAAACCACAAAACCTAGAAAACCTTGTTTGTTTTCAAGTTAGCAAATGTTCCTCAGTGTTTCATTTGCAGTTTTTGCGTGCTTGGTTGTCTTCAGGCATGCTTTTGGGTGCTTTGTGCCTGGGATTTTGAAGGGAATAAGCCTTCAGTACTGCATCCAGTGAGACCCCCTGGGCTGCAGGTTCTTCCCCCTCAAAATCCCAGCAGCGAGGCTTTAGTTTTGAGCTCATTCATGTAGCCACGATCTCTCCCCACCAAGGCTAGCTGCGATTCTGATATTTTAATACGATTTTTTGTATAAATCAGTTGTCTTTACTTGATTATGTGCTGCTGCTTGATCTGTGTTCACATGTCCTCTCCATGGGCCTGTCATTGCTTTCCCTTGGAGATACAGCTTTCTAATTGATTTTACTGGAAGTTACTTTGGAAAGTAGACGGGTAAGCAATAATAAACATTTGTATCCTTTAAAAACTCATAGTTTGTCACCAGATTTGGGAGCCCTCCCTATTCATCTTTGCCATTTCTAGGCTGCAAAATCAGCTGAGGTTGATAAAACTTAGAGAATCACAGATTTTGGTGCCAGAAGGGGCCATTATGATAATGAAATCTGACTCCCTGCACAACACAAGCCTGTTGAGTCTTCAAAGACCCGATACTAAGAATAAATCTGACCTTAAAACACTTGGGGGCTACCCTTACAGTCAGCACTTCTGGGCAACTAATTCATAATCGCTCAGGAGATCAGATTTTTATTTTTTTTTTTGTACAATCACTTTTCTTTAAATGGTGGAGTTTGCTTGAAGAAACACATTTTGCAAGCCCAGACCAAGCCTGCCTGAGCTTTCTGCTTGTGCATCTCATCACTCAACGTGACAGTCAGCCAAAAGAGAATTTTAAATGCAGGACTGGAGGGCGAGGTGAGGCTCGGGCTGCTGCGTGGCTGCAGGGATTGCTTTCAGAGGGCCTTCGGGATGCTCGGCGTCTCTGTAAATACAGCCATTAGCCTCTGAGGATTTGTTCGCATGGCACGGTAAAGAGCAGCGAGGAGATGCACAAGGAGCAGGGCGTTTTCACCTTCCCAGAGCATCACGTTAGCGTGACTAGACTGTTTCCAGTCACAAAACTTAATTAGCGATGGGCTGACTCAGATGTCCCTGCCACAGGACAGCGGTGTGACACGCACACGCACACACCCTGTTATATTTTCAGTTTCCCAGATAAAAATAGATGTAATAAATGCTATTCCCACATTTATGAAATGGTTTGTGCTTTACATATGAAAAGCTTTCCATATGTACTTAAGTGTTATTGTAAGTAATTTAATAGGAATTCAAAAAGCTGATTATTTTTTCTGGTAATTTTTCTGAGTCTTTTATGACAAAGAAGTAGCAGACTTCAGTAAGTTTTAATTTTTTTAGTTATGCCATGGATGATTTGGAAGGCCGTAAGTAACTTTAGTCTATTAAAATATATTTCTATGCTAATATCTTCTAGAGCTAGCTAAAATGCTTTTTTGGAGTGATTCACCTGCTTTTCTAGTTCCATGCATTTGTATCAATTCAGAGACCTTTTACATCCTTTAAAAAAAAAAAATATTATTCTTTGTATCCTTGTATTTTTGCTGAATATAAAAGTCTTGTGATTAAAAGCTTTGGTCTAGGACTTGGAAGACCAGTATATGGATTCCTTGTAGAACACAGACTCCTCATCTATAAACGTGAATATTATCTCAGAGTGATTTCTGAAGACATACACATGGTTTGGGGTACTCATTTATTAGGGGTAGTGAACAGAGTTTCAAGAGCTTAAGCTGGAATCGACCTTTTCAGCTGCTTCTAATGGTTTAAAACTTTATGTTTTGTATCAACCTTTTTTGTATTTGTTCATGCCATAAGATTGTCTGTTTGCTTTAGAGGGTTCAAGCAGAAATATTTCAGTCATATCCAATTACGAAGCAGAGTTGTTCGCTTCCCCATTATCTGCCCATGTTCTGCTGTTTTTTTTTCTTTTTTTTCTCACAGTATTCCTCTATGCAGCTGTGAGAAACAAGAAAATATCTTTTTTGTTGTTCACTTGAAGTAGTGTTTCTGATTTACGTTGCATTTCAGCGAATGCTCAGTCACCCATGTGCATGTCATGAAAGTCTTACCTGTTGCATACCTGACTCTTGTTTCATTGCAAAAATTGCTCCCATGTCAGTTAAGATGATGTATATTGCATTTTTTTATGATTGATAAGAGGCTGGAGTCTGTTTTAATTGCCAGCTACAGGTCACAGTTGACCAAAAATTATAAACTCCCTGAAAAATTCCTTCTGACAGCTGCACCTCATCTCTCTCAGTGAGTGCAGGCTGCACTGACAGCTGAGAGCAGGTTCAGAATCACAAGGAAAGACTCTGAAGCACAGCAAAAGATATGCATGTTGTTGAGTGAGCAAGAGAAAAGGATAGAAGACATGCTGTTATTACATCTGAAATGACTGCTGTTTTTTCCACACTTGTCAATACAATGCGGGTTTGAAATTTTTTATTTTAAGGGAAGAGGCAAATATTAGAATATTTCTTTGGGGTTTAGGTAAGCACACATGCACAGGACGCATAGCAGTCTGGTATGGAGAGCTTTATTGGCATGAATTTGGAGTGGGCAGGTTACTCAAGGGAAGATCTTTCCCGAGATCAGAGAGGTGCTTCATAAGAACAAATATTTATTTGAAAGGCACTAGTTTGCATCACGAAGCAGTTATTTTCCAAAGTGTTCTTGGAATAAAATGTTCACCTCTCCTTCACAAAGGTATTTCAGGTTCTCATCTCCATCCTTATTTCAAGCAACTCAAGTCATGCAGTATATTAAGCTCTTAGCATGCTTAGCACATGATTTTCAAGAGCAAGTTTTCCAACAGAATGTGGCTTAATGTTAGTCCATGGGTGGTTGGGTCAGTGGTGAATCTGCCTTTGTTCCTTACGATTAGATAGGTTCTGGTTTTGATAGCAAAACAAGCGAGTCTTCCTCTACCCCTCGTGTTTGCTAGGATATGTACCCCTGAGGCATACATCTGTTCAGCACAGGAATGTTTTGTGGCTGTAAGGGCCTCACTGGCACAAGCAGGCGATGAATCTCTCAGAGAAAGCTACTGAAGAGCTGCAGTAGGTGCCACGGAGACTGATTTTCTTCTTCTTCCATTCTTAAATCCAGGTGCCTGCTGTGATGTTTTGCGAGAGCCCCCCTTGCCCCAGCCAGAGCTTTGCATTTCTTGCAGGTGTTTAGCATGCTTCATGATTAGATCTCTTGATTATCATTACCCAAATGTGGGGGGGGGAGAGAGAGAGTGAGAGAGTGTGTGTGTGTGTGTGTGAGAGAGAGAGAGAGAACTGGCATGCAAGGCACATCAGGAATATTCTGTAGAAAGGGGAATGATCTCACATAAATGAAGTTGTACAATGGAAGACTTGTGATAACATGTTTCTCTTCTGCCCACCAATAAAACGAGAATTAACTTGCCACATTGGTCACTAGCTCAATTGAGTATAATGGGTTCAGTTACTCACACAGTGAAAACTCATTTCTTTGATTAACTGTTCATACTGTGTTCAGCTTTGGAATCCTCAGCACAAGAAGGACATGGACCTGAGTCCAGAGAAGGGCCAAGAAGATATCAGAGGGTTAGAGCACCTCTCCTATGAAGACAGGCTGAGAGAGTTGGGGTTGTTCAGCCTGGAGAAGAGAAGGCTCCAGGGAGACCTTACAGCAGCCTTCCAGTACCTGAAGGGGGCCTACAGGAGAGATGGGGAGGGAGCCTTTATCAGGGAGTGGAGCGATAGGACAAGGGGTAAAGGTTCTAAACCGAAAGAGGGGAGACTTAGATTAGATATTAAGAAGAAATTCTTTACTGTGAGGGTGGTGAGGTACTGGAACAGGTTGCCCAGAGAAGCTGTGGATGCCCCATCCCTGGAAGTGTTCAAGGCCCGGCTGGATGGGGCTTTGAGCAGCCTGGTCTAGCGGGAGGTGTCCCTGCCCATGGCAGGGGAGTTGGAACTAGATGATCTTTAAGGTCCCTTCCAACCCAAACCATTCTGTGATTCTATGATTTTATTCATTCATGAGTGAGTGTTTCACATTGTCCTTGTGAGGATGAGAAAAACGAGAGGAGCAGACCATGAGCGTAGGATGACAGTGCCCGTCTGCGGCTGAGGCGATGGAGGCTGAATCGCAGAACTCTGTCCTGCAGCCTGGCTGAGCATCTGCTCGTCCTGGGAGTGGAGTCTGATTTAAGAAAATATTATGAATACACTGAACAAACTTTTAAACATTAAAAATAAACTTCTACGTTTAAATGGAAAGACTAGTAGATATTGGGGATAGAGCATTATGATTATCTCATCTGACTTTATCACAGAGACCAAATAATCTTTCCTGCGATTTTGCATAATTGCAGTATCAAATTGCAATTGATGAATTAATACTTCTCCTGTGGCCTTGTTGAGGACCTGTGTGGAGATCAGTGAAAGCTGATGCTAACTGCAGGTACAAAAACCGAAAGTGTCACCGAGATCATTCTAAAGCTGTATGGCTTGTTGTTGTCTGACAGAGATGGTTATTCAAAATTCAGCTCACATAGAGACTAAGGGATCCATTTAGCAAAAACCTGGCAGAAAGAAATAAGAAAGAAATGTTTCTTTTAATTTTTTAAAGTTGTTTCTATTAATTTCCTTTCTTATCCTGACTTGCTACTCCCTCAAATGCCGCACTCTCTGGGGAAGATTGACTTTTGACCAAGAACTGTCAGGTTTCTCTTAAATGCTTTTAGAATGTTTCAAAATTGAAATAATTTTTTAAAAATACAATATTTTAAAGTATAATATTGCTACTGAAATTATAACTCTTTCAACTGGTCATAATTTTACTTGTACTTCCTCTCTTTTTTTATGTTTTTTTATGTGCTGCACTTGATTCAGGAATTAAATTTTTGTTTACTACCATATTTAGTTCCAATTCACTATCCACTCCACTGGGGTCTACGAGAATTGTAGAATTACTTATCTGCTTCGTTTCAGTTTGCTTCACAGGAGGTTTGAGGAGGGGTTTTTTTAATTGCTTCCCTACTATTTCAGACATCTTGCTCCATATGGTAATGTGCATAAAGATTTGAATTTGTTTTCTTCCTGAAAAGCTGCAGATAATTACTTATTAACTGGATTAATCTTTTCTTATCTTTAGGACATTCTGCTGACGCTTTCAGACTAGTCTGCAATTATTTTTTCCTTTTTCATCTAATCTGTAGTAAATAATCTAACATGCCAGGGTAATGGATTTCACCTGAGGATCTCAACGTGCTCTGCAGTAAATAATTAATTAATTAGTTTCACAATCTGTCTTTAAAATAGGTGAAATCGAAATACAGCCTGGCAGCACACAGTCATTAGCAACATGTTGCATCATTAGCTGTTGCTGCTCTGTAAGCAGGTGGCATAATCCGCTTCTCTCTAGTATCAGTGAAGGTTCTTGCTCAAGTGGCACCATGTTTAAAAAAATAAATAGTTAAAATCATCTGGTTGGGTTGTTTACCTGGTGTTCAGATGTAATTGTGTGCCATATGGTCATACGCAGGCATACATTATGTCTGTAATATATATTGCAGAATGGTGATCTGACGTCGTTGCTGTTGCTTTTGTTAGCAGCCTAGATGTTATTACAGGTATTTGTCTGGGCATAGTATTTTTACTTAAAAATGCATTTTACTATGTCACGTAGCTGAACCAGAAAAATTTTAAAGATGATCTTGTGGGATATATGTAAGGTGAAGACATAATTTGTCAGAGTTTAACCCTGAGGAAACTTCTCATTATTCATCCTCTTCTATTTATATAGGGGGATTGTTGGCATACTGACCCATCACCAACCTGTGACCAGTAATTTTAAACAGCTCGAATTCTGTATTTTTCTGGTTTACCCTAACCATATTACTGCTTGAATTGAGCTCCTTAAACAGGCTTAGGTACATCTATAGGGTTTTAAATTAGTGGCAGTGAAGTAAATAGCATGTGTGGCAGGAAGCAAAAGCTTTTTGTGAATATCATGAAGATATGGTCATAGAATGTGCAATAAAAAAGTACATATTTTAAAGTTCATGTGAAATGCATAAGAACCCATTTTAAGCCCACATTCAGTATCCAAAATCAGGTATTTCTTTTCCAATCCCAAATTTAACTGAGTTTGAAGTTCTTGAAAGAGAAAGGGAGGGACAGAAAGGAAGGAGGGAATTAAGGGGGAGAAGGAAAGGAGGGAGCAGAGAAGGAAGGGAGGAGGGAAGAGGGAAGGAAAGGGAAGGCAGTGAGAGAAGGGATGGAGGAGGGTAACAGAAGTAGGCCATAATAATCTGTAAATTGTAGTGGTTTTGCTTGTACTTTTGTGACAGCAATATGAAAATCTTTAATATCCTTGAGTCCTACAAGCTGCTAGAAATACTCACGCAATCAAAATGTGTTCACAGGACAACTGCTTTAAACATCTGGCCATTAACCAGTCCTTACATGTGCATACCTCATGTGTCTATTACTGACTCACATGTATGAAGCTGAATACAAAAGCTGTAATCTTGAAAAAGGATGAAACGAGCAATATTTGAAAAGATGTTTTTTCCCACTTACCCTTCCCTAAATACATAATTAGCCCTTATTTCTGTATTCATTGACTCTTGTGTTGGTTTTCCTTTCACAACTCAGGCTGAGTAACCGACTGAAAACCAAGCCGGTTTTCAATATTGAGTGCTTTTTTCTGATACTGAAAGTTTAACTAAGAATGACCAACAGCAGAGGAAGGGAATTCCTTCGCTATCTTAGGTGTAAACTATCCAGGTCTGCTAATGACAGTTATTGTAAAAAATATTAGTCTATTCCAATAGTCTGTAATGTTCTTTCTTAACATTATAAGACGAGGAGATCATCCCACTTCTTTCCAACTACTAACAGAAGCCTCTGCTGAGGATTGCTTTTTCCACTTTGGCATTGCCTTCGCTATGCTATGCACTAGGGGAGATTTTTAACCAGAATTGGTTCTAATCTCAGTTGCGGTTTTGTGGACATCTGTTCTGGTTTCGGCTGGGATAGAGTTAATTTTCTTCCCAGTAGCTGGTGCAGTGCTGTGTTTTGGATTTAGGATGAGAATAATGTTGATAACACACTGATGTTTTAGTTATTGCTGAGCAGTGCTTACACTAAATCAAGGACTTTTCAGCTTCTCATACTGCCCTGCCAGCGAGGAGGCTGGGGGTGCACAAGAAGCTGGGCAGGGGGGCACACAGCTGGGACAGCTGACCCAAACCGGCCAAAGGGCTATTCAGTACCGTATGACATCTTGCTGAACAATAAAACTGGGGGGAGTTGTCTGGGAGTGGTGGCTGCTGCTTGGGGACTGGCTGGGATTGATCAGCGGGTGGTGAGCAATTGTATTGTGCATCACTTTTTTTGTATATTCTTTTATCATTATTATTATTTTCCCTTCCTTTTCACTCATATTGAACTGTGTTTATCTCAACCCACGAGTTTTACCTTTTTTTACGATTCTCTCCCGCATCCCACATTCATGAGCAAACGGCTGTGTGGTGTTTAGCTGCCTGCTGGGTTAAACCACAGCAACATCTAGCAATGTCTTCTGCAAAGACTTCTGATTTTTTATTCCTCTTTTCATTCTACATTTCTGAGATGCTTTCACTAGCAGTGTTCCTTAGGATTATGAAATTTACCTTTTGGGAGAAAAAGGTTTGAGTGTCTATAGAGGACTAAGCTCCAACAATTAATGATATAATTAGGGCTTGTTTCTCAGTATTAAGTATAATCAGGTCACGCTCATTGGTCTGTAGGCTTCCACTAATTTGAGATTCGGCAATTAAATCTTTTTGTTTAATTGGGCACTGACACCCAAAATAGATTTGTTTTCTCTTGGATGCAATGTCTTTTATGGTAGAAAATAATCTTCTAATGAAGGTCTGTTAGATGCTGCAAGGTCCCCCTGGTATAAGGCTCATGGACTTACGGGTACATGGCTTACAAGGTTTTTATTTTTTCCACATACTAAAAACGTTTGATAGGCCATCACCAGGACATCCTCGTGGACTGTGGTTAACATACTGCATATAGGCATTTGAAAGTCTGTCTTTCTGAATCGTAAGCAGCTGTGAAACACATCAGGTTTGTGTGCTGACTTGGATCCACCAAAATCTCCCTGCACTTAGAAAATAACTATTTCCTGCTTTTGAAACATTTATTTTCACCTACTTCCATTATTTTCCAGGGTCTACTATGGAAGCACTGTTTCCACCTCTGTATGAAGTCCCTGCCTATCTATCTTTTTTGATTTTTTTCTTACATGCTCAATGTACCTGTAGTGCATATTCATTCCTATAAGTAACAACAAGGGATTTCAGGCACTATTATACAATTGAACAATATAGCTATGTTTCATTGGATTTTTTTTAGTCTGAATTACACATGTACTAGCAGCAGCATTGAACCCTGCTTAGGATGTTTTAAATATGTTGTTTATATATAAAATATGAATATTAGATATTCAGCTCTTCCCATTTAACTTCAGAAACATATGTTTACTGTTAAAGTCTCAAAGATGACAAACAGTGCACGGCTCTTGCATAAGCAAACTTAAAAGCAAAATTACTCTTCCCAGTCTAGAAAAGTGGGTCTGAATCATCTCTTCTTCCTATAAATCTGCCTTTGACTAAGAGAATCTTTCATTGTTTCCAAGTGTCTAATTAACAAATGCCAGCAAAGTTGTCTACTTTAAAGAAATGTTCCTTGTTTTTATAGTTTAAAGTCTACAGCCTCTAAGTGTTCATTAATATTGTGGTTTTCTATGCATTGTCTAGTGTTTTTAAATATGTATACTCTCAGGAAATGGGGTTCAGTGCTGACAATGTGTTTGTACAGGATTCTTGAGGAAAATGAGTAGAGCGGTGGGAGGGCAGACTGACTCAGAACTTCATTCCATTCCCAGTCTGAGAAACCCCACCAAAATGTACTCTTAGAGGTGGCAAAAAATCCAAAATCTTTTCAAGAACTGTTATCCAGATTAGCTGAAATATCAGACATTTACTTTGACTCTTTGATAAGCAACAAATTATTTTAAGATTTCTTGAAGGAAACTGAGAAAGAGCCCTCAGAAGTGTTGCCATCCAGTCTGCTTTACCTTGGCTTGAAGAATATTTGTAAGCAGGAGCAATTTGAATGGACAATTTTAGTTCATTTTTTAAAATGTTTTTTGTCCCTTTGAATTTTTGCCCCCCCACCCCCCCACCCCGAGTTTAAGATGGCTTTTTCCCATGTTCCTAGTTATGCATGGCAAGGCACAGCAGCTATTCATAGTTTCAAGTATTGACAAAGTTCTTAACTGTGTGGTAGTCAACTCAGACTTCCCTTGGCCAGGTAGAAGCTAGCCAGGAGCATCCACTGCTCTTACTAGTACTCCAATTATTTGGCAGAAGTCTCAAAACTGAGACTGGTCTCTGAGGTTGTCATATGAGGTTTTCAATCCTGCATGGCAGATCAAAAAGTAAAATTTATTAGGAGTTTATTTCTAATTACTATTGGCACTTAAAAACCAAGTAATTAAGGCTTATCACATGGTTGCACATTGTTTGGTTTTGGGCATTCACTAAGTAATGCACGCATGAATAAATGAGTACTTCTACTTACAAACAGATTTAAAATAAAAAGTATAACATTAATTCAAGTAGCCTGAACATTCCCTAAATATTAAGGGATCTGGTGGGAACCCGCATATTAAAGCTGTTAATACTCTTAAATAAAAAATTATTTCTGAAGCAGCAAGTCTTTGAAATTCATCATAGAGAAAGCCGGAGGCTAGAGAAGTACCTTTTATTTGTGTCATGAATTTCCATTCTGGTATAGCTTAGTCGTAGGCTGTCAGAAAATCCTGGCATTTCCTTTCTGTTTGCTTTCCTCAGGAAAAGCTTGGCAGCTTCCCAAAATAATGACTGAATAAGAACATTCTGAAGAGCTAAATACAAATATTAAAATCCTGCTACCCAACCAGCTGCAGCACACATGGCACTGAGAATAGAGCAAAGACATGAATGGCAAGAGAAGAAAGGGCAGAGTAAGCTCCCAAACAAGTTCCCTCCATCATGCCAAGGATTTTCTGTGCTGCCTTACGTGCTTCTCTGTAGGACCTCTGCCCCCGTCTGTTCACAGTGACAGAACACAGCTTGCTTGTTAAATACAAAAGTGGTCTAGTTATTTATTGATGGGAGCATTGCAAACAGAAAGAAAAGTGTTAAACTTGAACATCGTGAATGCTTGTTGCTTTAATCATGCATGACGGTTCTTTGCAGATTTAGGTAAATCTTTTCTTGTCTATGGTGTGCCAGTCACTGGGCAGCAGCTCTTTCTTTGCAGCTCCTTTCTTCCAAGGGTTAGGTTTACAAAAGCTTCTTGGAAAGTCCCCATGAAGAATCCCCAGAATATCCCCTTCCCTCCTCTGTTCTCCGTGACTTGCTGAAACTCGATTCTGTATGTGCAGAAGTAAAGCTTCAAGGGAATTATCGCCCCTGCTGCCGGCCGCAGCGAGGAGGTGTCTCCTGTAATTCAGTCAACTCAAGCTGAGTTCTTACTAATCCTTCAGCCAGAATAACAACTACCAAACCCATAGATACAGATCACATTTATAGAATTAGCGTAGCTCACTCCCATACATTTTGCAAGATACTCACCTGTAAGATTCCCAGTTGCGTGAATTTGAAGAGGTAGCACCGAAGGTGTCATTTTAAGACCGTACTTGTATGACTTGCTAGCTTGGCCTGTGATAGCTTTCTAAAAGGTAACGCAGAAGACTACTGGACGTCCACTTTTCAGAGAAAACAATCTTATCTGCACTTCAGAGAACTTCTCTTTTGTGTTGGTTTTAGTTTCATTTGTAGAAGAGCTAATCCTGATCTTCTGATCGGCTTTTTCTAGAGACATGGTAAGCTGCACAGAAGTTGCCAAATTGAGCAAAAGGCAGAATTGTCGGGTAGTTATTAGAAGATAGTACATTGTAAAAAATGGATTTTCCCAGCATATTTCAAAGTTAAATCACATCCTTCTTCAGAGCTGCTGTTTTCACTGCCATATCATTCTTTGCTGCCAGAATCAGAACATTTTTCTTTGTTGCCAGAGTCAGAACATTTCTCCCTGTTATAGATAGCTAGAAAGTTCCCCTACCACACATCTTTCTTACATGTCTTGGACAGAACAGATGAGGCTTTGCCATGTGGGCTACCCAGTTAAACAGAGCTGAACTATTTATGTAGTGTTTTATGTGCTTGCCTGCATTCATAATTTTCTGATAATAGTTTGCATTGGTTTTCCATACTGTTTTGCAGGAGATTTCTAGAATTTTAGTTTACCTTTTGTTTTGTGGACAGTGGCTCTTTTCTTACGAATTTTCATTGATGTTGGGCATGTCTAATATCCTGTTACAGAGAGAAGCTGTTGAGGTTATTGAAGACTGCTAATGTACATGTTGATGTTAATTTTTATTCCATTTAAAATTGGTTTTCACCTTAAAATGCTTACGTTGCATTGGAGGTATGTGACATGATAAACTGAGGCTTGATGATCAGAACAGAAGATGTATTCAGTTCCGAGCTGTACACTTTGATGGTGAAAATGTTCTTTTGGAGTACGAAAAAGAGGATAGTGAGGGTTACGAGAGCTTCCTCCCAGGCAGCATAGCTGCCTGTTAGTGGAGTGCCAGACTTCACCATGTAGTTAATTAAATTGCTTTTAAAGAATGCAATAATGGAAGAACATTTCGAAGTACACTGTATGGTTACGGTCTGTTGCTCTCTCAATGCAGATCCAAGTTAAATAAATTAGATATGATCTCGGGGAGCCAATTTTGGTGATAATATACTACAAGTAGTGACATTAACTTCATGGAAGTTGAGTAAGTGTAAATCATCTGTGGTTTGTTCCATCATATTGCTACAGAGATTGTAGGAGACTGGATCCTGCTCAGATGTTTGATTACTATTTGTATTCAGTATCCAGACTCTGTTTAGCTCCCCCTCTCTGTTATACCCCTCTTTTGGCACTTAATCTCAATACTTTAAATGTGCGACAGTTGCTATGTGAGAACTCGGCCATTCATCTCAGGTGACCTGAGATATTCAGGTGGTTTCAAAGTATGTTTTGCAAAGGAAAGATGTGTTGTGCAAAGCATTTCAGAGCTGTGTTTAATTTTGAAAATCAATACAAAATTAATGAAGTATCATCTTAGAAGCACCCTGGTGTTAGCAACAGTGCCATAAAGTATGGATATCAGATCATTTATTAGGAATCTGCTAATACAAATTGCAGCAAGCATAAACTGGATCTAGACCCTCACCCATAAACAACAGTGTAACATAGTTGAAAAACCCTGTGATAATTTGTGGGATGTATTATATAGCTTACAAGTGGGAAGGCTATCTGCATTGATTACAGAATTTCTCTCTCTCTTATGGTGCCTGAAACCCACCCAGTCAATTTGCTGCCTGCCTGCTGTTGCTAATAGCAAGGTATGCAGTACCATATCTTCTGTCTGCACTGTTGCGAGCATCATGACCTGCCTGCTGCCTAACAAATGCCAGATTCAGGTTGCTCTGAGCCTGTGCCACAAGGAGATTCTCTCCAAAACAGAGATCTGTGAAAAGGAATTTGACTGGAGTACCAGGGAGAAGGTCAACGAACATAGAGTTAACATTTCTATCTGAAATGTGGGTCTTCGGTCTTGGGGTGAGGAAGGGTGGTGGTGTTCAAAAACACTGCAGAGCAATATGGATTTTTGTCATAGCATGCCCAAAGTAAACCTCACATAGGTGACAAGAATCAGTACTCTTACAGTGTAGGGTAGGTCTTTAGCATTATTCCCTATTAGGTTATTGATGTAATGGTAGGTGTCTCTTTAGTAAAGCCTGACCCTAAGGAAGCAGTTGTATTAGAGGATTCCTCTTTTTTACTGTTTATAGCAAAGGAGGTGTTAAATGACACACTCTGCAGGATATCCCATAAAGAATTATAATTAGTGCTTGTGAAAGGAGTGAAGATACTGGGATAATGAAGCTGTCAGTAGTTCACAAAGTAGACTTACAGAGCACTATCAGTGAAGGCCTTTCATTACATCTATGCCTTGATTTGAGTACATACCCATTAAAAGGGTTGATTTTGATGTCCTAAAACTGAGATACGAAGATTAGAATCCATTGATTTATCTTACCAAAATTCTTACCAACAGTGGGAGAAGTAAAGCTGAAAAACTGGTTTACTTCTCAGTATTCTTTATTTATAGTCTCTGTTTGTTTTCTTTAAGCCTCACATCAAAGTTTATAATTACTAACAAGCATGGCAAAATTTGCCTGGATTTTGACAATGCTGGGAGTGGAGATCTCTGAATCATTCAGTTGCAGACTTGATCAGTTGGAAGGGACCTCAGGAAGTCTCCAGTCCAACCTCTTGCTTAAAACAGGGCTAGTGATAGGATCTGACCAGGTTGCTCAGGGCTTTATGCAGTTGGGTCTTGAAAACTTCCAAGGATGGAGACTGAACAACCTCTCTGGGCAGGCTGCTCTGCTGCTGGGCTGTCCTTGTGGGAATAACTATATCCAGTCAGAACTGCTCTTGTTTCAGTTTGACCATTGTCTCTTGTCCTGCCCCCACTGTGAAGAACCTGGCTTCATCTCCTTGAGACCTTCCCTGTAAAGCACTGGGGACTGCTCTAAGATTCTCTGAAACCACCTTTGCCCTGGACTGAAAAAGCCAAGCTCTTTCATGCACAAGTGTGCCAGCCCTGACCGTCTTGGTGCCCCTTCCCTAGACATGCTCAGGAGATGTTTAGTGATAGATGTACTTGCACTGTTCAGACTGGCCTGTGAACGGGCCCAAGCTAGCAACTCCTAGGAGCAACACCTGGCCCTGCAACATGATAGATCAACAGAACCATCCGCTTCCGTTTACAGTCTAATGATATCCAGTGTGGTGTCATGTCATCCACTGTGTACTGAAACTCCCGTTTTGCAAGAATCTGCATAGTTTTGCAGGAAATTTCAGCTGTAGCTGTTTATTTTAACCTTCAAAATAATGTGTGTCTGTCTTTCATGAATCTTGTCACTAGAATTTTGAGTAGGAGTGAGTCGTTTCCTGAACTTGGAGATTATTAAAAACTTTTAAAGAATGAAAAGATCTTTGTGTTAAAATGATCTGATACTTTAGAGGTAATGAGTTTTTAAATGCTCCTTTGCTCGATATTGTGCAAATTAAATAAAATGCATCAGCTTACTGAAAAAAGTGTGTTTCAAAATATTTGCATAAAAATAATGCTATTCAACAAAATTATACTTTTCTGCCTATACTTAAATGTTTCTAAAATGTTAAAATAATGTGTGAATCTTTACTTTTCTATTGGAAGCCATATTCTTGGTGTCAAGATAGTAGTAAGAATAAAAGATTATGGCTCTATTGGTGCCTTCATTTAAGTTGATAAAACTATCAGTTTTACTAGGAGTAGTTTTGTGCTGCTTCTGTAAGGATGCCATTAAAACCAAACTTGAACCTTAAAAAGCATTCACCACTTTAAAAAAAGAATTGTCAGATAAGATGAAAATATTAGTAGAGACAATCTAAGATTATTTAAATTTAATTTGGAGGGAAGAAAACTAGTGTAAAAAATAATTTTCTGCACTAGCTTCACTTTCAGAACACTGTAATGTGTTCTTCTATTACCAAATCTGGTGGTGGTAGTTCACTCTCGCTGTGCATAGTATCAGTGTTTCTGCTCCGTCAACTAGTTTCTCCTCCCTGAAAGTGTAAAATGCTTCATTACTCCCAGCTGAGGGTCATTTTTGCTCAGGGTGATAATCAGTTTCTCAAGGTTTGGAAAGTTGTCCCAGAATTCTGTTGCTTTCAGCTGAAAACTGATTCACCCATCCGGTATCCTCTGCCTGGTTGGATGGCCTTTGTATTTCCTATAAAACCATTGGTGCTTGCTTTTGAGAGGGCCTCTCCATTTTGGAAAACAAATATGCTTTGGAAAGCAAATGGCAGTTTATAAGGAAGCCTACTGTACGACACTGGAGTGTTCTGCCTTGGAGGATTTTCTTGACACAAGGGATGGTGTTGTTACACGCAAAAGAAAGAGAATTTGTGGAATAAGCAATTTTCTGACCTATTTTCTGCAATTTGAATTCTATTAGTTTCATCTTCGTTGCTGGATTTCACTGTTATGTGGCTTCTTCTTGCAAGTATCCGTTTGGAAATTAGCTCTGCAATTGAGAAAACGAACGTAAAAACACAGTAGTGAAATCTTTTCTTCCAAAGTGATGCAGCACGTAACTAATCCTGCAGCTGTTATTACAGCTTTAATGAAAGATAGATAAACATTATAGAATACCTCTTTTGAAATAACTGCCTAGTCTTGGTTTCTTCAATTAATCAAAACTTGGGACCCTGAAAACCATATTGGCTTTTTCTTTCTCCAAGCTCAATACTCCCTTCTGCTGCAAAGTAGGCAGATGTATGAGGAAATGTAACACGCACACACACACACCCAGCAAAAAAAGAAAAAAAATTAAAGGAAGTTTAATATATTTAGAAGCCAGAATTTATGACAGTTATGACATCTATGACATTTATGGAATACACTCTTTCTGCATCAAAATCTATAGTTTTTGATCAAACAACTAGTCTGATTTATAGAAGTCAGGGTACAGAAATGACCTTATCATTGTAAATGACTTTTTACTTATCAGTGTATATCATATGCATTGTTCGAATTTGTCACTCTTCTTCCTCCAGCAATTGAGCCTAATTATGTTTGTGTTGACTAGATTAATTGAGTGTCGCTAAGAGTGAATGGGCAGGCTAATGAGGGCATAAAACAAGAGTCATCTTTGGTTTCCAGGGAATGCAAAAACGGTTGTCCCGTTGGTTGTTGGATCATGACTGTGGTTTTGCGTACATGTCCTTAAATCTGATGAGGATTTTTCAGCTAGCACAAGCTTTAGGTTTCAAACTGTAATCCCTGTTCCAACTCTGGAAGTGACCCCTCCTTTTTCTTGCAAGACTACTTTGTTGCTTTGCAGAATTAACTCCAAAATTAATAAGCTAAATGGTTTAAGAACAATTCTACTAGTGAAGACAAAGAAGGTTTCTTTGTTTATTCCCAAGTTACAAAATACCTGCATAGTAGCGCATGTGCATCCCTGTCATGCCACCAACTTACTGGCCTGGTTGCTTATGTGTTTTCACTCTTTATAAAGATAAATATGACCATTCTAGTCAGTGTTGGGTTTTAGTTTTTACTACTCATTTTGTTGTTTTGTTTTTTTCAGTATATTTCTGGTATATTAGTCTTTGCAACCACAGATGCTGCAAACAAATTAGCATGTTAGATATCTGCCATGGGAAAATGGTAGAATGATTTTTGAAGGCTGTGCTGTTGATTTTGAATATTTCATGTATTCATGTCAGTGTATGCTAATGAATCCATTCAGTATTTCTGTCTTACATTTAAATAGATCCTTGAATGTAATGAGCACTTATTTCTAAAAGATTTGAACAAAAGGAGAGGTTAAGAAGAAATTGGGGCGTTCAGAGGGAGGGAGACACAGGCAATGAAACAGAACTATTTGAGAACAGACTTTCTTCTTCGGTCTTTTTACCTAACACACTTGATCTGTCTTGGCAGATTTTTGCTCAGACATAAGTGAAACAAGACAGATAATAAATGGGGTTGCCATGTTCAGTTAACGTTGTGTATCTTGGAAACAAGACCAAGCAGAAGGTGCAGTCTGAAAGCAATGAGGTCCTTAGAGTCAAGATAAACTTTTGTGGTTTTCAGTCTTTCCTTTCAAATTTAGATAAAGAAATATAATTTGTACTGTTAAAAATCAGATTTAGGTTTTATTTTCAGAAAGCCAATAAAATGAATGAGGTAGTGCAAGGGCATATTACCTAAGATTTTTGAAAGAATTTAATTATTTCATGCTATTCAGTTCCTCTCTGACTGGTGGATTTGTAAAGAGTCTATTGCCAGGTGGCACATTATGGTAAGGCCAAGTCCTTTCATTTTTACTACTTCAGGAGCTCTCTTTTTACCTTTCCTAATGACATTGTTATTTTACCTTTATTTTTTGTAGGTCAGCTCTCATTAATATTTCTAGTGGTTTAGGTACATGTTTGGCATAAGTGAGTCTTTTAGTTCTGAGCAGGTCAGATTCAAAAAGGAAATTCAGACGACTGACTGGAGACATAACTTTTACTTACGAAATTTTGTGACTGAGGTAAATGTTTCAGTTCTGGAATAAGATGAGTGATTGTAACTTAACAATTACACCATTAAAGTTGAGGTACAGCTTGTTGAAAGATTAGTGAAAAAGGTAAAGCGTACTCACTATCAAACCTGCTCTGATACCTGTGAAAGGCTTTATTTGATTTGAATTTGCACCTGAAACATCTCATTTGAAGTTTCCGTGAAGACTCTAGTGGGTAAGAATATTATCTTTAAAAGTTGCACAGGTACCTGTTCTCCCTCTATTATTTCCTCTAACGTTTCGGTACTAGTTCTTCCCAAATTGCTAGTGATAGGTCAATAGTAAATCGTCTCCAAAATACCATTAGCAGGACATTGCTTTTCCCAATTAGAAGTACTTACTTTATCCCCATAGGTTGAAGGGCATCAGTAGCTGGTGTTCAGCACTCTAATATTCTTGAACCAAGCTCTCGCCAGCTGAAGAAGTTTCATCCCAGTAAGATGCTGAATCGGTATGGATCCTGAAGTCCTTAGCTCGTAAAGATTGTAAATGTCTTGCTTATTCACTCTTCAGGCTTGAGAGAAGATGATGAAAGATGAACAAGCCCCTTGCACAAAAACATTATCTGTATTTTTTAAGCACACTGCAGTTATATTTAGTGGTTTAATTTTTTTCCATTGTATTTGTATTGTTGTTTCCCTTTCCCTTCTCTTCCATTGGATTTCTTTTTCCTCATGTAACCAATCATTACACACACCCACAACACAACTTTTACCAGACTTTGGTACTTGTGACAAATGTCACACAAGCAATCGCCTGACTTCTCAAAAAGAAAATCCAGTGTTCTTGAAAAGCCTTCCAGGTTAAGTGGTACCACATGGAAAATATTAGAACTTTTTAATGTGTAAAAAATATTGGTGTTAGCTGCCCAGTGCAAGCTTCAGTGAAGAGTTTTATATATATGTTTATGCAATACAATAATTTGTGTCTTTTCTGTTTTATTCAGGTCATTGCCATTGTTATGGATATGTTTACAGATGTGGATATCTTTAGAGAAATTGTGGAGGCATCTGCCAGAGGGATTGCGGTGTATCTCCTGCTTGATGAGTCAAACTTCAGTCACTTTCTGAAAATGACGGAGAAACAAGGCTGTCAAGTTCAGAGGCTCAGGGTAAGGCTTCCTGTGTTCCTGTGCATGAATATTCAGTACTAATTCCTCTACAACCTACCAAAACGGGACTATTATTCAAAAAGTGATTATCTAATACTGCTTTTTCAAATTAACTAAGAGGTATAGATACATCAGCTCTCAGCAGAACCTTCTCTACAGAAATAGTTATTCTTTTCATCTGTCAAAACAAGAGCATTTGATGGAATTACACAATTAATTATAAAATAGTTTTCCATTATTATCTGTTTAAGAATACTACATTTTTGAAAAACTTAGCTCCTTTTCACTTTCTCTTAAAGTAATCTGCAAATAGAGTCATAAAGCTTATGTGAATTAATAAATGGCGTACTTCATTTTATGATCTTTTTCTTTAAAGTTACTATCTATTACAATACTTTAAAAGGCCCAAGATTCTATTTTATTACTGTTTTCCTGAAATCTATAGTATCATGTCTGTCTGCATCATGTGTTAGAATATTACTTTTATACATGAACTATGTAATTTTGTCCTCTAAGAAAGATAACAAGAAGACTAATGTTTACATTTTTCGCAAGATGTCCTGTGCCACCCTGATATTTAACAGGGATTAGAGTACAGACCATGAGCTGCACTGACCTGACATAAATGAATCATAAATGCTTCTAGATTTACTGTACTGTAGATAGCACTGAAGAAATTCCAAGGACGTTGCCAGAGTTTCTTTGCAAAGCTCTGAGCACTGCCTTGGCTGAACTTCTTATAGTTCCATTTGCAATTCCTTTTTACTGTAACTAGTTAGGCTATATTCGCTCCTGGAAAAAATATTACGAAAGCTCTTCTTAGCAGCATGCATTTTAAGAACCCAGTCCAAAAATCAGATAGAGGTGTGGTGTATTTGTGAGGATAAAGAAAGCTTTTTGTTAGAATTTTGGAGCAAACCGGTATTTTGTGCCAGTTTTTGCTCTGGAGTGTTCACTTTGGTCCAATTATTCCCACACCACTTTCCATGTTTGTTTCTTGTGTATGAGTGTGTGGGATTGCCCTCTGGTGGCCTAAAACACAGAGCTATGGGAACTTTTGGAAAGAAAACATTAAAAATATGTTGTGGGTCTGTAAAGACTGGTCATGATTGCCTTCATGAAGTCAGTATTTGGCAATATTTCCATACTCTGTAACTTGAGATACCACCATTTGCTGATTGCTGAGGTTAACTGTGCCATAGAGGTTGCCAAAAATGATGTATGTCCTTTTACGGCATGAGTTTTATCCTCCCAAACTGAAAGAAATTAGGAGCATGCATTTCAAGAGATATCTCAAAAAATACCATAGTATGCATTTTCAAATTTATTCTGTGCAATGTGTATCTACAGCTGTTTCAAAAGCTTACCTTCTTTTGGGTGGGTTCGAGGTTGTCTTGTTAATATGGTTTTATAGCCCTACAGGCATTTATACTGTGTTTGAAAGAATTAACGTACATACATTAGAGTGGATCTTGTATGGATTAGTGTGTATTGGAGCGGTTTGGACTTGGCCTCTTCAGTGGCATTGTGTGTTGTATGTTTCTGTTTCATAATGATGGGAGAAATAAAATACATATATACTCTGCAAGGTTTCCTCAGACTACTTCAAGGTTTGTCAGAAAATGAAGAACAGGTGCCAGAGAGAGTTGTGTGCTGGGTTTCCAGTTTAGCTGGTAATAAAGCTGTTCAAATTAATGGCCTTCTCATCCAAGTGCTACTCCCAGTGACTGTTGCTTTGGGAATAGAAGCCTACTACTCCCACTGTAATTCTCCTGTGCCTTTCTTGAGGATGAAGAGAAACTGCTGGTGACTATGAAAGAACTTTGGGGAAGTTTTCTCCCTTTCTTTTTTTCCCATTGCCCCCACTTTCACAAAAACCAAATCATGTTTAAGGTTTTGTGCTCTCGGCTTTTGGTCCTCCCCTTCTGTTCAGTGAAAGCAGGAAGAGGAACAGAGATGTATGGATATGTTTCTTTTCCTCAGGAGCACTTGTCTTGTTATTCTCTGGCATGATTTGGTTCAGTCTTGTAGGAGTATGGCAGACGCTCCTCATGCCATGAACTCATGATGAGGAGTTTCTGTAAAGCTTTTCTGACTAAACCCCTTCTCTGGCTCTTTTCCTTTTCCTTTGAATTAGTAAAAAATGAGATGCAGTGATGAGCGAAACTGTATTTTTTAATTCACATCTACAATTCAGTAGTCTTCTGTGTGGAAAAAAGAGGATTTCATTCATAAATCTACACTAAATGTCTGTGCAGATGGTTTTCCTCACCTGTAGTCTCACTGCATATCAGGGCATGTTTCCTCTTTATTGAAAGATGTAACTGAAAAAAAAGAATAGGCTATATATTCTGTGATTATTTTATAAATTCCGTATAGAAGAATATGAAATCAGGGGTTTACTAGGAGCTTTTTCAGTCTTTCCTACAGCATTTCTTCTTGTGAGTTGTTTTTACTTAATGTTCACCTTAACATCAGCAGTGGGATTCAATTCAAATAAACAATTCCTTTCGTATACTTTCCCATTTCTCTTTCCCCAGTTTCATTCATCTGTTCCCTGACTGTCCTGCATTTTTCCTGAGTGAGTAACATGTTTCTTTTTTTGTCCTCTACCTAAGGTTCTTTTGATTAACTTTGTCACTGGTCTGACTTGTTGTTCGGTCAGCAATTCCTTTGCATAGAAAGATGAAGAGTTGTTACAGATTCAGACTTTTTTCAGGTAATTTTTCACAAACCAATAGCTAAATTTTTTTGAGATATGCTTTTTCTTTTTTTTTCCTGCTACTGGCAGGTGCTGCAGCAAACTATGAAATAGATTTGCAGTGCAAAATGCAGCACCGAGACAGCAATCCCCAGGACCACCAGAATGCTCAATGCATAACTTAATTTTGGATTAGAAACAGAGCGCCAAAGTAGGCAATGTTGTTTAATGCCCAAGAAGTCAACAAAGCTCCTCAGCTGATGGCAGATCTTCATGTTTTATTTGATATGAGGTGAGGCATGTGACAGAGGTTCCACGCTCTGCAGAAACCTGTTTTTACTTCTCCAGCAATAATGAAGAATCATCTTGCTACAGGAGGATATTGAAAGCAACATGGGAGCAACTGTTTATCCCCTGATACTCCTCTCAATATTTTTAGTGAATTGCAGGAATGAGAGAATAGAACCATTAATGAAATGATTTTACTTTCCTTTTGTGAAGTCTACTCCCAGATATGCATGCTTAAATGTATAGTAGGAGCTACTCTTGAGACCTGATTGCAGTCTGTTATTTCTCAACAGTGTTATCAAAATCAGGAAAAGTTTTCCAGTACTTTCAAGTGTAAGTCAAGTTTGGTTATTAAATAAGCATGTACAGCATGGTGTCATACCTGTGAGCAAAATTATGTGCTAAGGAACCCCAGGCTCCAGTGAAGTCATTAAGATTTTGTCTTCAGTGGTTGGTCCTTGGATCAGATTCAAATTCAGCATAGAATTGAACTTGAAAAATAGTTAGTATTTGTACAGCAACTGTTACCTCTTGGTAAGAAGAGAGGCGTAGGATAATAAATAACATTGGTAATGATGAACAATATGAGAAATGTGACTTTTTTTTCTTTAAAGCTGTTAGGCTAGGTATTAGGTAGACATCCATTTTCTTTGTGCATATTCTTGACAGGAAGAACAGGGTGAGTAATTGAACACTGATAAAACCAGACTCAACAAATAAAAAGTGCTGAAGTGAAATGTTTGAGACCATTTTATTCAGTGTACTTATCTGTCACATTGGAGGGTTTTTACTGATGAAAATGAATGTGTAATGTTGGATTATACTTCAAAATTTTAAATCATGCTATGTGTCTCTCTCTGGGAAGATAGTGGTGCAGTCATACATAAAAAGAGTAGTTAGAGCTTGTTTCCTGTTCATCAGTTGGGTGTCATTTACCTGGGTAGCCCTGTTGGCCATCCTTAAAAACTGCAGCCACGGGATGTTTTAAACGTCCCTGAGTGTCCTACACACAAGTGGTCTTGAAGGAGGGAGAAGATCTTGTGTCTGGCTTCAAAAACCTCCTAAAACATCAAGTCCTTGATTAAATTAATCTTCCATATGCATCCATGAGCAGTCGCTGACAAAAAAGGGTTACAGGGCCAGGCAGAATCATAGGATCATAGAATTGTCTAGGTTGGAAGGGACCTTTAAGATCATCGAGTCCAGACTTTCTGTTCGACTCACTATGGCCAATCTTACATACTTTTGTGTGTCCCATCGGGCTAGCTGGGGTCCTTCATGATATGTTTTACAGTTTGCCCATGATTTTCCTCTCAGGATTCATAATGGAATTATTGCTTTACCCACAATGAGGCATAACACTTCTGCAGTGATCAGTGACACACTACTGTTAGCAGGGGAGTCCTGTAGCCTGAGGATGAAACCAAGTAGGAAGGTGAAGCCCAGCATTTCATACCAAACAGGGCTTGCAGTTCAGTACGTGTATATTTACTGCTTCTAATCCTAAGTGGAAAGCATTGTTATTATATATCCTCAAATATTGTCTGTATTTTGAGCGGTTATTCAAAGTATGCGTCCCTGGCACCTAATTAGAGGGTTTGAAGTAGATGAAGAATGCCTGATGAGCTGTGAAGGAAAAGGAAGTGTTATGTGAGAAAGGTGAGCATGATCTCTGGCACATGCCTTTGTGATGCTGCCATGTTCCGTCTGTGAGTGGATGACGTACCAAGACAGCGAAAGACTTGGCAGGATTGAGGAAGCAGGATAGAAAAGATGCAGGAGGAATACTACTGAAGAGAAGGAAAAGAAAAAGGAGAACAGAGGAAGCAGAGACTATGATTTTTTTAAAAAAACAGCAATTTAACGTAAATTTTATTCCTTTTCTTTAGATATGCCTGCTTGAAGTTGTATTTTAACTTATGAGTACCTAAGGCAAAGCCTTTTTTATATAGTATGGTAATTTGCAAGCCATTAGCCTTGCTTGTGCCTCCAGCATTCCAGATTCCCAAGTGATATCCTGTCCAATACCGATCAGGCCTTATCTCAGTAAGATTTGATGTGTTCAACTGGCATGTCTTTAGGACAGCATTACTTGTTATGGTGATTTGGAAATGTATAAGCTGCCCCTCAAGTTACCTTTTTCAAATTGTGATGACATAAATATAATTTAATATAGTTAAATATAAATCTGACATACAAATATAATTACATGGTATATAAAATTGGGTAAAACAGTCATTGAAGTAAATGAGAATTTCATGACTAATTCACAAAATTTTATTTTATAGTAAATAAGGGTTTGCTATTCTAATAATCTTTAGAATGGCTAAATTCCAGTATTTTCTTTTTCTCTTTTTCAGGAATTACTTTTCCCACACTATTTAACTTTCAAATAAAAGTTTTTTATTAAATTACTTTTACTTAAAGCTTGAGTAGCTGCTGGAGAAATAATAATTTTCTTCGGTGCGATTGGCTTGTTCAAAGTTCAACAAAAACTACTGGAAAGCGGGAAAATTGACTTTCATTGATAAGAAAACTTCTAATGGGAGTGCAGAAAACTTGAAAGACACAATGCTAGATTGTCAAAAGTGATTAGCAAGTAGAGATGCAAAATTATGTTAACCTCCCATTCAGTAATGCAAATTGGATTGTTACTGTTACTGATTCTTTTTTACCTGTTTCTGAAAATGGACCTAAGCATCCACCTGTATTTTCATTTATAAAATTTTTACCTTTTAAAATTTTACAGCACTTCTAGATAATACTTCTTTTATTTAATCAATTTGATGTGCGAAATTAAGAGATAAAGTTTATGTTTTATGTTTCTAGTACATTTGCAAAATTTTTAGGTCACAAACAAAAGTAATTTTAAATGCTGTCTTTGTACATTTTAACTGAGTTGCATTTTTGTTCAAACACAGCTTGACAAAAATGCTAAGTAAAAACTCACCTAATAAATAAAACTTAAAGAACTTGGGTAGCTTGAGTAAAACCATAATTTGCTGGCTCAGCAGCTTTTAAGTGTGACTCCTACTTCTTTGATTTGATTTTTCTTTTGATAAAAGTTCTAAGAAACCAACAATGAAATATATAGTGATGAATAAAGCATGTGTTATTTGGAAATGTGCTTTCATTTCATGGAGATTTTCTCCTAATTTTTTGCAATTTCAGTTTGGAAAGATAAGGTTCATTGGGCTATAGTAGACACTGTATCATTACAAATCCTACAACCTTTATCTATTAGAGCTTTCTATGTTTTAGGTAAATGTGTAAGTGCTCCCATAGACAATAAAGGTTTATGTATTGCAAATTCATTCATACTTTATAGACTGGAGTCTTAAATGCTTTTGTAAGGTTAAACACCTCTACAGCTTCCTGAGGAGGGGAAGTGGAGAGGGAGGTGCCGATCTCTTCTCCCTGATATCCAGTGACAGGACGTGTGGGAATGGTTCAAAGCTGTGCCAGGGGAGGTCTAGACTGGGCATTTCTGTACCCGGAGGATGGTCAAACACTGGAACAGGCCTCCTGGAGAGGTGGTCGATGCCCCAGGCCTGTTAGTGTTTAAGAGGCATTTGGACAATACCCTTAACAATATGCTTTAGCTTTGGGTCAGCCCTGAATTAGTCAGGCAGTTGGACTAGATGATTATTATCAGTTCCTTCAAACTGAAATAGTCTATTTATTCTATTCTATTCTATTCTATTCTATTCTATTCTATCCTATTATTTATTTTATCCCCCTGATTTTGCTGAATTTACCTGTACACAATCTTAATTCATTTTGCTTCAAGAACAGCCCTAATCCATCTGTATCTGGCCTTTACAGAGAATGTCTGCTGTGATTTTCAACCTGTCCTTGTAGCAGTCGCATGAAGCAAAACATTCCTCTGTATTAATAAGTCTTATATTCCACTATTTCCATGTATACAGTCTATGTAATAATCATATAGATTCTGTTTTCTTACTGCTGGTGCTAAACTACGGATTTCACTCCCACTGGGGTACTTCTAAATTGCCACAAATGAACATTGCTGGAACAAATATTGCAAGGCTAGAAACTACAGTAAATATTGTGATCATTCACAGCTATATTTCAAGCTATTTTTATGTCTTGTAAAGCATTTTGTAGCTCACAGCCACGAGGCAGATGCTGTAAGTTGGTTTGCGTTGAATATAAATTTTATTTTTTCTATAAATAAGCACCTTTCTGTGACAATTTCTGATAAATGCATTTTGATTTTTTTCCCTACATCCATGTAAGAACTTTTTGAAAATTATTATTAGTACAGTCCACGAGGTGTTGTGGCACTTCTTTTGAATTATTTTATTTCTACGAGCTTAAAAAAACAAGTAGAGAGAGAAAAAAAAAAGACACTGGCTCAGCTGAATCAATTTCATACACGGTCTGGGAAAAAAACTGACCACATTTTTGACATCCAACCTGGAAAATTTCCCAAGTGCAGTTTACTGAGTTTGCGTAAGTAAAACATAAATCTTCTTAATAGAATTCAAAACTAACTGCTGCATAGAGTTCGTGCTGTGATAGCATCTCTGAATTTAGAAATGTGATTGATCCCCCGGTGCAAAGCTGATTGAGAAATCTTAGTGATGGTAAAACTGCAAGGTATTCTGGCGCCAGGTGGATTCAATGGATCATCTTAGAGTGGGGTATCTGTGTTTGTAGATAAAGCAGCCTTACTCAATTACAAGAAAAGAGATCCTGGCTCTTTAGGTGTTGCCTCTGATTAGCTGAGATGCTTGGAAAACTTCTAAACATTGTACACCAGATGATGAAAATGATTATTTTTTTACAGTAGAAAACCTCTTTCTCTTGTCGAAGACTTCGTGTGCCAGGACCTCATTTCTGGGAGTGGTGGCTATGGAAGAGGAGAATTGAATTTTCTGTGGCCTTGGGCATCTCATCAGTCTTTAAGAAAAATCAATAACTTGCCATTTTGGGTCCCTAGGGGACAAGTTTGATCAGAGTTTACTTGCCTGCAAAGTTTATTAATATGCAATAATATAACTCTTCTCCTACTATACCTCTGTCTTTTAAACCCCTGGATGCTAAATATGGAATATAGTATACCAATTAAAGTATTTCAATTTTCTTTTTCAGAACATGAGGGTGCGGACAGTAAAAGGACAAGATTACTATTCTAAAACAGGAGCAAAATTCCATGGAAAAATGGAACAAAAATTTATTCTTGTTGACTGTAAGAAAGTCATATATGGTTCTTACAGGTAAGATCAGTCAATGAGGTGTCCGTAGAAAACCTGCCATCTCAGTAGCTCTCCTACTGCGAATTTGTTTTTTTTCTATGTCTGAAAATTCTTCCAGGGGACTCCATGGGCAAATTTTATTATCTTTTCTGTAATTTAACAAGTTATGATAGATACTTATTGCTAACCAGCCTAACATGGAGCCACATTTTGAGATACTCACAGATAAGAAATAAAGGATATAGCTTTTGCTACAGATGAAGACTTGCTAAAAAAAAATATGTTGATTTGTCTTATATTGTCTGAATTATTCTTGTTTAACATTCACTCCAGAAAAGGCTGTCAAAATTATCTTATAAGCTCTCTTGGATAGTTCCTCCTCGCAATAATCTTCTAAGGCAAACGTTATAGACCTGTTCTCTGGCACTCCATAGTGTATCATGGTCAAATTCACATTGCTCAAGTTAAGTTGACATTGTCTCTCATTATATTTGGCTACGTTTCTTTATTCTACTTTCCATTTCATTTCCAGTGTGTGTGTGCAAAACATAGTCTGGAAGAACTTGTAGCCTTGCAGAGCCGGAAAAAAAACACTAAGTTAAATCAGGGACAGCTTTATCTCACACATTATTAAATATTTTCCTTCTTTTCATGCCACACATCTCTCCTTTGGCCTACTGAATTAGTTTCCGCCAAGGTAGTGCCTGGGTGCCAGATCCACAGCCACTGACTTTCATAGATTTCCACCAATGTAAGCTTTCAAAAATCTGGGGTTTTATTTCCTCTGAGACTCGGCCAGCCCTGGTTCAAACTGATGTATATAAATGGTAGTGAGGTAAGTGACAAGTTCATAAATGAATCAGTGTAAGAGAGTCCGGGGAGATTCTGCCTGCCTTGACATCTACACACAGTGCTGGAGTCTGTGAGAATGTGATAGTTTTTCTCATTTCATTTTGAAAAATAACAGTGCTTTAAGACCTAGCACCACAGGGGCTAGAACCATCAATTTCTGTAAAAATTAAGGTTGCTTTGTAAAAGAATCCAGTGATTCATAACAAGAAAGATGAATCTTTCTGAATTCCTGCTCTCTGAACTCAATTTAAAGTTTAGGGTTTTTTCAAATATTAAAAAATATTTTATTCTTAATTGTGAAAATAAATATAAAAAACTTATGCATCATGATTTGATTTAATCTCATCACGCTATTATTTCCTGAAAAATACAAAACTAACAAAACAAATAAAATGAAATCAGTAAGCTATTTACACGAGTACAGTAAGCATATTTTTAACAGACAGAAGACAAACGCAAATAAAATAAGTTCATTAATTTTTTCACTTTTTTTCATGAAGATAGGATTGCAAAACGGATTTTTTTTCCTTGTTGTAATCTACAAATTGCACGCTTTCAACACCATGCTATTAGGCTTGTTGAAACATCCTTAATGTACATGTTAATGTATTTTATCCCATTCTGTAGCTGTAAAGTAGCTATAGATACTTAGTTTTGAGCATGGGTTCAGCCTTTCTAAGTACAATAGAAAAAAGGAAAATTTCCTTCATCAGTGTATCATCATTTCAATTAAAAGAAATGTTCATATCCAATCTGGTGTGCATAGTAGGAAATGTAGAGTTTTTAACAATTCTGAGGTGCATTTTTTTGAAAATGTGTTTAGAGTGAAGTACATTCAGAACTGTTGAAGCAGTTCTGCATATTATTTCAAATGTATTTGTTTCACAACATAACCACACATTAACATTCTCTGACTCAGTGGCTCTAGTCAATCCTGGCTTAGTCTTTGTAGAGGTAATTTTGCGCCGTTAGGTGTTTGTACTCCACTGTTCTATGTTTGTGAATACTTTTTTGCAATATCCACTTTTTATAAGGGCAATTAAGTAGTTATAGACTAATTCCTGCTCCCACTGAAAGCAGTGGAAAGTCTCCAACTGAGTTCGATTGGTATTACTTTCCCAATCCAAATCACATGAATCATGCCTACAATTTATTTATTTATTTAGAAAGTATTTGTACAAAACCCAGGTTTGTGTGAAAACTTTCTTATTGGGAAGGACCAGTGTAATATCGGGAAGGACCAGCGTAATATGTTAGTTCAAAAGAACTGTTTCTAATGGTCGTTTGTTCTTCTTTCAGCTTTATGTGGTCATTTGAAAAAACCAACCTCAGTATGGTTCAAGTTATCACAGGACAGCTGGTTGAGTCCTTTGATGAAGAGTTCAGGACACTGTATGCCCGTTCTTCTGTTCCCAGTTCATTTGCTCCAGAATTAGTGCGGGTCAACAGTCGCAGGACGCTCTGGGATAATGATACGTACCAACACTCGGTGTCTTCCTTGGCTTCAGTTTCTAGCCAAAGAAACCTCTTTGGTAGGCAAGACAAGGTTCACAATATAGATCCTATTTGTTGGAAAACTCGTGGAAGATATGCAGTAAACGAAATAGATAAATATGGGTTGAGAAATCAGGCCTATAATAAACAACCATTTCATCCAGGTTTTAATATGCAAAATTCAATCCAGCAGTATCAACCTAGTGAAAAAAATGAGCACTGGAAGAGACATAGTTATGCTGGGGAGAAGCCAGAAAGGACACCTTACCTATTGCTCAACAGGGCTATTAATAGAGCCAACAATCCATCAAATACTTGGAAAATGACATCTGATACCCTTAGTATTGTTTCTTCATTACGAGGAGGATATACAAATAACTACAATACACCCCAGCAAAGTTTTGCCGATCAGTTTTCACGACCAAAGGTAAATCTTGCAGAAAGAAACTCAATTGTACGGAGGTCTTTTAATGGGACAGATAATCATATCCGCCATCTGCAGCAAAGGATGCCAACCCTCGAACACACAACGAAATCATTCCTACGTAACTGGCGAATTAAGTCATATTTGAATGATCAGTCGGATTATCCAGTAGAGTCTAATGGGTCGGCCTTGGGTGACAGATATGATAGCTATGACACAGCTGAAAATATTAAAGCTCATGCGCTGTATTCTCATTCTCGCTTACGGTCATCATTGGTGTTTCAGCCAACTTTACCTGAACAGCAGGAAGTGAGCAGCTGTGCAAGTTCTTCAAATTCAACTATAATTGGGTCAGAGGGAAGTGCAACACCTAAAGGGACATCTAATCATGCTCCAAGTGTGGAAAATGGAACAGATAATATTTTAGAAGAGCTTAACACAAACGTCCCGCTTAAATCAGATGCACCAAAAAACCACAGAATTCATATTGCAGACAACACGAAACCTACTGTAAATTCCAATGCAACAGGCGACTCATCTCTCTACTTGTACACAACACTGTGTGCAGACAAACATGCAGAAAATTTGAGGAACATTCAAAATGAAAATATGCTAAAAAGGAGAAGTTTTCCCATGTTTAATTCAAAGTCCATACTGGACCCCGGTGCAAACAAACATACATCCAGTTATGTTTACAGCACATTGACTAGGCATAGACTTAAGCAGCCAGTTAGTCCAAAACTTCCAGAAGACACGCTGAAGAGCTCTAAAAGTTTGCACAGTGTGACCAACCACTTGCCACAGGAGGAAAAGAACCTTAAGGGAGAGCTAAAGAGCCCAACTGCTAGCAAGGCAATCTCTATGGCTGCCCTCACTGAAGCTAGCAAAGAGGAGTCTTGTAAGGATTGCGCATCAAAGAAAGAAAGTAAGAGTTCCCCAAGTTTTCTAAAGAAGGGATCCCAGAAATTGCGGTCACTTCTTAATCTCACACCAGACAAGAAGGAAAACTTGTCAAAAAACAAAGGTACTGCCTTTTACAGAATGTGTAGTAGTTCTGATACGTTGGTTTCTGAAGAAGAGAATCAAAAACCAAAGATTTCTGAGAATAAGACAGATTCTTCCCCAAGGAGAAAGAGAAACACATCATCGAATTCTCAAGGTAGCTTGAACAGAAGTAAAGAAGATGTCACTGGGAGCCCCAAAAAGTCTCCAAAGTCTCCGAAGTCACCAAAACCTCAAAAACCTCCCTCTGATGAAAGCAATAAAAAGTGCCCTCTCTTGTGCCCCCTTGAAAGTAAGTTCATAGAAACTGCAGGAGATGCGTCTACCCCAAGATTTAATACAGAACAGATTCAGTATCAAGACGTAAAGGAAATCACCACAAACACTACTCCCGAAAGTGCCCCTGTTTCTGCTCTTCAAAGAGCAAGTTCACTGACACCACAGCTGGCAAGCTCAAAACGCCAAGAGGAGCTAAGATCTCGTTTGAGTGAAAGGCGTGTTTATAGTCGCTTTGAGCCATTCTGTAAGATGGAAAATGCTAGCCAACCTGCAGGAAATGCACCCAACAGCAGTTCACATCTCTCAGATATCAAAAGCAAGACCTTAGGGAATAATTACGGCAGGAGTAATCACATGGTCGGATACAACTCAACTGCTTACCATCCATTGCAGCCTAATGAAAATAAGCTGAGAGGCTTTATGCAAAAGTTTGGGAACTTCCTACACAAAAACAAGTAAAACTTTTGTTGATTATGTTGAAATACAGCAAGAGTAGCAAAACTGGATGTAATCTTAACTGGACAAGACTGATGGGCAACTTTTGTAGAGCTTACTTGGGTTTCTTCATGGGTCTAGCACATTGGAATGAATGTACATATTTTTACATAATTATGCTAGAATTGTTATACTTAAGTCTTTACAGAGAATCTGTGTCCAGAAGATGTCTCAAGGGAGTTGTTTATAGTGTTTATATTGTAAGATTAATTTTATACATTTTCCTTGTGAAGAAAGTATGTACTAGCATATTGTAAGATTAAGCGTGGGGAAAAGATTAAGTGTGTTTCCAAAGATTTTGCCTTTAAAAATAGGATAGCACTAGGAATAGTGGCTTGCATTTTTTCAGCATTTATGTACATTTTCAAATGATAAACACAAATGTTAATGCATTGCATGTTACTTATCTTTAATTTTTGAAAACCTCTTTTAGGCTTCATCTTGTTAATAATTTACCCCATAGCATCTATCGAACTGTTTGGGCAGCAGATGGATCTATCTTACTTTATTGAATTTTCCATGTAATATGATATTTTTCTAAAGTATTTGGCACACAGATCCTAAAGTGACCTTAATCTGAGCTTTCACAGACTTGTTTACATGGTTAAACTAGTGTGAACGTAGGGTGAACCCTAAAAAAACTATTTCTAAAAAAGGTGCCTTGAACATAACTTACAACTGGTTTAAATTTCAATGGGTTAATTGCATTTGTATAACATGCCAGTATTCTGTAATGTATTCTAAAAACAGCTTTTTGTTACATTTTTCTATTTGGTATTTAAAAAAAAAAATTGTCCATGGACTTCCATTTCTCAGGTAAGTTTTTGAGTTTCACATGCAACAGTCTGTTTTAAATGTTGCCAGATATGTTTGCAACTCTGACTTTAATAACCTACTTTTTAAAATAAGGTTGCAAGTGCTTAAGACTAGGCGTGTGAGGAAGATTGCAAGCTCAACCCTGCAATGCTGCCTTATGTCCAGATGAGTATTACAAGGCCAGGAGCAATTAGGCATCTAAAAATGAGATTTGCTAAAGTCACCGCGTCAAACAATAAAGCACCTCTGCTAAGCCAAAGAAAGTATCAGGGAAGGGTGACAGTAGCAAGTGTTTAACCTTAATAAAGGTATTTAGGCACCTAACTGTAATCTAAGGGACACATGTTTGTGCATCCAAGCCTCTCAGTCATAAAAAATGTCCTGATATTAAGTGCCTGTGCCAGGTTAGTGCTTACAAAAAACGCAGGCAGGATCTTTGGGCAGCAGCATGCTGCTCAGTGCTGCTGAGAGATCCACTTCTCATCTGCAATGTGCAGCCAGAACATCCAGCTGGCTCACCCCCTCCTGAATGTGGAGTTTGTCTTTTAGGAGAATGCCGTAACCATTTCGCTGCAAGATGCTCTGCAACAGTTTTGTTCCAAATTCAGAAATTTGGGAAAATTCATTGCTGAAGGCTTATAATCCTTACACACAGTCTTCATGTTTCAGGAGCATGTTTTAGGAGACCACTCTTAAATCTGAAAGGTCCTACAGCATTCTATGGAGGACTCCCACTAGGAAGGTCTTGGCTTTATTCTTTCAAAAGAAAAAACACAAAGGCATTTCATGCACCAGCTAGATTGAGTTCATTTGTCTCTTCTACCTGTGGCCCTCGGAAGAGATTTTTTTATAGAATTGTAGAATTATAGAATCACAGAATCTGTTGGGTTGGAAGGGACCTTTAAAGGTCATCTAGTCCAACCCCCCTGCAGTAAGCAGGGACATCTTCAACTAGATCAGATGGAAATATGCTTCTCACCAAGAATCTGCTCTAGCTCCTGTGAACTCACCGTAGTTATTGTCCGTGATTTCAGTGAAGCAGTGACAGCTTTTTGTTCAAACTGTTTCTCAGGCAACCTTATTAGGTTGATGCGTCATAGCAGTAACTCTTTCGCTGTAGGGATGGTATTTATTCATCAGAGTGGCAAAGTCTTGCATCTCACTCCTCTGCTGAAAGTTTCAGTCTCCCCATCACCTGTGACCATAGAAAAGACTTCATGAATTTCTTGATGGACACAGGTCACTTTGTTCACAAGAGGAAACAGCCTGAAGTTGCACCGGGGAAGTTTAGACTAGGTATTAGGAAAAATTTTTACACTGAAAGGGTTATCAAGCATTGGAAGAGGCTGCCCAGGGAAGTGGTTGAGGCACCATCCCTGGAGGTATTTAGAAGACGGATAGACGTAGTGCTTAGAGATACGGGTTAGTGATAGTTTTTGTCAGTTAGGTTGATGGTTGGAATAGATGATCTGAAAGGTCCCTTCCAGCCCAGGCAATTCTATGATTCTATGATTTATACTGAAATATTCTGTCCTGACAGAGGTAGAATTTTCAGATCCAAAGAGTGTTTCCTTAGTGCTCCAGGTATATTTTCAATATAGGCACAACATACTTCCACAACTACACAGCAAACAGCAATGCAATACTGTACTTTTTATAACTCTAAATATTTTTTAGCGGGGCAGACAGATATTCAGGATGGTGCCTGAATTTACAGTGCAGCAAAGGAACTTGATCGAGATGCAGGTGGTGCTAAAAACAGTGTGGATAGTTTTTAGGAGGATCCTTAGTTTTTCCTTTTACGAGCTCTGACACACGCTTGTAGGCAGTACTATCTTTGGGAAGGGAACGAGAGAGGGAGAACAAGGGTCTTGGGGCAAGTTTTGAAGTGACAGTGCTCTCCATTTTGTAGTAAACACTGGGAAATTGTTTTGATACAATCTGGAATTATTTTACTGTATTTTTCAAAGTAGATTGCTAATTTGAGAGTCCTGAGAAGGCAGATATTTTAATTTACCAAGTCAGCTATGTTTATAGGTATATACTGCTATTTTGTACCTACACGGAAGATTAAGAGCCTTCAGTGAAGAGCCTGCTCATAGACTTAATAATGCAAAACAGTAATCACAGTAGAACTAGCTTTTTTTTTCATTTTCAGATCTCTCCTCAGAGACCCCACATAGGAATGTTGCTACATTAAGGCCTGATCCAAGGTTAATGGAAATGAATGCAACAGGTCACCACAGACCCCAGTGGAAGTAGGATCAGACAGTTAATGTACTGACACCATTATTTTAGAAATGTTGCAAGACCGAATGATGTTTGGGGGCTCTGATACCATGGGAAGAGCATCCCAATGCCCTGCCTGCAGCTGTGGTTGGGAAGGTGGGGAGCACACTGGGGAGCTCCACAGGTGGTGCCAGGACTGTTATTTTCTTCCCTCCAGAATTGTGTGTTAAAGGTGGGAAAACAACATTCATCCAGTCCTGTCTGATTTGTCTCATGTCTCTGTGGGAGCCTAGCTGTTTCACAAAGTAGAAAGGAAAAATATGGGAAAAAAGAAAGATACCCGCTCTTTGCATCAGCAAAGGGATATGCACAATTTTGGAGCTTCTCTTTTTGAACTTCCATTTCCCAAAGCTTGTCTTGGTGTTTCTGCTCTTCCAAGGAGATGCAAGGTGTCCTAAACACGCTCTGCGCGTTGCGAGTGTGTTACACCCCGCGCACACCCAGTGCACTCCCAGTTTTGTAAGGCTGTGAAGTAACAGCTGTTCCCATGCAGGATGGTCATTTGGCCAAATGGCTTAGGAGTTTTGAAACACATAAAAGATGACGTGTCGTTTCCACATTAAATAAAACTCCATCAGCACTGTAACAGGTCTGGTAGGGTGGCCATGCAAAAGCCGATCAGAGTTCTGCAGTGCTGAGCATGGCCCTTGGGAGCACCATCGGCAGCAGAGGACGGAGCAGATTTCTGAGATACAGACTCCTCATGCGGTACCCATTCAATTCACATTGTAAATAAACCACCCCTACATACGGTCATAACACCCGGTGAATAAATTGCTTAATTTCTTCAGCCTTGCAGTAAGCAATTCTTACCACCTCTCAGATTGCAAAATGTTGGTTGTTCTCTTATTAATGAGCTTGCAGTGTATTCTTTATTCATGCTAACAACCATGAGCTAGATGTAAAGAAAGGTTAAAAATTAAGAAAAATTAAATTTCCATCTGTCTAACACATGAGGGTAGTAGTATTTATTACAAACCTTGAGAGAAACAAAAAGCTTATCGGGCAATAGGCGTTTGTGCATTGAGAGGTGAAAAATCACTGTTCAGAGAAAAAACTGTTAGATTATTTTTCAGCTTTCTGAAATGTATTAGGAAACGTTGTGGTTTATATACGAAGTCGTAACAAAAATAACACCAGAATCTGTTGCAAGACAATGTAAAAATAAAATTTAAAATGGCCCCACTAAGCTGTATGATAAATATATTTTTGTTGTTGTTGTTGTTTCTAGCATTATATGGGATAAGCTGTACAACCAACAAGTAGCTTTTCAGCTGTGTAACGCAGATACATCAGTAAGGTTACTGTGGTACTTATTGTAATTTATTCCCCATATCAATATTGTATGCACAGTACGGCATTTGGTGATTTTTTTTTTAGTTTGTTTTCATTTAAGTCAGGAGAGTTAGAGCAACATAAAGCTGCAGTAGTTCATGGGTAATTGAGACATGTTACTCCAATTCTGTCTTCAGTTGCATGAGTACATATTCCATTAGCACCCCGGTGACAAGAGGAGACTGCAGTGCTCAGAAGGCCGTCTTGCCATTTCATTCTTTATTTCATACAGGTGCTTACAGGTGTCTTGGTACCTTTCTATAGGGTCTGAAATTTTTCGTCGTTTTCAACTCAAAACTAAGAGTTACAGTTAGGTCTCCATTTTTCACATTTTGACGTGATGCCCAAGACATGTTGCGTGTTCTGAGAGCTGTTTTCTGTATTGAGAAATGGGATGGAAGAAGACATTTGCTCTTGGACAGTTCAGAACAGAGCTGCTTTGCTGTTAAGCAAAGCCAGTAGTGCGGATTTCTACTTTAGTGATGTTGACTAGTTAAGTTTTCATCCCCTTAACCACCTTCTTGCTCAGAGTGGTCCCGCCCCCAGGTCAGTATTTAAAAGCAATTTTCATATATGTAACACCTTAAAAAGTGGTCAAGTCCTATTTCTGAAAAGCCAGGGGGATATAGGGAGCTACATTCCCAAATCAATTTTTTGTGTATCTTGAAAATATCATTGCGTATTTCTGGAAGAGAATCTGGTTTACTAAAAAAATGATTGGACATCCCTTCAGAAGAAGCTGCTGTGAAGACTATGCATGTTCCTCCCACCACATGTGTTGCACTAACTAAAAAGTCAATGGAAAAGTACAAAAGATAGTTGGAGGGAAAAATAATTGTTTCTGATAAAAGGTCCATGATACATATTTAGTTTGATAGTGTTGCTTCCATAAGTGATTACATGTGGCGAAAAATGGCTTCTTTTCTCTGCAAAACAGACAAAATTTATGACAGTTGAAGTAGAAATATTTTAAAGCCGAAGCACCAGTGCCAATATTTTATTGTGTTTGAGAAATAAATGCTACTCATTTATTAGCATTCAAATACAGGACTTTTACGTGTCTGTTGTACATTGTCTGTTCTTGCCTCATTTAGCAGTCAACATGCTCAAAATTCAGACTGATTTTCTGCAGCTTCGCAAGCCCTTGAATAATACTCCGAAGAACCGAAACAACTAGGCATAAAACATACACTTCGCTTTTTAAACTAGGCAGTCCCAGGATAAAGCGTAACACCAGGCATATGTGTTTTGTTAGATTTTGGTATAGTCCAAATCTCAGTGTAGTCTTAGCTGATGTATTTCGGGAAACTTGAATATACGGTTTCATGGTTCTCATTGGGCCATGTCTAATTTTGACCCATGGCGACACCATGTTTTGATGTCATGTCTGGCATTTTTCTTCCAAATGTCACATATGCTGGTGTTAAAATACCATTATTCTGGTTTGAGAGTTTAGATCAGTCTTCCTCAGTGCAGGGTCTGTGGATCCTTGGTGATCCATAAGATTTCAAAAGGTGACATGGAAGTGAATTCAGGTGATTAAAAAAATGCAGCCAGACAAAACAAAAAAGCATTTGTGCATTTGTGCATATTTCCCCATACAGCAAAGGAAGCAAGTAAAACCAGAAGATAAAGTGATACGTGAACATTCATAATGTACTTTTTACCAGTTGAAAATGAAAGTTGGTACACCAATGCTGCAGGAAAAAAAATAATAATCAAGTCCTCTTTGATTAACAAAAACTGAGAAGCACTGATCTAGATGATGCAAAACAAGCATAAGAGGTGCTACGACCACACAAGACCCAGAATAGGTATTACTGGGTAATTTTTGAGGAAAAAAAAAAAAAAGGAATTCCATCAAGTTGGTTTCAGTACTGACAGGTGTAAAAGACTGTGCTGGTTTCATTTAAAATTTTTACTTGATAACATAAATCCTTTTCTCAGATGGAATTCCTGGATTACATAGCAGCTATGTTATGGATATACTGTGTATGTACAGATACAAACCAAAAATTGTCTTGAAATAATTTATTACTTTTATTTTTTACCAAATAAAATGTTTCTTTTAAAGCTCAGCTCATTCCCGTGTTCTTGTTTTCACTGGCTCATATTGTTACTAACATTTTTCATTTCAAAGTTTAGAATATCTTTTTAAAGAATGCTGACATCAGATGTGTTGAGTGAGGTGTTGTAAATCGAGGTCTCACAGCTGCTTTGTGGTAGCATCACTGTTCGCCCATCTGCTGCATGTTCTACAGGACCAACGGTCCACTCAAACGACAGAGAAAGGACCAAAGCTGACACCACTGTCATGTAAAATTTCTGGAATAAAATATAGGTAGCAATAAGCTGGATCAAAAATTAAACAGTAAGTTTGACTATGTTATCATCCCATATTTACTTTCAGAGCCTTGTGTCATTTCCTTGCTCTGACACTTGGATTTGTTTGCCTTCCTGTTAATTCTGCCTCGCTAGCGATGTCAGGTTCAATAGTCTGCTCTGTGTCCTCCTTCCATCTCCACCTTAATTTCCTCCTTCCTATTTACGCGAAACACCTTTCAGAAATCTGTTTGCCTACTTCTTGTCTTGTATTGGAAAAAAATCTCTTCCATCACATATTGCTTGAGAGAATTAGCTTCAGACACCTCCATGCATGAGTGCGTGCTACTACTGAATGGCTAAGGAGAAATTGATTTCAAATCCTGAGTAGTTGCTCGGTGCCTTTGAAAAACCACTAGGAAGCATAGTAGCCTTTCTGAACATTTTACAGTCTATATTTACAGTCTATATTACAGTCTGAATATTTTACAGTCATTATATATTAGACTTAATAGAGGAAGGCAATGAAGAGGAAGAGAGGAAGTGAAAAGTTAAAAAGACAAAGGTTATAAAACAGTGAGGTGGTTACTCAGTTACCATGTATGAAAACTTTGAGGGTAGGGGTTGTGGCAGTATGCATGCAGACACGCATGCATGTACCTGTATGCATAATACCAAGGCTCCTACTTGTACAGGAACTTCTACTTGCATAGTAATATAAGTAAACTTCATCTAGGTTAATTGAACTCAAGCCTTTCCTCAGTTCCCACACACAAGAAGTTGTGGTAATTCCCATCTCTGCTCCTTTCTTTCCTGTTTTCCTCATTTCGGTCCAACCTAAACTTAACTGTCCAGCAGCTCTGTCTGCAGCATTTCACACCTGAACCTTTTCATTTTCTGGACATATCAATTGGATTGAGTAGGAAGCTGTGCCTGTAGCCAAATGAGGACAAGACCGATGACTGTATGAGTCGGGGATTTCTGACAGGAAAGTACTTGCATGCCATTCATTACTGAAAATTAAAATGTGCCAATTTTTGACAAAACATTGTTGAAAACTAGAATAATTAGAGTGAGTTGTGGCAGAATTACTTGAATCTCAAAGAATTCCTGTAGCTGAGTTAGAGCTGTTATCCCCTTTCAGCGGATGGGGAGCCCGAAGCTGCATTGCTCTCGCACACTGGAGCAGCTGTGGGTGCAGACACAAGTGTCTCCTAGTTTTACTTCCATCCAGTTCCACTGCCTTGAATTTACCAATAATATGAGTGACCTGGAGAGTCTATTTCCAGGCGTCTAAACTGGGTCTTGCACATACTAACTGAAAATCTTGTTTCTATTTAGTGCCTGTAAAATTGTCACTTTGATACTGCAGATCTTTGTATATAATAAACAGCTGTTCCTTATGTGTCTCAAAAATTACCAACTTTTACACTGTATTTGAGACATCGAGCTATTTTTTTTATCTCGAAGTAGTTGCTAGTGGTAGTCGAGTCACTATATTGTGATAAATGTCACAAGTATGTAGTCATAGAATCATAGAATTGCCTAGGTTGGAAGGGACCTTTCAGATCATCTAGTCCAACCATCAATCTAACTGACAAAAACCATCACTAACCCATATCTCTAAGCACTATATCTACCCATCTTTTAAATACCTCCAGGGATGGTGACTTGACCACTTCCCTGGGCAGTCTGTTCCAATGCTTGATAACCCTTTCAGTGTAAAAATTTTTCCTAATATCCAATCTAAACCTCCCCTGGTGCAACTTGAGGCCATTTCAATTTGTCCTATCGCCTGTTACTTGGGAGAAGAGACCGACCCCCACCTCTCTACACCCTCCTTTCAGGTAGCTGTAGAGAGTGAGGAGGTCTCCCCTCAGCCTCCTTTTCTCCAGGCTGAACAACCCCAGCTCCCTCAGCCAATTTAGTTAAGTCAACACTTAAACAAAAAAAGGTTAACCATTACTCTTTGTGTGCAATGGCCAGTTTCAGACCCATCAGAGACAGTCTTCACAATTATTCTGTTCGACTTGCTCCTCAAAATAAAAGTATCTCAGTGCTTTCTAAGGTGGGACAGACAGTTGGCTCTTATAGTTTGTTGAAATCTTCAGATGCCTGCATCCAAGTGATGCAGAGGACTCGGTCTGTAAGCAGATGAGTCAATGAGGCAGCCAGGGCTTGGGGTCAGGATGGTCTCAGAAACTCGTGATAGTTTCCCTCATTAAAAGCATTACAGTGATCAGTGTAGGCCACAAGGAAGCAGGTGGTTGCCATACTTATTCTCACACTGATAAGCCCGTCAGCGAGAGAAGTGCTGTAAAGATGTTGTTCACACCTCAAGATTCATATCCTCTCCTCCTCCTCTTCTGAGCAGGGTAAGGGTTTGGGGAAAAACACACAAGAGCTGGAGGAAAAAAGATTTGGGAAGATCAGAAGCCTGTTTGTCAGCATATTTTGTTCTCACACCCCACATAAAAAGCCTTACAACATCTGTAAGCCTTACTTACAAGTAAGTAAACTGCTGGTTTTCAGTTATTTCACTGACACCCATCTCTGTCTCAGGGAGTCCCTGCACTGCAAATTCTTAGTGGTGGGGGAAATATTGTGGGGAAATGTCACTCTACACAATCTCTTTTCAACCAAGTAACTCACAGTGGAGCCTCTCTTTGTTGTCCAAGGGAACACGCCATCGTCCTTCGATGCTTCAAATGATTGGGCAGAGGTAGGATCAAAAATCACGGATCCGAAAGAGTGTCCTTCTCACTTGCTGGGAAGACATAAGCTGAAGACAGAAGTGTGCCTCCCTCTGCAGATTTCAAGAATGGATGTTCCACAAATTAGCTTTTTTTGAACTTGCTTTCCTTATGGTTTTGTCATACACAGTGTGTGGACTTAAAGCAATAAAATTACCCAAACAATAAAGTATTGAACCTTCAGGAGATTATAAAGAGAATGAAAGTTTGCCTGGAGCATTTCTGTCCTTTTTTTCCCACCCACCCCACAGACGTGGCCAGAGAGCAAAAAGCAATGAAAATAAGAGTAAACCAGAGGGCACCTTTGTGTCTCATACGTGTTCATACTTTTTCTTCTACCGGGGCTTCTGCACTACGTATTGGTTTTAGCTCTCTGCTGAAAACCTGTGGGCTTATATTGCACCTCTTACACGGGTCTTCAAACCCACTTTTCATAGACTTCTGTTTAACTCCCCATTTATTGCATTATTTCATTCACCCCTCTGTGAGGATTTTTAAAATATAATCTAAATACTGAAGTATATTTTTCCTGAGGAGTATCCCTTGTTACAGAGTTAATATTTTGAAGGTTATGTATATAGATATATACATACCCACACACACTTATTTTCCAGCTTGATCAGCTCTAAAGACATCAAATACATTCAACAATGATCTACAATTCAAAAGAGATTACTTTCTCAGTAGATAAAAATTTACAGTCTCTAATCTTTAGCTTAACAGGCAATATTTTATTCAGTTCACAAGCCAATAATTTGTTTGAAATATTTTCAGATCGTTTATTAATAACAATGTTAATCTCATGACCTTGAGAGATTAGTAGTAAATGAAGTTGATAGCTGACAGTTTAAATTCAATCAACATTTACTTAATTTGCATTTCCTTGAGCAAACACTGTTCAAAAAGAGTGAGCATTACACTAGGATGTACACTTGCACGAGGTCTGACACACACCTGCTTGTACTGACCTAGTAGCAACAGGAAGAAATAAGCAACAGCAGGTATTATAAATCTCTCGTGCTCGGCTTTGAAGCAAAATGTTAAAAATCATGGCAAAAAGTCCCGTTTTCAAAATCGTTGAGATTACAAATTTTCCGGGTTTGGGGATATTTTTTGGCAGGGGATGTTGGGCACTGTATCTGAACTTATCCTTATATTTTGCAGACAAGCATATCTTGAAAAGACTCATCATGCTCAATTTTTACGGATTTTTAAGGGAGAAAGATAAATACTTTTAAATGTGTAAAGCCTGCAAATTACTTGTGTGATTTTGGAAACGATGCCTTTGGTCATGTACTAAGAGACCAGGGATTCACACCTGAGTCTGCACTTCAGAGGGGCCATCTTTCTAAGGAATAACATCCTGAATTTTGGTCACATGGACAACTTGGAGAGGTTATTTTCAAAAGAATGTCAGGAATGTATTGTCGTCTTTAGATGGTATATCTTAGAAAGTCTGAATAATAAACAAATTAAATAAAAATTAAATATATGTCAGAACAGGAATAATGTATGTTTCTTTTTTTTCGTAAAAAAAAATCTTAATTTTTCATTCCCCAAGATCAAACACCTTTTATTAATTAATAAATCCTCTTCCTTTGAATTTTAAATAACTCCATTACCACAATTGCCTTGGGTTCCAAAATTATAGAAGCAAAAAGACATGACCTTGCAAACTTTAGCTACCTCAAGTTTCAAGAAGAATACCATGAAGCAGACTTTGGAGTGTTCCTTCATGAGTAATTGAATACTTTTTTCCTCTTACTTGAGAAGCAGGAACCATTATGCCCCTGAACTCTTTAGGCGTTTTTTTTAATGTGAGAGGAAATGTGGGTCAAAGCATTTATACCATAATACTTGTATGCACATCTATAAATCTCTTAATTAGATGGAAAAAAGAATCAGAGAAGAGAAAGAGATATCAGTCCCTCCATCTGCCCCAGGCAGCCAAAATGTACATTGGCGTATGTTAATTCACTGCCAGCAGCAAGCCAAACTTGCAGTGCTTTGAAGTGACGAACAAAATAAGGTGACAACTAAAAATACTGTAAAGCCCAGACTGGTATTTCACACAGAGCACTATGCTTACCTGTGTCTTTAGTCTTTAAAGATGAAGCTTAGAAAATTAGAAAAGTTGCATCCCTCTGTTCTTTATGGGAGCAGAGAGCTGAGGTTGCCCACGCCGAGCACCACCGAGGGAAGGCAGCGGCTGTGCCGACACAGTGCTCAGTGTGCAGAGGAGGGGAACCTCACGTGGCATTTTTAATTCTTCCCAACAACTGGACAAAATCCTACCCAAAAGCTCTATAGGTATCCCTTATCCTCCCTATAATTGTTTCTATTTTCGTATTTTATATGTGGAACTCAAATCTAGAGGTAGAAGACCTGCGTGCTGTTCTGGCTCATGCACCGTCAGGTTAAATAGTTAGAAAATCCAGTCCCTAAATCTTTTTCTTTTGATGTTGATGACTGATCACACCAGGCCTCAATGAGATTTCTAGTACTGGCAGGTGGGCAGTTTGCAAAATTGAAACATCTTCCTGAATATTCCAGAAAGGGAAAAAGCGACAGTCTCGCCCCACCGATATTTTGTATGTGCTTTTTCAGGTGAGAGGAGACTGCTGTGTCAGGGAGAAGTGCTGAGGAGGCAGGAGAAGGGACCAGCAGTGTGATTTGTCATTTCTCCATTGGAAAACACAAAGTGACATAAACCCATAAGAAACAGGAATCTGACCTTATAGAGTTAATAGCTCTACTCCTGTAAGCACTTCTGAGAAGTCTCAAGCAGGTCTGGTCCACGGTGCTCCTTGTCTGATGAAAATTTCAGACACGCAATGATGATAAAAGACCTGGTCTTCAGTTTTCCCTCATTTCCCGAAAGAAATTCCTTTCCTCCCCACACTGCTACCCATGCATTTATGGGTACGGCACAGAAACAGCATCACTGCATAATGGTGCTCCAGAGAAATGCTCAAGCTACAGCCAATTTTGCAGTTATAATTAGGTTGCTGAAGCATCTGAAGTGCCACAGCTCAAAGCCTGCTTGGAATATCTCTGTTCTTTTGTGTTGGCAAAAGTATAGACACAACCACAGAAGAGATGACAAAACTGACATTTAAGCCATCCACAGTGTCTGAGGTTCAGTACCAATGTATTGGTTTGATAGCAGTCTTCATATGATAAGTGATTATATCCCGTGAGGTAGATAGGTAGATATATAAAATATTTATATTATTAAATATCAAATCAATATTTAATGCTTGTGTGTTTGATCTGACAAGGTAGTAAAATTCCTCATAATAAAGGGCATATTAATAAACAGCCCTGGTTTTGCACATGGTTCCTTACTGACTTCCAAAATTAAGAAGGGAGCGTTCTTTGAGGTTTACTTTAGCTAGTAATCAATTATATTAAATGATACTTAGGAAGCATATAATTAATTTCCTTTCAGTATGGTGATGATGCAGGCATAAAAGGATGATCATCAGAAGAAAGGGTATAGAAAAGAGGAACCTGATGACAGACTTTGTCAAACATCCTTTGGGTTGGGTTTTTTTCATGTGCACGATGCATATTCCCTGTACAGATGACAAGCTACAGCTGAATCATAAAATAAAAGTAGTGTGAATGAATGTATTCTGTTTGCTGTAAACCACAGTTAATAATGTATTCATTACTTCCAGCTAATACTAGAGCCTACAGCTGCTACATCTAAATAACACTGAGGCAATTTCCATGTTGATTTACACCCAAGAGAGGGCAGTTCCAAGTCCTGATTTTCAGGATGGGCAATATTTTTAAATGAAGGATTGGACTAGCATTTAGGAGATTAAGATTCAGCAGTTCTTCCACGGGTTTCTTCTGTAGCCAGCTAAAACTTGATTTCTAAACAAGCCACGCAACCGCATTTTTGTATCTTCCATTTGTCCTCTAAGCTAAAATAAAGACGCAGAATTTAGTCCCCTGACTAAATGCCTCAATCAACAGGCACCTCTCTCTCATCCTTATTTGTTTTACTACCTGATGGCTCAGCTTCACCCGTGCTGCTCTTAGAAGGGTAATCCTAAGGAGCTACTGGTTCTCCCTCAGCTTGTGCAAACCTTCTGCATCAGCCAGGGACACACACAGGTGAGGCATAGACGGACCAGCCAGGTACCTCGGGTGCAATAAACGAAGTAAAACTTAACTGTGAAACTTTAAAGGCATAGACATTAGAGCGATGATGATTCTCTGCCAGCAAGATCCAGGCCCCCTAGGGTGACTAAAAGCAGAACTTAAGTGATCAGAAAACTGTAATACTGACAACTGACTGGGCTCCAGTGACTTCCCAGCCAAACAGAAACCAGGCTGGCTTTTGCGGCTTAAAAAATTGGATCAATATGAATAAAATGTGTGTTGTGCAGGTGGCACTTTTGCTGATCTGGCTGCTGGTCCATTTTTGCTCTTCCCAGTACACAGTAACTCCACTGCAAAAATTAAAAAATAAAATCTTCCATTTACCTGTCTGCATCTTGTCAGGAAAAAGTCACGCTACTTCCCCTGTGCCCATTGTACAGCTGGCTGATGCAGGCTCATTTCCTTTCGTCTAGCCAGTAAGAGATCCTAAATTGCCCCTTAATGTATCCATTTTTTAATTTTCTCAGTTATACGTATTATAACCTTCAGGACAGAGTGATGAATAAGTTTCTCATGCTTCATCGTTTGGCTGAAATACTTCTATAACTTACAACAAGGTTTATTTAAATAGGCTGGGTCTAACTTTATAGGCTGGTGAAAAAGATGGGAACAACTGTGCTGTGTAAATCTCTTTTAACGTTAGTCGTTGTAGTTTACAGCACTTGCAGCAGTACAGCTCTGAATAAATATCTTCGGCTTTTTGAAATTTTAACTAAGAAGGTTTGTATGTGACTCATTCCACAATCATTGTATTAGTTTCAATGGTGCTCTTAAATTAGCGTGTTTGATTTTGCTTTAAGAAATCTACTGTGGCAATAAAAAGGTAATTCTTTGTTTCTTTTTTAAGCAACGTTGCTTAACATTCAGAGGATTGATTCCACTCTGCTATTTGATCTTTTTTTCCCTTCAATTTTCTGCCAAGATGGGAAAATGAGCTGACAAATGCCAGGGATCCATGTGGCTGCTTCTCTTCCTGCCACCGCGAGCAAAGCAAACGCTGTGCTTCAGGGAGTCAAGCTGCTGGTGCTGCCCATGGAAGTGAGTGGGATCAAGGGACCTCCTGGACAAACCACCCAGAAAGGATGGTGGAAGACACATACACCTTCTTCAGACTCAGGAAGGGTTTCACCGTACTCCTTCACCAGCCATGTGTTCTCTCGCTGGCCACAGACAGAGGCAGATTCCTCTGTGGAGAAGCTTCCAGGTGGGCCAAATTCAAAGTACTCTTGTTAACAACTGGTGAAGAGACTGAGACCTGAGCAGTGAGGAGGGCTGAGCTGTGCCGGGATGCAGACATCTCCCTGGGAGACACAGGATGCGGCTGGGGCTGGTAAACCTCTACAGGGACACCGGCATCTCCAGCCCCTGGAAGTCACAGCTCATCTCCCCACTGACGCTTGCACAAAAGATGTAAAATTAATCACCAAGCCTCTGCCAGCAGCTCCCAGTGTTTCAAGGAGGTTTTTGTTGGGCCATGCTGAGGGAGTGGCCGCATTAATTGAACAAGCGATTGAAATACCGGCTGTAAGCCAGAGGCTAAGCTTGACTACACAACAACGTGCCACACACCCTTGCAAAGAGCTGGGCTACCACCGATAAACAGGACTATCAGCCTGGAGGTTCTTTCAAAATCAGACACTTTGCTTTCTTTTTCCTTCTTTGTAACAAATTTCTTTTGGGTTGTAGATGTGCGTATTGTACCCAGGGTTCACTGAAGCGGCAAAAGTCTGGGGATGCATTTTAAGACAACCAGTAAGAAACCCTTCGGAAGAGAGAGATTTTTATCAAGTGCTAAGCACCGCTCTGATTATAACACTCTTTAAAGCACTTTGAACTGAGTAGCTATTCTGAAATACTCAGTATACTCAAAATACTCACAATACTCAGAAATACTCAAAATCAAACTGGTTTTGGCTTTTATTTATCAGTTTTACTATTTGTCTGGTTTTATTGTTTATCACGCCATTAAACTAGACCAATGCACCTATATCTTTGTCACCAATTGCGTAAGTAAATCTTAACTCTCATCTTGGTAATTTAAAAAAAAAGATCTAATCAATCCTTAAAGAAAAAAAAGATCATAACAGGTCTGAATACAAACTGCACAGACTGTAGCTAGCCAGGGATTTTTAGCCGAAAGTTTTTTGGAAGGAGATGCCAATGCTCTGAAATTAAAGCTTTTTGATTTAATTTTCATTTTGCCCCTACAGGGTGAGCTATTTCTGTGAATTTTTCAACTTGAAAAGGTTTAGAAAAAATTTCCAAAGCAGCTTGACCACTGCGTTCAGTCATTCTGGAAGTGGAAAATCCAGCCCATCCAGTTCAAAATGAACACTGGCTTTCAAATAAGAGTGCATGTGCAAAAGTGTAAACATAAACAACAGCCAAACATGATCGACTGGAATGAATTTGTAAATACAATTTTGAAACTTATTTAACTAGAAAGATTTCACTTTTCATCTTTGGTTTTGAACTGGAATTTACTCTCTAAATCTCAAAAAAAAAACCAGTCAGAGATGGAAAATAGGTTTCCTTCCCAGCTCTGCTATCATTGCTCTGTGGAACAGCTTAAAGACACAAAGTAGTTATTAACCATGGTGGTTAATGAAGGAAGATTTAGCCTGAGTGTTAACATCAAACCTTCCTTGTTTTGCTTTCCAAAGGAGAACAGTGTTACCGCTGGTTAATAGATACACAACACATGTGTGAACGAAGGAGAACAAAGGATAAAGGATATAAACTGAAACAAGAGAGGTTCAAGCAGGACTTAAGAAGAAACTTTTTCTCCAAGAGGACAGCTCAGTTGCAGGGCAGGTTGCCCAGAGAGGTTGCGTCATCTACATCTTTGGGGGTTTGCAAGATCCAAGTGGATAAAGCCCTCAGCAGCCTGGCCTGACACCACAACTGGCCCCGCTTTGGGCAGGAGGTTGGACTGGGGACCTCCTGATGTCCCTTCCAGCCTGAATTATCCTGTAAGCCTATTTTATCAGGAAAGCTAAAGGAGCTGCCTTTCCACCTGCTTGCCAGCACTTGGACCCTTCTCCTGTGATCCCAACTCTCTTTTGTTGCACTGTGACTTTGGGCACTTTCAAGGAGCTGGCTGCTTCATGGCCCTCCAGCGTTCTTGTGGCTCTGATGAAGCTCGAGGGGTTGCACTTTTGTGCAGCGGCCCAGCATGGTGTGTCCGATTCCCGCTCCTGCCTGCAACCCCCAGCTTTGGGCATGTCCCCAGCATGTGACACCAGAGGCAGAAAGGGGTTATGCAGGGAGGAAAGAGGGGAACCTCAGCTCTCCCCTTCCTGCATGAAGCCTGAAGCTGTACCTTCTGCTGGAGCAGTTATGGAGTCACCACGGAGCTGTCGCTATTCTTCTCCCATGGCGATCTGTCTTCCTTGAGAGAGTATCCCCAAGGGATGCCCAGGATTTATTTATGGTAACCTTCGGGTTTAACGTGCAGGCTGCACTGTGCATTTTATAACTTTGTTTTATCTTCTGCAGACCATGTCTATGTAAGCCATCTCTGTGGGGTACAAAGTTTGCTCTAGGGTCTTATTTTGACAGATTTAATGTTTCCTGATTTAGTTTCGCATTATTCAGCCTGTGATATGTGAACTGCTGTTGCTCCACAGAACATCAAAGATGTTCCACAAAATGATTACAGGCACCCCCCGCCACAAAAAAAAAACCAAACCCTAAAAACTCTCTTATGCAGTCAAGCACAAAATAAAGCAAAATGAGGGAAATCAAATAATAAATGAGTACTTAAAGTTTACACTGTTGTTCTGGGTTGAAAATGAATAGTGTTGTGCTGGAACTGCATGAGAGAGACCTTTCTCTCTTTTTCTCTTCTTTTTCTCTGGTCTTTTAATTAAATAAGTTAGCTGACACATCAGTTAAATGAAATTAATTTGGATTTAGTTTTAGATGCTCTGAAAGGCTTTTTGCACCTTATTGATATTCCAGCCACATCAGAGTACCAACTTGGGCAGTTAAAATTTCTAAGCATTGCTTTTTTCAAAAGTGCATCTTGCTAATGCCAACTATGCTAATAACAAGATTTTTCATAAGTTTGTGAGATAATGGATAAAACCTTCAGAAAATTCCTTTAATTACATCTCCAGTGTTTCTGCAATTGCCAACTGCGATACTGCAACTGCATTAAACTTTGTTTTCTGAAATAGAAGGAAATGATTGCTTGCTTTCCACTCCGTGTTAAGAATATTCTGTGGAAAGATGTCTTAGAATAAGTTCTAGGGGACGTGAAGGATGTGTTGTGGACTTACACCAATGAATATTTTTCCTCTGGGCGAGAGTTTTATCAATGTGCCTTCACAGAAAACTTGCAGTTAGCCCCAGATGCAGTTCCTGTAGATGAGCAACCTCTCCTAAACCTGTTTGACTCTGCTACTACTCCTGAGAGGCTCGGGATCCTTCCTTCACCCCGTGGCCTCAGAGCAGGGCAAGTCAGGGGGTGCTGCTCTCACGAGGTGGAGACCATCAGCAGTTAAGAACATTTTTCTCTATGAAACAAGCCGGCACGTACTGATTTCCTAAAAGCAGTCAATAGCACAGTCCTTGAGGGGGGCTGTTGTGTTAGCCCATGGTGTTAGTTGGACAGTGGGCCGGCTGGCCAGGCTCCTGTCTGCAACCCCCAGCCCATCCCTCCCTGTGTCCCATCTCCCGTGGCACAGGGTCAGCCTCTCCCTTTGCTTCCTCTATCTGTTTTAGTCACCTGGTGCCTTTGAAGTCACTTCAAAGGTCTGCTGTTAAAAATTAATATCCAGTAGATGATGCTTCCTGTTGTTTTAGGCAGGGAAACTGCCTCAAGCAATGGTCCTGCTCATGTCTTGAGGCTTCATTCAACAGCTGGCTACATTTCCCTGCATCTCCTTGTGTGCATGCTTTCCCTGCGTGCTCCTCACTGTGTAGTTAACTCTTCATAACCTCTTACAAACAGCATGTGGGAAAGAAGACAAATAGTGAACACAGTATTTTATTATACTTAAATGTATGCATTTAAGTACTGTGTGCTGGGAGTCTTCATTTTATCACTTCTGCTTGGGAAACTTTGCGTGCTCTGTAATGGCATCTTCATGTTTCTGAATGCAGATTCAGTACATGCTGTTAAAGTTTCAGCTTTGATCTTTTTTATAGTGCTGTACTGATCACAGTCTTAAAAACACCTGGTTCAGATCTCAACTACAAATGTCAGTAAAGTCTAATAACTAACTAATAATAATCTGCAAGATAAACTGTCGAGGGAATGCAAACTATACCAAAGTGGAATTGATCACTTCTCTAAAATTTCTTTTCCGAATTACCAGGGAGATTTCTATATTCATGTCAGAAAGTGGGATCTGGAGCCCTTCTTAGTACGAAATATTTAGCTCTAAGGAGGGGAAAAATCAAGAACAAGTCTATAGTAACGACGGACACAGTTGCTGTGAAGTTTTGCCTGCAGAACAAAAAAAAAATCATTAAAAAGGGCTTTTACTAGAATTACATTTTTCGTTCATCTACTCTGAACTTTCTTAGACTGTCCTCAGAGATGGCACACCCTATATGGACGAAGTCGGTAAATCAAGGCTCTTGTTTATTGGCATGGCTATCCATTTAAGGATACTCCCTGCTGACTCATCGGAAAGTGCAGCTTACAAAATATCAAGAAAGGCTCCTGTTCATTGGAGCAATGTGAACATTCAGAATGTGTCTGGGGTGGTTGTCTCGCCTGCTGCACACCTGCCTAATAACAAAGGCGTGGAAGGCATTCAGGGATGAATGCAGTCAAAACCTGCATCTCCGTGGAAATAGATGTAAGATTAGGGTAGAATGAAGAAGAGGCCTTCAATTAAGTCATGAGGTACGAAATCTGCCCTAAGTTATCTCTTTGCAATACTTCTCAGGCATGTTTACTACTGCAGGTGAAGGAAGTGTAATTCACTGGCATACGTGTATCTCCCCCTTCTTGCAGGCCTGCTTTGCTAAAGAAGGGAGTTTATTTTCCGACATCACAAGAAAACACATATTCCTTCATGAATATTAAAAGTTTTAGTTCCTACTAAAAGTCTTCTTGAACTTGGCAGATACTGTTTTCTTGAGTGGGTTCATCCTGAGTTCTGCCACAGAAAGGAATGTGTAAATATCATCCTTAATTGGAATTAAATAGTTCCCAAACTGTATTATTCATGCAAGTTGTACTCCAAGTAGTAAACGAAATCTGAGACAGGTTTGCTCTATCTGGTATGATAGCTCATTCCAGTTCTGCCAATAGAAAGGAAAGATAGAAAGCATACAACAGCAAGACTTATGAAACAATGCAGATATAGACACTGAACAGTTCTTTGTTTTTATTTATTACCATAAGCCCATAAAACTCAAGCCAAGGTGTGCCATGTGGATAAGACAAAGCGAGCAGCCGTAACGTTTCTTGTCTTCTGATAACAGAATCAAGTGTGACTTCTAAAGCAAAATCTCTGAAATGGTGAATACAGTAGGATAATGAAGACTACTTACCACTATTCAACTTGTTCGCTAGGCCATTTGTCAGATAATTTAAACAATGAGCAAGAATAACATGAAAAAAAAAATCTTAATATATTATTTTCCTGTAAAAAAATTCACTTTGTCCTGATATAGAAATTGAGGGGGTCAACAAGTGGGGGGTGGGAAGAGATGTGCGTCATGTAATAATAGTCCTGCCGCTCGTATGCGAGCGTGTGTTCAGCTTTATATATCTTCTCCCCTGTACCCACCTTAAGTCTTTGAATACAAACACTGACTCTGCTCTTCTTGTGCCAGGGAGCCAGCATTATGCCTGTGAGGAGCAGAAAAGCCGCTGACCTTGACTGTGCTTGATCCATCTGTTTACAAAAGGCAATATTAGACAAGTGATGGGGTGCCAAGTGTTCTCAGCTGCTCACTTTCCAGAGATCTCTGGATTTGAGTCAATCTCTGTACCTACCTGTGAATTTGTGTGCAAAAAACTGTGAGAGGTCAGGAGATATTAAATGGAAAATGGTTGAATCCTGGCTTATCTGGGTGTTTAGACATATCCTTTATCTGTGTGTCCTTTTCTGTCTACAGTCTTGCTCTGTTTGACTCCCCAGATACCATGACAGTCAAAGGAGATAACTGAAGTCTTTTACAGCAGACTGAAGTCCTAAACAACTCCTTTACTTCTTTTGTTATACTATACTTGTCTTAGATAAGCTCCTTCTTTGCCCATTCTTGAATACTTCCTTTCTTCCAGAAAGATAGGTAGAAGATGAATGAAAATGCCCTTTGAGTAGAAAATAGCTAGAGTTTAACTTGATTACCACCCCAAACAAGGTCACAGAATCATAGAATGGTCCTCTCTATAATATAAAATGTTAAGAGAGACATTCAAATAGCATGCTATCAACTTCAGGAGACTTCTGGGTAAAAGCAAGAGATGCTTTTAATAGCTGTTTGTATTAAATTGTTTCGATTTTTGTAGGTAGAATAGAGGAGTTGCTAATCCTAGGAGGTATACTTTGAGACAGAAGTTAATTCTCATCTTAGGGTACTTAAGGAAGAACGAGTGCACCTTTTTGCATAGCATATAATAAGCAAAATGGTAAACTGCAAAGACTACAGTGAAAAAGGATGTCCTTGTCATCCTAAAATACAACAATTTAAGGACTTAACGTGGACTCAGAGGCCAAGGTAAATTTGGGAAATGAACTTCCATGGAATTGGAAAGATCTTTTCTCACAAATCATTGAATCATAGTTTGGGTCAGAAAGGGCCTTTTTAAGATCATCTAGTTCAACCTCCCTGCCACCAGCAGCAACATCTTTCACTTAGACCAGGTTGCTCAAAGCTCTGAGCAGGTAACATGTATCAAACACTTGCCTTTACCTGGACTTGTCTCTTTCAGTACCCTTAAGCCCATGTCTTTGCACAAACAGTACTTTCAGACACATCAGAAATAACTCCCTCTTCCTCCTCCAGAAGAACATTTTAGGAAAAATAAAAAAGTACAACTTAACATGCATCTAGAGGAGATTGTAGCGTATATGCTTACTGTAAAGTTCATAATCCCGGATCTCAAGTCAGTGTTCAGAGTCACAGATCAATATCCTCAGGATCTTTGCTCATAGCAGCAGCATTAACAGTTCCTAAGCTATTATTCTCTTATTCTAAAAGCAGTCATTAAAAGTCACAATTACTCGTAAAAAAGTAGAGAAAAAATCAATTAAAACTTTTCAGATATGAAGTACTAATAACTTCATTTTAATTATTTCCATTTGACTGTTGCCATAATTTTCCTAAGGAAAAGCTCGTGCCATATGATTTTAGACAGTATTGTAAATGATAATATATGGCTTTCTCAGGTAGATGAAAATAAATTGATTGAGGAGCCCTGTAGGTGCTTTTATTGTGAACCCCTGTTTTCCAAAGTTAAAGCAAATGTGTATATACACACGCACATATATGTACTTGTATGTGTAGAACAGACAGAAAGAAAAGAAACACTGATTCTTAACAGAAACTTAAGAAAAAAAATAAAAGATGTATTGAAATAACAAGTCCTCTTTTACTCTAGTCTGGAGATCAGTTTTCAGAACCAGAACAATGCAGAAGTATCTAACCGTCACCTGACGGGTTTGAAGGACATTTCCTGCCTTCCTTACACCAACTTCATTGCCACTGAAGAAAAGATACGTGAATTCTCTTCAAACTAGTAATTTGGATTCACGTGGCAGTTTCCACAAAGACTGACAAGTCTGAAGATCTGCATTTTGCAAAGTCAGATGCTCACCGAGGCAGAAAAGACACATGTCCCAATATGGCGAGTGGCTCTTATTTAAATTACTTACCTATTTTCTCTCATCACCAATGCAGTAACGAGAAAGACCCTTTAAGTCAATACACATCAGTGAAATTAATCCAAAATTTCTTTAATTGCTCTGCTATACCAGGGGAAAATTGTAAAACAGACTAAAAAATAATCTCTCTTTAAAAGTCTCAAGGCGTTCAATCCCTCTAGCATGTGACTACTTCTTGTTTTCTGACTTATGGTATCTTACTTGACAATCAGCATTTGATTACGACATATGTCTTTTGGGTCTGTTGCTGGAATGTGCATGTAGTGTACTATTTCTATGGTGTAACACTGCCCTGTCCTACAAATTGCCTAGCTATGAAGGGCTTTTGATGTTGTTGTTGACTGCTGCAGGTTTTGCTCAATTAGTCTCATGTTTGGTTGGTGTTTTGTGGCGTAGAGATTGGAGATAGCTTGAAAATCCTTTTCTAAGATTGTAATCATCGTGATCACTGTAGTCTACTATTATATATATTCCATTAAATATGTTCCAAAATCTAATGGTTACATTGGGCAATAGGTAGGAATAAGATTCTTTCTTGATAATGGATCAACATGGGAGGATGAGGTACCATCTTACATGATAACAGAATATCATTTTCCTTTGAAAAAAAATAGATGTATCTGCTAGTTTGCTCAAACACAATTTTTTGCAGTTTCCTACATGACACAGGTATGAGAAAGTCTGCCCCGGTAATTCTTAAAGAAAAAAAGCAACAATTTTGAAAATGCAAATTTTGTCCTGAAAGCTAGTTAGATGTCTGCTTGTGCAGCACATTGGAGTGTTCAAGCTCACAGTGACTGAGCCAGGTCCAGGACTGGAAGTGCATGAAAGCAATATGCACCAGCCTTGCTGAAAAAACATTTACTAGCTGGTGTGCAGTGTGGAGCAAATGCAGCTGTAATAGTTTTGAGACGTAATTGGTACATCCCTGCTGCCCTATATGCATAGTATTGCTATAGCAAACAGTGCTAATCTGGGATTTTTTTATATATTATATTCACTTAGGCACTTACGAAAATGTTAGCATTTGAGCTGGATCCCTACCTTTTTTATTGTGTAGCCATTGGCTTATCTCATACCTGTACCTCTGAAACCATTGTCTTCCATCACAATGAAGAAGATGAGTTTTTCCACATCCAGTTCTTTTCCCATATGAGGGTCAGGTCTCAGATCTTTGTATTCTATTTGGACTTTTGGGGGGTTTTCCTCTATCAGTATGTGGGCAGCATGGTTCCTGTTTTGTATGCTGCATAGGGAATAATAACATCAGAGGAATCAGTGCTTGTAAAACTAAATTAAGTAAGGTGGTGTAGCTGCAAGTAGGTTTCCATCCACCCTGTGTACACAAACTGGTGTCACAGTGTCACTTCCACCCTCTTCCTTCCTGCAATCTCCCTCCAGGATCCAGTCTTTCTACATCCTTCCATTCCTTTATTTAATTGCAGTCTCTATTGTTTTCTTATTTCCTGGGGTCAAACCTAACTAGAAGTAGTCCTACCATGAGAACCTGAAGGAAGCTCATGAGCTTCATATACCTTTCAAGATGCTGAAAGCATACACAGTTCAAATCCATCGCTTGGACTATTGATGCTCCTAGGGAGCCCAGGGGGGTCATAAGTTGTTTTGTGATTCCTGTTTGGTACTAAATCCATTTCGATATACTGGCATGTACTGTCACCCATAGTTCATGCTAAACTTCATCGCACTATGCTTTGTAAAATCTGCCATCAATACCTTACCACAGTTCTTGCTGGCAAGAGTTAGCTCTCAGAGGCTTGTAATTGTAACCACGCAGTTCTTGATCTTCCGGCTGTAGAGGTCTGTCCCAACCTTTTCTAAACAATAGGCTGTGATTTCTGAAGTCTGAAAAGTTTCCTTCTATGGGTGACCAAAGTGTTCTTCACACACCTTGCACTTTTCCCTTTATGGGTGTTCATGTCAAAATACAAGATAGCTGCCTGTTTCTTTTTGGACATAATATTGTCTCTAGGCATGAAATATGCATCCATTAAATCTCGTCAGCTCTTAAATCCACTAGTATTACTGTCTGGATCCTCTTAAAGATGCACTTTTCCACCCACAGTGCACCCCTTCGCTGGTAGAAGAAAGTAACTTTATATGATACTGTATCTTAGGTTCTGGCCAACGGAGGAGTTTGAAATATTACTATTTGAAGTATCCCATCTTTGTTGAGTTGCCTGGAACTGATCAACACAGATGAAAATATAATGCAGTGTATTAATCAATGTCTTTCACAGAGTCCTATAGCGTACTGAGGTAGGCATCATATTCTCTTCCTTGTATTCAGCAAAGGTTATTCAAGATTTCTTCATTTCTCCTTTAGCAGTTTTTGATGAAGTGACCTGTCTTCCCTGTGAACTAGTGGAAATGTCCTATTCTGAAAAGCATAGTCATGAACACTCTGTGCCTGTCACACTTAGAAAATCCCTCTTTAATTAAAAAATAAAAAACAAATTCCAAAAATTCAGAAAATACATTCAGGTTGACCTAAATATTTTTTTTTTCATTGGATACATATAGTTTTTTTGTTTCCTAGTTGTGATTTTTTTTTTTTCCACTTTCGACCTTATCGATTTATCAACATCATAGTTTTGACCATTGTTTCGATCTTTCCCTGCCAATTCCCTTTGATGCTTGGAGGCAAGGCTCGCTTCCTTCCCACAGCTTCTCCTAGAAGCTGGGCTAATATACCTGAAAAATGACCAAGCCCATTATTATCAAGTTTTTATCCTTGATTTTTAGTGTGGATACCAGAACGCCCAACTCTACTGTCTCTCCTCATTCTTGATTTTAGTTTTAAAAGATAAAGCAAAACAGCCACCCAATTAGCTTTATGTTGTCTCTTTCATCAGACATTTTTAGCACTGTTACAGTGTTCTGAGCATCATTCTTAAGACTGTAAAGCTATTAGTTACTTTTTTAAAACTTAATTTTCTGATCTCTATCCTCCATGGGCATATCTGTGTTCCAAAGTGATTTCTAGCTCGTAAAATTGTGCAGCATTTTAGTCTGTAACACCAGCATTCCCAACGGTCTCAGTCCCTGCATGCTGTCTATTTGCTCTGCTTCTCATACCAGTTTGGATTCCCCATGGATCACACTTTCTTTCTTCTTTGAAGGTCTTGCTAAACTGTGTGGTGCCTAACAGCTAGTCAATAGCACAGAAGGAATCCCTTTTCCTATTAAAACACGTGTTTTATTTAAATGTCAACTTGTTACAGATTCAGTTGAAGTAACAGTCATGAAGAAAGGCCTCTGAATACCTTCTTCTTGCTGTTCCCTCCATTAGGAATTGCTGCAGCATTCAAGTTCGCAGAGGCTGCAGTAAGTCCCAAAGCACCTGTATACATGGGCCATGATGACTGGATAGTCCAGTGATCCCGGACATCAGTTCCATGTTTGTTTCCGTCTGTCATCGATTGAGATGCAAATCTTGTCATAAAGTAATTGCAGCCTAATTAACATTAATTGTCAGCTGCTCTCAGCTATGGGTTAGACTATGGACTTGGTTTCTTAGCTAAGCCTTCAACGTGCCTTGACACTCCCTCTTCCAAGTGCAAACTGGTTCCATGGCAGCTCTGTCAAAACACAGGGATAAATTCCCTCTTTATGTAAACTGTTTGAATTCCAGCAAATGCAATGCACTAATGTGATTCTGATCCTTCAGGCACATGTTTTTCTGAAAACATATTTAAATTAAATTTGAATTAAACTACAAAGAAAACATCTGGGCATACATAAGCATAGATGTTTTGAAGGACAAGTGAAGTAAACATGAGGGTACAGAGTTTCTCTCTGCTGTGTCATGAGGTCTAACAGATGGTAGGAACTGCATTTGCTGTGTTTGAGAATCTGGCCAAGACATCAGTAGTGATTTTGCCAGAGGAAGATGACAAGATATGGCCTATGTAGATATTCTTTAAAGGCTTATGTAATGCTTCTTATTTTAGGCTGCTTTATACTGTGTGCCATGCCAAAACATAGACTACACAGTTACAAAATACTAACACGTTTTATAGGCCATGGGATATTTCCATCTTTGATGAGTAACTTCTCAGAGGACTCCATGGTGTACAAACTAGAGAATTGTTATGGAATTTGGCTGTTAATCAGGATTGTGTATTTGCAATACTTAGGCACACCTGGAGGAGGAAATACATTGAAATAGTGAGAGGGAGCCTGAATTTCACGTGATCCTGTTTTCTGGCATAATATTACTCAACTAGAAGGTCTGGAGTTGAGGTATGACTCTTACAGGGAAAATTGTGGCCTCAGTTTCCAGACAGCAACCTGGTCTGGATTTAAAACATATCTATTAACTTGTGAAACATGCTGTGTACTGTGCTCTGAATGAGCAGGGTCAGGATGTGTACGCCTATAGAACGTGCTGTACCATATCAAAACAAAGTGTCCCACAGTCACTCCAACCTCACACAAGGAAATTCAAGGAGGGATAATGCCCTTGGCAAAAAATCTCATTTTAATACCTATATGAACATACGGACCCTATTCTAATGACAGGGCTCAAAAAACATTAAAATAGCCTGGTTTTCATTGGTTTGCAGATTCAGGGTATGATACAGAATAAAAATAGGTGGCAGTCCAGAATTTTAGAATTTTACACCTGTTCAGAAGATTTTGTCTTGTGAGAACTTGGTACAAGCCCATACGTAGTTACAGTGTCATCATGTAGGTCTGTTTTTAAAGTTGGAGCTTGATTTGCAAATACTCCAGTTTCCATGACATATGATTGGTACCACAACATAAATATCTGATTTTCTTTATCAAGTAATAATTTAAGAATCTTAGTTCCTCTAAGACATATGGATCCTGTTATAGATAAGAGGGAAAAACACCAGGGGGGAATAAGGATGGGGTAAACAAAGACTCTTGGAATTAAAGATATTTTGAAAAAAGGATTGCTTTTACAAGCCCATACGGAAGTAGAACTTCTGGGCACACAGATTTGGCTACATATCAATTTGCAGATGACTTGTCCTACATGTTCTACTCATAACCAAGCAAATATACCACATTCGCACATTTACATTAACAAATTTCCACTCTGTTCTGCTGCATTAAACTGATCTCCGTAGATTGGTTCAAATGTATTGCAGGTTATTCATATCAGAGAGTTAAAAATCTGAATCAAAATATATTCCAGTGCTTATTTTTTAAAGATAATTATTGCTTAATTCAAAGAAGTGAGGACAGTCTGCATCACATGCGTAGACCCTTTATGCAGATCCACAGTGGAAAAGAGACACACCAATAAGGAAGTCATTGCAGGATCAGTGTCATAGATTATTATATGCAGCAACATAAGGGAACAAACATGAATTAAATAATTAAAAATCACCTTAAGCAGCAAATTAAATAATTAAAAACTACCATAAGATATTGCAATAAATTAGTGCCATTAAAATCACTAGCATTGTAGTGCCAGTAGCACTGGCAATGTAGACAGGCCAGATGCCAGACATAAAGATCCAGCAGCGCCTATTTGGCTGCAGTTCAGATCTGTTTGTTCCATGAGTCCAAAAGCATAGACACAAGCTCAGCAACCCAGAGAAAAGGGTCTGACCTTCTCTTCTGTAGTGACTCTGCTTTGCCAACTTGCTATAGCAGTTTCTCTTACTACTTTATCTTCCCGATAGTCAAGATCTTTTCCCCAGGTGCTAGTTGACACTAGCCTGCAGCTGGTGCACTGGTCACCAGCCACCTCTTGAACCTCTTTCTCCTCTTGGACTGTGAAAAATCCTTCTTTAGGTATGATGTTACTATTTTTTTTTTTAATGTTCTTAGACTCTGGACACGTCTGTTGTAAGTCTTTTGTCTTTCTGTACAGTAAGAAGAGCTTTTGGCTCTTCCCTTTCCACTTTCACCCTGTGGTTTTTTGGTACATCTCCTCCATTTTTTCACTCAGTCTATTTCACCCCAAGCTGTGGGCTTGCAGAGTGCACTGCATACTGATGTTCACCACAAACAAGATTGTAAAAATTAAATGAATTAGCATACTGATTGGTACTGAATTGCATAGATAGATACAGGCCTATATATGTGCTTATGACTTAACTGAAGTTTCACCAGAGCTCTGGAAAAGAATACCCTTTTCCTAACATTGCATGACGTTCCCAGCACCAGAACGTGTATGTGAATGGCACTGTCGCATTTGTTCTTGTGGGGTTTTTTTGCTAGGTTTTGTTAGGTTGTGTTTGTTTGCAAGTCAATAAAGCTGCAAGGTTTGCTTTGCTTTTGTGTGTACGCTCAGCTCAGGATGGTCTCTTCTTTTTGTAGGTTTCATTTTCAAATTTCTTTCTTTCAACATTGTGGCATCTCTTCCTTTATAAGGTCTCATTTAGACTGTACATTTAGTCTCTATCCTGGGGCCAGAAGTCCTTTGTCTATCCTTTATGAGGACTAGGGGGAAGAAAACTGAACATTAATTCTCCAGAAAGCTGAACTGGATACCTGGCAGCGCTTGCTGAGACATATATCTAGTGAGTAGCACTGCCTGGCTGCAGAGAAGTTAAAAAAGGCTTTGTAAATTTTAGACTGATTTCCACTGACAAAAGATTGTCCTTACAGAATGGAGACAAAACTTCTAAAAATATTATTCTGTAAAACACGTTCTTAGGAATGTATAAAATTACAGGTAATACTAATCATGAAAGGCAAGAGAAGGCAATGATACTTGTCACGTTACTTGCTTTCCTCCATCCCATAAGCCAAGGTACAGCAGACAAGTGCTTTAGCTCCACCTAGGAGGCAAAAAGGCTATTACTGCTTCTACCTAAAACCAGATTCCACAGAGGTTTTTCTCATTTATGAACGGCGTTGTAAGGGCTCTAATGAATTAGTCTTGCTGTATCTCCCTCAGTCAGATATTGCCATTTCTACCATCATTTTTGTGGATGAAATTCTGCAATGCAGAGAGCCCAGTTTTGCCCAGCATAGCAGCAGTTAAGTTTACACCGTAAATAGCTCAGTTAAGATGAATGGAGCTAATAGAAAATAAAAGACTATTTAGACCAAATGAGTTCATCCCTGGAAAGGTGGAAATTAATGTAAACTGTGAGTAAAGCATAAGAAGAAAATTTGGCCGTGAATGGCTCATTCAAGGTCACATGAAAAGTCAGGTACAGAGGTAGAGTCAGCCCTTGAAAGTACCTTCTCCCACCTTACCCAGAAGTTAATCCACTCCTTCCCAGTTAATAAAAGTATGTCATGCTGAAGGCTGGGATGAAGAGAAACCTAGAGCAAACTGAACTGTTATTGTACAAAGGAATGGTAGGGTTTCACCTGACTGTTGTAGTAGTTATGATGGAAGATAAACGTCTTCTGGCCATCAACTACCTGTTTTCACACTCTGCAAGACAGTTTATCAATCTAGTCCGCGTATCATGAAGTCATGGTTCTCGATCTCCCACTTCTGTGGCAGTCTTCCTGCTTGCTTCTTCATACGCAGTTCCTTCCTAGAAATTACTGTCTGCTTCTTATACAACTAACTGGTTGTTCATCTTTCATCCTTTCTTTCTGCTTCGCAAAACGTTCTTTTGCACCTTTTTTCTGAGCTTTAAAAAGACCACAGAGCATCTCCAATTCCTTTCATATACCGGTGAGCTAATCCAAATTACAGAACGTTTTTCCTGCAAGTCTGGGAGCGTGTCTGCAGTTGTCCAATGTCTTAACAAAATGTAATATACAACTTCTGACATTAAACTCAGACAGAAGCAGAAATAGGAATGTTACCACCTGCTGCCTAGTGCATTTTGTATAGCAGTTCAGTCAAGCCTACCTAATTTATTATCATTCTGCGTGTCATTCCTTCTGTGTACACACACAGAGTAAAAATGTAATTCCCAAATTAAAAAGGGATTTAAGGACCTGACTAACTTTAAGAAATGGTGTGGTCCCCTTGCTTTTCCTTTTCTCATGCTTCAAGTTATACTCTAAGCATTCTATCACCCTGAAGTCACAATGTTTTGGAAGCTCTGAAGAAACTTCGCTGAATTTTGGTTTGTTAGATCATGCAACTGCAGAGTACTTGCACTACACCTGAGTACTCCCACTCAATAGCTTTACTCTGCTTCTACTTACTTACCTGATTTGATGGAGCTACTTATGACTAGCAAAGATGTCAGGGTCACCAGAACTAATGTCTCAATTTCTGACCTCTTCTCTGTCTCATGACCATTCCAAGGCTCCACGGCATTACTTTATTTTGATAATGGCTTCTTTTCACCACTACATAGAAATGACAATGTGCAAGAAAGTTAAATGTCCTACATGACTAAAAGCAACATTTGGATATAAGTGATAACAACATTAATCTGGAGTAATTGCACTGATTTCCCTGAAGCTATTCCAAATTTTACAGTAACACAGCTGAGATAACAGTACAATCATAAATACCACTGGGGAAGCAAAATTACATTGGATAATGGACCTTTAATATCATTCTTCTGTGTAGGCTTCAGAAGAAAAAAGACCAAACAGCATGCATCTAGGCAACAGTGGTTGTAAATATAGAAGTTTATATTCTAGAGACTGTGGTTGCTTTGAAAACAATATATGTAGGACATAGCTGGTAGTGCCTATGCACATGGATTCCTCTGGCCTCAGCCTTGTTCTTTGCAGCAGCCAAAGCGAGTGCATTCAGAAACACTTCAGAGGACTCCAATCACTGCATTTACGTGGAGTGTGAAAGTTTAAAGATCCTGTAGGGTTGGATCAAACCTCTGTTCTGAACTCTATGCATGTGACTTACTCAATCTATTTGTTGTCTGCAGGTTAAACTCCTCATTATAAAACATGTACAAAGGCATTTTATCATCACTATCTTTTAACAAGAACCCTACAACTTTGCAGAATGAAAGCACCCAGCTAAAATCCACGGTTAAGCTTTGTGTTTAATCACAAATGTGCAGACACCACCATATAACCACATAATTAAATGTCTTCTCACCGTAACCATTAAAGTTTATATCAGTGTTTGCGCAACAAAACCTCTTCACAGCAATTTATAGCAAAAGTTGCAAGTACTTCTCTGGTACACTATTTATTACAAAATATGCAATTAGAATAGCAGTAGGGGGGATTTAACTAGCTCTCTTGATTTACAAGGCAAATATTTGATTTCTTCACAAAAAAACAGTAAGTATGAACCTTGCTTTAAAATTTTCACCCCACCAGTATCTGGAGAATAAAAATTGTTTGTTATAAAAATGTGACTGTATAACTCTGCTGTCTTCCCTCATTTGCTTTTTTCTCCAAGACTGGCACAAATGTCATAAGTTTTTGTTGGTTTTTTACTTACATGCTACAGAGTTTGACATTTTTACAGGTTACATTATGCACTTTTAATATCAGTATTCTTAAAAATACAGGTACACAAGAGACAAAGATGCTCTTATATTTTGTGTAAATACTCACTTTTTTCCCTCCTCAAAATTGCCTCAAAATTTGTTCAGGAGATTAGACATATCTATGTCAATACAGTTCTCATACTTTTCCACGAAGGAAAGAGTTATAGAAAATTGAGGCCAAATGATTCAATATTCAAACCAGATTAATCCTACAGGTAAATATGTGCAGACATATTTAAACAGTAAAAGCGAAATAACTCTTAATTGATATTTTGTGATTTTTTTTCTTAGTCAGACAGGAAATCTTTCGAACTTTCAGGTTTCCATTTCCAAAGAATCATCCTGTGATTTGTAATGTTTGCTTTTAAAATGCATGATGTAGCCAGCAAGGATACCAAACATAAACAGAGACATTAAGAATGGACAAATCATAATAAAGTCAAGGGCACAGGACACATTGCTGGGAAATCACTTTTCCAACGGTGCCGTGACCTTTAAATTCATGCCGTAGCATCTCACATCTAACTGTCCATATGCTCAAAATGATCCAGTTTACTGGAATAGGATTATAAAGTATAAAGATTCCTTCAGTGGGCTACAGTAATTTTAAAACCTTAGTTATATGTGTTCTATTTATGCAAAATCATCTTATTTGGGAACATTTGCATAAATATATTTTTTCCCATGTGGGATTTTTTGCATTTGTTAGACTTGAATGGCTTTACAACATGCATTTTAGTCATCGCTTGAGACAGCATGTGCTCAGGTTTAGCTATCTCCATCATATGACTCCTAAATCTTTACTGAACATATTCAGCAAAATGTTTGAAGAAACAAATTTCATTCAAAGAGTTTGAGGGTGTTATGCAGATGTTTGAATAGCTAATCTAACCCAAGTCAATGTTTTTCACTCAGTTGCATGCAGTTATGATTCCTGTGATCTCTTTGTTTTCATTCTCATACAAGATCCCAGGATATTTTCCACAGGAAAAGGCAGCTGAAACTCATTTTGGTGTTCATCAGTATTCATGCAAGCACCGAAGTGGACTGCTTCCAGAAGAACATATCTGGTTAAAGCATTCATTTCCTTTTTCTTATTCTTACTGGAGAAATGTTGGGCCACATTCTGTCTCCTCTGCGGCAGCTACAGTGGAAAATTAGAAGCAGGAGCTGTATTTGCTCTTCATCTTCTGCTACTTATTAGGGATCAGCTCTCTGAGTATTAGAGAGGGAGTCTGAAGCCTGTTAGCAATTTTTAACATAAGGGCAATACAGACCGGGAGAACAGAAAGAGTGACTGCACCAGCCCATCTGGCTCTGTGTCACATCATCCCCAACGGCCATCAGGAGATGCCCAGGGTACGGGGACATCAGGATGCTTTTTGAACTTTCAGCACTCTGCAGCTCAAGATTTCTTTATCAAGAGGTGGATTCGTATTTAGTAAACCTTCACCGACATATGGACTTCCTTGGACATATCTAATAAATTTTCTGAGCTATATGAAATTTAGCATTCACATCCTTTCATCACTTTCACAGAGGGACTTTTACCTGCACTGATAACAACTACTTTCATTTTTGAGGGGCGTCAGCCACACTCCAGTTTTATTTTATAGCCCTTATTCTTTTGTTGGAAGACACAGTGAGCAATTTTTTTTATTTTTTTATTTGTTAATCTCTCACATGAGTCAGGTTCTCGCATCTAATCCCCCTTCCTCCCTGTCATCCCTGCTGGCTCCTAAGGCCTGGTCTGGGTAAGCTAAAAAGCAGCCTGAAGGAGACAAAAGCAAGTGCAGCAGTGATAAGGAGGTACTGGGTGCTGGAATTGTAGGAGTACACAAACCTTTACAATCCCAGAAGCATTAAAGGGACAGGAAGCAAGCTGCAGCACCTCTCTGCTCCAGCTGGTAGCTGAGGAGGGATGCTAAGAAAACAGAGGCTGTGCCTTTTGGAGGAACGGCTTCCCATTGCACACTCATTCTGTGTTGTGGACTGATTGTATTTGCCAGACGCTTTTTTTGTATAACAGCGGTCAACTTAAGTTTAGGAGATGCTATTTATTATATTATTAATATCCCTAGCTCTTATCCCCCTTTTCTCTCTTAACTCTTCCTCATTTACTTCAGCTAACAAGCTATGAAACCAGGAACTGATCTCCAAAATCAGTGCTTGCTTGTATCTCAATTAGTTGTATGTTTTCTGTGCTCTGAAAATTGACAGTTTTAAAGAAACTACAGTGTGCTGAATCAGTATTGCCTGCAGCAAAGTACTGTATCATTTCATGTAAAAATTAACTTAGAATCCACTGATCCCAAATGGTAAACAGCAACAATATTCTTCCAGGTGGGAATTCTAGTATGAATGTTAATTACTGCTCTAAGAACTAATAGCTGTTGATTCCACACTGATCTGGACATATGTAGCTTACTCTGCAAGTGGTAACATCAGATTTAATGAATTGAAAATCTTGTGAATGATTTTAAGGGTCTGAGAAGAAATGTATTTCTTATGAACGTTGACATTTTCCACGCTCTATGCAAAAGTTTCTCCACCTTTTCAAATAGAGAATTCCTTTATTTTTTAAGGTGTTGTAGCAGAGGAGAAAAGAATGTGGCCTAAAGTTTTTTATGTTTTCCATGTTCCTTTGGCACACAGCCATTAGTGAAGCAGAGGTGACAGCGACCATGCTTCTGTCTCCACAGCTGAAGTGGGAATGAAAAGTTTCCATAGTTCACAGACCGAATGTAATTTACCCTCATAAAAGAAAGGTTTTGTAACAGACCTAGCTAAATTAGGGCCAGGAAATACAAAGGTTGGACAAGTTTCTTAATTTTTAATTAAATTTTCCATTACGTAATGGTGTAAAGTGCCAAAACTAATTTGTTTTTCAAACTGACTGAATTACTTCTAAAGTCCCTGGTTGTTTGGCCAGGAACCCATCTCCACAACTTGTTATCTGGATATACTCTTTTCTCTGATGTACCTGACTATATTTCTTGGTACTAGGGACTTTTTTCCATATACTTCTCTGACTTTATAAATGAGCAAATTTAAACATAACATATATGGTGAGATAGGAATGAGCTATTCCTCTATCAGAAAGCCATTTGGTAGCGGTTAAGTGTCACTGTCCTTGTTGAAAACACATTTCAAGCTTCTGTAATAAAACCTACTGTGAATAGAAAAGATCTAATATACCTGCAGATGACTAAATATTCTTCACAAAAGTACTGGTAGACAAATAAAAGATGTAAATCTGGAGTTCTGGTCTTCTCAGCAGTTTTTCTTTCTAAAAATTGCATATTCTTTTCCTTGAACAAGAATAGAAATGGCTATATTACACAGTAATTCCAGTATAAACATTCCCATTAGAGAGGACATCACTGTAAGCCCACATATGTTGCTCAATTATTGTATAGTTCCTTTGCTAAATTAATTGCTTCAGTTGACTCTAGAGAGAGTCCAAGATTCAGCTTGTTTTAAATATTGTTGGTTACAGCTTTTGTTTCGTTTTTAGTTTTCTCTCTCTCTCACTCTTCTAATTCACATTACTTTTCTGTATCTGCTGTCCAATTTCTTGAGAGGAGAGGAATGGGACTCTGTGCAGTCTTAACTGTGGGGCAAAGATGTAGTCAGGCCTCATGTACTGCTCGCCATACATAACTTGGTCTGTTGTGAGGTTGTGCTCATCTCTTGTCCTGAAATAGGAACGTAGTATCAAGACTATTCTTATTAATGACACTTATGGCAGAACTCCTTGTGATTTGCCATGGTCTGTGGATATCTCATTGAATCCTTTCCTTCCTCCTATTCAGCCTCTTCAGGACTGCATGCAATGCCTACATGTTTCTGAAATTAACTTCTAAGTAACTTTCTCAAAGGCGCACACAAAGTAAATGAGTACTATTTGGAGTTCTATTTCATTTGGAACAGCTTACCCAAAGAGGTCATGCGGTCTCCATCCCTGGAGGTTTTCAGAACCTGACTGGAATAAGGCCTTGGCAACCTGGTCAGGCCTCATAGCTGACGCTGCAGGAGATGGGACTATAGACTCCTGAGATCTCACCAACCTGAGTTATTCTACCTTGTTCTACTTCATCAGCTCTATTCATTCTATAAGCTTCCGAAACCCTCTGGCACCTAAAATAAAACATGGGATATATCCCAACTCAGACATATTTATTTACACAATTGCATCTCACTTAGTCTTAATTTTTCTGCTGAAATCATGTAACTTCATCTACCCACGTCAGCTAATATCAAATAGTCTGGTGTACAGCATGTACTTCTTATCGCCTAGAGAGTGTCCACAACAGGTTTTGGAGGCAGGATTCAGCTCAAGACTCCCATTTAGGTTTCTAGGTGTGCTCTATGTGTTGAAGTTTCCATTACAGCCAATGGAGTGAGTTAGCTGACGAAGCATGATGGGCAGGATTCACCTGCCTCTACGCAGACCCCTAGTGGCAGTTCAGACACACCGGGATGTGCAAAATACCTACTGAGGGACACAGAATATATGCACCACACCTGAAATGACACTTGACATCAACGTCTAGGAAGCTGAATTTCATTTTAGGTCTCTGCCAAAGGATGAGCTGAATTACTTTCCCTGCGCCAATGAGAATACCTCTGTTGACTGTAATGAGAAATGAGACGCTTGATGTGCCTATAGACACCTATTAATTTAGATATCTTCGTCTCAGACTGAATCCCTGCATAGACAGCTTCATCTCAAACTGAGTTTCATCTTTACCATAGCTGATGAAGTATATCTTTGTCTGGGATGAACATGTGTAGTATTCATAGGCTGATTAGTCTTTGGGGAAGGTAGACAGAAATAACCGCAGAGATGTTCTGTTTTTATTTTGTGATTTTTGATCCTCAGGAAAGTAGTTTCTTGTAATGAGTTTAGAAGGATTAAAAGGGACTTGGAAATCTGGGGAGTTGGGGGATTTTGAGAAAATATGTTTACACCAACATACGTTTGAATTCCTTCTGCTGCATTGCAAACTTTACAGGAAATTTCTGCACTTCAGCAGCTGTCTGGAGTCAAACAATGAAGTCTAGTCTTTCTCTAGCAAGAGTTTAAGCTAGTTAGAGCTGTCAAACCCCTTCCATTGCATCTCCTCTGCATTTAAGAAAGCTATTTTTCTGAGGGAGGGGGTTTGTAGAAATCAAAAATAGCCCTGAAGCACTATATGTTTGAATTTGACATCTTTGGTGGTTTCTTTCATTTAATCAGAGAAGATATTGTCAAATAATAAGTGGAAAGGATGTAGTCATCGCTTCTTTTGATAACTTCCAGGGCAGGCTGGGTGAGAAGCCTGTCTAACTTTGTTACTAGCCATACATCCGAACACCCCAAGGCATTCTGATGCTTGTATTTCTGGGCAGGCATGTTTTGCTCATATTTTCCAGACAACTGCAGTTTATCTCCTCACATACACAATCTGTGAAAGGCGTCACTTCTCCTTCAGAACTGACCAGCTGGTGGCAAGACTCCCACATCTCCTTGTCCAGGGTCTGCTTACATGTTACTTTGCCTGAGTCCTTTACTTGGACATCCCAGATTTCCAGTATCCCAGCAACTATTTTATTTACAAAGCAACTGAACTGAAATCCTATTTTACTTCTTGGATTTGATATGGCAGCATGGACTCTATTTGTATGAAATCTCTGCTCAGCCTTCTGTTTCTTTTTCTTGTTTCTGGGCTTCATCTATTATCAAAAATTGGTGTAATGGCATACTCTTTTACTAGTTAGCTCTTAAGCTATTTCTGACATGTTGTATGATGTTATATTAGTATACAGGCACTCACAGAATGGAAGAATAAGGCAAAAGGAACAGCTGGGTAGCACCAAAATTATGTTCGCACTATATATTTCCCTCTTAATCAGCTTGCTGTCCAGAATTACATTTTAAGTTTGGGCCTTCTGCTTTCAACCAGAGAAGGTAATTCCAAAGCCACAGTGGATATTTTTACAGCACTGCAATTTAGTAGAGCTGTGTTCATGCTGTTAGTGTTATTCTGCTGAGATACCCTGCCTTCCTCTATACATGCATTTAGTCCTTTAAAAGGGCTGGTGCACAGACACAAGCACCAAGGCACTATTTTCCTCGCCATTCATTTCTCAGCATCGGCCCTGGCATGGGTGGGCACAATAGCAGTGTCCCAGGCCCAGCTCAGGAGTTAGCACATGCTGTAGATCGTGCCCAGGGTAGTTCAGATGCGTCCACCTCCTGGTTTTGTGGGGGTGAGAACTGAACTGTGCGTGTTAGCTGGCCTTCAGTTTATGCAATGTCAGTCAATCCACGCTATTTACTATATAGAGAAAATCTCTGAGTTTGCCTAAACCCCTTCACTAGGAACCTTAACTAACAGGTTGCTTATGGTGTTAATAATGTCCTAGCACACCCACAGTGTGTTGGGGGCTGTTAGGAAGCCTAGGCCCGGACAACTAGAAAACATTTATTATTTCAGAAGAGAACTAGAGAGAACTGGATTTGGGAATTACATTTTATAACAACAGCCTGCTCTTTAAGTTATTACTAATTATCCCCTTTTATTGTTGTCAGGTCTTAGCAATCATTCAAATGTTAACTCCAACTCTCCTTTTCACAGCCACAGTAGGGGCATTTTTAATTCCCTGCCAACAGTTAGCCATGAAAAACTCTGCAAAAGCATTTGGTTGGTGTGGGGAAGGAGGGGTTGCTTGTTTTTAACATGCAACCTGAGCAGTTACGCAGTGGAAGATAAGTGGGAGCTTCTCAAGCTGAGAAGTCCTTTTGTCCAAAGAATAATGTGAAGGCAGTAATGGGAGGAAATTCAAAAGAAGCCTATAATGCCCTCAAACCAAGAGAGTTTCAAACAGGCTAGAACTGTCCTGTATGTGCTCACTAGCAGCGCATGTATGTCCAAGATGGGACTTGTCTTGCTGTGGTACCTCCATAGAGACTGGCTGGTATTGGTCTCCTGGCCAATATCTGGGCATAGGGCATGAAAGGACACACATTGAGGACTCTGACCCAGTCTGATGTGTCACATCATTTTACGGGGCAGCTCAGCACAGAGAAACTCAAGTGTTGCCGTGGGACTACATGGTGATCTGCGCAGGCTTGCTCTGAGCACTGACTACAGGATTGCTCCCAGGAGAAGGATCAATGGCTGGCTTTTAAAATGAAATTCAATATTTCTGTGAGAGTTTAGTGTTCCCCCAACTCTTTTGATGAACTGTTGCAATGTTTAATTTTCATCCTCAGGGAAGTGGCCTACCTTCAACTTCTAGCAGCTGTGCTATCTCATGCTCTCGTCTGTAGGACTGAAAAACTTCTGTTTCCCACACTGGGTAAGTACCCATTATCCAGGACAAGTGACTTCCATAGCTTCTCTCTGGCTAGCTGGAATGAGTATGCTTTTCAAGCCTTACATCACAAGGATCCCTTTTTTCTGAATCTGCCTTCTTTTAAGACTGTCCTTTGAACCTCTTGCAAGGGTTGAAGTGTGAGCATATACTGTCAGTCACTCTGTGCTGCCCAGATATGTGCTAAGTCTTTGTTGCTGGCCCTGAATTTAAGACCATTAGGTGAAATTTGTCTGGGTCACACGATGTCATGACCTGAAAGTGTTTCACCTTGCCAGATTACTTTTGCTATTTGTAAAACATAAATAAAAGATTCTTTTCTATATGAAAATGTAAAGTCTTTTATACTTCAGATGTAGCACTGAGTTACAGACCTCTTCTTATTTTTTTTTTTAAAGCTTCCTTTTGCCATGTTGCCTTGCAGGATTTGTTCTCTTTACTGGGTCTTCTCAGCCCCTTTTGCTACTTCTATATTAGTAAATTAAGTAGCATAGTAAAAGCAACAGGCATGGCAACTCAACTGTCTAAACTATTTAATTGTGATAACCATACCTGGCAGCCTTAACCAGCCAATACTGCCCCAAGCACTTCCTGAGCAGTTTGGGATTTAGTCTAGTCCAGACCTCCTCTTCAGAGTCTGAGACTTTTGATAAATAATATGCACACAGCTACTCGTGCTATGTTGGCCTTTGAATCTCAAGACTGTTTAGTTTCCTAGTTTAAAGGTATGTTTCAATATGCAAATTAAATTCATTTCCCAATTTTTTATGTGGATATTAAATGCAAAATTAGAAGTGATGGCTGTTTTGGTGATAACTTACCTTTTTAAAATTAATACAAGTATTACTGACCCGTCCAATGACGGGAAAAGTTCACAGGAAATGAAAAAATGCAAGATATCAAATAAACATCTTTCACATTGAGATGACCAAAGCCATGATCAGTTCCTTTCTATACCTCATGAAGAGAGATGAAAGACTCATTTTAATCTCAGTATATACATAGTATGACTGTAACATTTACAATCTCACATCCACTGTAACTTCCAGATCCTTTTTGTCAGGCTGTTACACTTCCAGCTTCTCCCTAACCTATTATTATTATGGGGTTATTCTTATTCTGTTCCTTTTATTAAGGAGCAAAACTTATTTTTACTGAACTTTGTGAGGCTTCAGCCCTCAAGTTTCTCAGCTTCCCTCTGGATTAAAGCCCCACAGTTCAGTCCTCCACCCAAGCCCCTTAATTAATTATCACCTGTTAATCTACTCACAATCATGTTGATTAAGCAGGATTTGCAGCTGGTAAATTCAGGCTGCTGGCGCCTTCTTGTCTTTTGAGTAGCTGGAGATGGACTGCAAGAAGACATGCCCCAAGACCTGTCCAGGGACTGAGATGAGGCTGATCAGACTGTTGTTGCCAAGGTGCTTCCTACTTCACCAAAAAGGTGCCACATTTTCCCTGGATCTTCTTTTATTACTAGCACACCTGTCGAGTCCTTTCTTCTTATCCTTTATGTATCTAGCTAGTTTCTATCTGCAGATGAAGTTTGACCTTCCTGCTTTTATCTCTAAATGTCTGAGTTATGCTTTTATGACCCTCCTTTGATGGCCTGTCCTTGTTTTCATTTCTTGTATGCCCTCTGGGGCTATGTCCAGTCTGTATGCTTATTAATGCAGGGTGAAAGATGAATATCTGTCATCTCAAGGAAGGATGTTGGGCCCTGTGTTACAGACTAGATGCCAGTATCTCCAGTAACCTCAAAATGATGGATATTTTTTGTGCCTTGAACAGCTGTAGGTGAGGATATAATGTCCCTTTCCAACAAGACTGGATTTTTGAGAACGAATTTCTTTGGCTCTTCTGGAGTTAGTGCAGACACCCAAAAAGCAATCAGTGCAGGAGATTGCCTGCCCTTTCTCCAAAGAAAGTTATCAAGAGGCTGGGCATCCAGTGAAAAGTTCAGTAATCTGAGAGGGATGTGATTAAATGCTGATGCATTTTTTTGGCATGATAAAAGTAATAGAAAAATTAAGACTAGATTTCCAATATCCTTCTGAATGCAGCAGTGCTGTCTGTGATATAAAATACAATCTTCTCCACCAAATAATCTAATTTTGTCTATGGTTATAACCAGTCCTTTTATCATTCCACTTGTGTGACCTACTTGCCAAATATCAGCAACTCCAACTGTGACGTTTCTTTTCTTTATCGCTGAATATATTAAACACATTTTCTGTTGTCATACATTTTCTGTCTTTGTATTCACTTTAAGATTTTCCTGGCTTTTTTAGTGTATTTCATAGCTCATGTATTTAGCAGGAGCTAATAGAAAATCTGTTTCTCTGTGTTGTGAGCAAATGCCATCAGATGGGAAGAGAAAAGGAACGGCAAAAAGTACATAATGTTCTGTTGTTAGTATCTCTCCAAATTAGTTTGGTGAAGGAAGAAAGAACAGCAATTTCTGCACTGATTAATTTATAGTCAATGGATGTGGAATTGCCATCAGTGCTTCCACACAAGGCCAACATAATTTTAAGCGCTATGGCAGTCATATGTTGTAACTTTTTTCATAAAAGAAAAACAGCATTTCAGTTGACCACAGCACTCAACAAACCTTGAGTGAAAATCACAGGTCTGTGGTTTGGGTTGTTTTGTTGTTTTTTTTCATTTTTCCATTCTCTGTGAATTCAACCCAATTTATAGACTAAGAGCCTGAGGTTATAGTTACCTTCACAACTGACTCTGACTCAGCACTCAAGCGTATAAAAATAAGTTTAAAATAAGTTCATCAAACTTGTTCTCATCCGTTCTTGCCAAAACAATACCTCCCTTCTTGCTAAGGACAATAAAAGTGGTCCAGTCCCTGACCTGCTTTAAGTGGCGTGGTCCTCTTCAGGCATTTTCCAGAAAAGCAAACAAAAGGAAAGTTAAATCTATAGTGATGGTGATAATATAAGCAGTCTCCTTTTGAATAGCCACCTAGTGGTCAGAGAACTTGTCCAATATGTGTGGCATCCGGATTTTATTCCTTCTTCTCAGTGAGGGTGAGCTAAACTTGCATTTTGAGCTGCTGGCAGAATATTCTACTGGGACGAGTATCAAGTGGATTATCCCCAGTCACCCATTATGGACTCTTATTTGTGGAAAAAAAGCTCTTTGGAATGGGAAATGAAACTCAGTTATTGAGCTCCTTTCTTATGACTATCCTAACAACTGCCTGACAAAGTCATTTCAATATTGCTTAGTGTTTCAGCACAACCCGAAAATGAAAGGCTTCCAGCAGAATAGAGTGAGAGCAATGCATCCCAGAATCAAGCTTAAGGACATTTCCACGACAATTTCTTGTGCAGTAGGTTATGGTAGGTTCCAACAGACCTTAGCAGAGGAGGAAACTAAACACAGGAAGAGTGTTCCTGAAATTAAGCTGTTGCGTTAAAGAAGACCTTACTACCTCATCCTCTGATGATTTTGTTTTCTATGTCTAGAAACAAGAATCACATACAGCACACTCAACCTAAATTTGCAAACATTTTCAAAATGACTGAAACAGCCTTTTTAATAACGTTAACTGTATAATCGCAGAATTACAGAATCACTGAGCTGGGAAGAAACCTATGGAGATCATTTAGTCCAGCTTAAAGCAGGGTCTGCTAGAGTAGATCACCAGGGCCATGTCCAGTCAGGTTTTGAGTTACCTCTCTGGCAACCTGTTCCAGTGTTTCACCACTCTCACAGTAATACTTTTTTTTCTATGTTTAAGTGGAATTTTCAGTATTTCAATTTGTCTCATTGCTTCTTGTCCTTTCACTGAATACCACTGAAAAGAGCCTGGCTCCCTCTTTTTCACATGGTCCCATCAGGTAATTCTATATGTTGATAAGAGTCCCCGTCTCCTCCAGCCTTCTCTTCTCCAGGCTAAACCTCAGTTCTTTCAGCCTATCCTCATATATTAGATGTTCCTAGCCCTTAACCATCTTCATTGTCCTGCACTGGACCTGTTCAACTATGCCCGTATCTTTCTTTTACTGGAGAGCCCAGGACTGGATAAAGTACTTCAGATATGGCCTCACCAGAGCTGAGTAGAGGGAAAGGATGCCCTCCCTTGACCTGCTGACAATGCTTTTCCCAATGTAGCCCAGAATGCCATTGGTCTTCTTTGCCACAAGGACACATTGCTGGCTCATGGTCGATTTGCTGTCCACTAGGATCCCCAGGGCCTTCTCTAGAAAGCTGCTGTCCAGATAATTGGACTCTAGCCCTGGCATTTCTCCAGCTCACAGGTCTCTCCTGCCCCTGATCCAGTGTATTCTCTTTTCCTTTGGCATCTCTCCTGCTCTGGCATCCCTCCTGCCCTGGCACTTCTCTTGTGTCTCCTAGTGGTCACTGCTCTTTCTTAAATATGTTTTTGCAGAGGCACCATAAACTCATCTGATTGTTTCTAGTTTTGGCACACAGTGGGTCCACTTTTTCTGCTGCTGAGCTGTCTGGAACCAACTGTGACCAGCACAGGGCAGCCTTTGACCTCCTCCTACACAGGTCACCCCTGAAGCCCCTCCCCCCAGTACCAAACCCACAGAAGCACAGAATGGTAGGATTGGAAGGGACCTCTGGAGATCATCTAGTCCAACCCCCCTGCCAGAGCCGGGTCACCTAGAGCAGGTCACACAGGAATGCATCCAGGCAGGTTTTGAATGTCTCCAGAGACACAGACTCCACCACCTCTCTGGGCAGCCTGTTCCAGTGCTCTGCCACCCTCAAAGTGAAGAAGTTCCTTCTCATGTTTAGGTGGAACTTCCTGTGTTCAAGTTTGTGCCCATTACCCCTTGTCCTGTCACTGAGCACCACTGAAAAGAGCCTGGCCCCATCCTCCTGACAACCCCTGCCAGTTATGTTCAGTACACTCCCCAAGAGCAGGATTCAACATTTCCCCTTGTTGAACTTCATGAGGTCACATCAGCCCATTTCTCAAGCCTGACCAAGTCCTTCTTCATGGCAGCACAACTCTCCAGTGTATCAGATGCTCCTCCCTGTTTTGTATCATTTGCAAACCCACCGAAGGGGCACTCTGTCCCATCATCTAGGTCATTAATGACAGCATTGAGCAATGCTGGCCCTGGTATGGACCCCTGGGGTACCACTGGTGATGGCCTCCAGCTGGACATCATGCTGCTGATCTTTATGATCTCTTTGAGCCTAACAGTTCACCTCATTTATGAAGGCCAAACTTCACTAGTTTGTCAAAAAGAATGTTATGGGAGGCACTGTCAAAAACCTTTTAAAAACCATGATAAACAACATCCACTGCTCTTCCCACAGCTACTGAGCTAGTCATTTCATTGTAGAAGGCTATCATGTTTGCCAGGTGTGATGTCCCCTTTGTAAATCCATGCTGACTAGACTTAACCAGCTTCTTGTCCTTCATATGTTTGAACATGCCCACTCTGTCACCTCCCAAAGAATCGATGTGAAGCTGCCCAGACTGTAGTTCCCCAGATCTTCCCTTTTGTCATTCTTGAAGATGAGTGGCATGTGCTCCCTTCCAGTCCTCAGGATCCTCTCCTGATGGCCATGATGTTTCAAAGGCAATTGAGAGTAGCCTAATAATGACACTGGCCAGCTTTCAAGCACTCATGGGTGTATCGCATCAGGCCGCATGGACTTGTGTATGTCCAATTTGATTAAATAAACCCTAACCTGGTCCTCCTCCTCCAAGAGTAAATCTTCCTTGCTACAGATTTCCCCACTAGCCTTAAGGGCCTGGGATACTTGAAAGTCAGTCTTACCAGTAGAGATTAATACATTGAGTAGTCCTGCTCAGATTCAATTCCCCAGTTTCATATACCTCCAATCTGGTTTTCTAGAGTACTAAGAAATGACGGGTCCAGAATTTTTTAACTAAAGTTTGGATACTTACCTGTTCTCTTACTCTGAACTCCAAATTTCAGTAATCTTCCCTGGAAGTGTTGATATTCCTGCCTACTGTTCTCAATTAAACAATATCTCATGTGCTTCCAGGATCCTGATGCTTTGTACTCTGTCCTGAAGTGCTAAAGAGCTGTGCTGATGAAGACCAACCACCACAAAACATCTTTACATGCACACATCTCTGCTTTACTTCTCATGCAACAGTCCTTGCATATCAAAAAGTGTGCTCTGCACCTGTGCATCTATAATTACCAAAAAATTATAGAATTTTATAAAGAAACAAGTAACAAAAAGACAGACAAGATTAATAGATTTATTCCAAGATCAGCTCTTGAAGACTTGGTCCACTAGTTCATCCCACATCAGCAGGCTGCATTCACAAAAGAATACAGGTTTGAAGTGATTGCTGTATTCTGTACACCTCCTCTTGCTTTGATTTTATTTGAGGATTAGGTAGCTACAGAGAAAATCCGGAATGTGTTCATAAATGAGGTGCTCAGTGTTTGGTAGGATGAACACGGGACTTTCTCTTCTATTTTTTAAGTAGTATAGCATCAGGAGGCCAAGAAGCTAAGAAAGGTAGTCATCCTGACACCTGGATTTATATTTTTTTCCTGGTCTGTTATGTCTGGACAACTGGAAACAAGTTCTCTGAAATTAAATTAGAAGCAAAGAACAAAGAGAAAAAAAGTATGTTTCTATGTGATCATTTAATCTTTGCAAACATTTATTGCAGCAAAATATTAATAAAACCAGAAAAAACAGTGAATGAATCTTATAAAATGTGGGAACTTTCCTTTTCTGTCCTGTTTTGGTTCTAATATCTTACTATAAATTCTCAGAATACACTGCATTGGGGGATATTTACTTTTGATTAAACAGGCATTTTTGAATTTTAGTCCAACATGATCTTAATTAAAGGTTGACATTTTCCATTTTCCATAAAACCTTTTTTGTAATTAGATCTATTGTAGAAATAATTACTTTTTTTTTTTTACTTACATATATGACACTGTATAATTATTTCTAAATATAAAAATTATGTGGACTAATGTTTCTTGGAAAGGTTAAGGACTTTATTCCAAAAGTAATTTTGAATGCAGATAATTTATAGAGCACCTTAATATTGACCCTTATTTCTGAAACTGCTTCCACAAGGGAGGGTAATTATTTCTCACAGAGTAACAGAAGATTTAATGATCAAAAATTTGCCTTACAAAATTGACTGTGGTTATTGCTAAGGGTGGTTAGCAGTGGCCACCACCTCCAGCAGCCCTGGCCCAGGACTTGCTCCTGCCCGACCGCTGGAGCCGAGCCTAGTGCCCCAGGGACCTGGGGTCTCTGCCCGGGCTGAGGGACATGACTGCCCCTCTCCCTTTACAGGTTCATCCATCAGGGAAGCTGAGCACAGTTCCCAGACACGAAGGACACACAGAGGACGCAGGCATGGCCGGCTACACAGGCAGGGTGCTGCCTTCAACAGCACCTACACACAGGAGGGCTCACATCAGAGATAAGCACAGACAGCCCTATCGCTCCTCCTCTCCGGCTGGCACAGATTGGAGGTCACTGCTGCGGGCACACACATGTCACTCTCCAGGCTCACATGCAGTCGCAGATCCTCCATGTACCAGCATGGCCGCCCTGTCCATTTAATACCCCTGTCAGGACCCCAGACCCTCTCTTACCTGCCCCATGGGTCCCCAGTTTGCCAGCTCGCCTAGCTCAGTGCTTGCTGCAAAAAGACATACGCACTCACACCAGCCCCCCCAAGTAGCCAGCTCTCTGTCCTTACAGCACTCACCCACACGGGGACAGAGGGTGACATCACACAGAGAGCTAGTTAGGAAAGGGTGTAATAAGAAAACAGGACAGACTGTGGTGATCATGTGCAGGGCTCCATCAGACAAGCATTTTGACCAGCCCCGTTTTACATGGAAACAGCCCCTTTTATAGCCCTTCCTGTCAGTTACCCACTTCGTTCCTCCCTGCTGCCCCTTCCCCTGCACATTCCCTCATCAGTGTGCATAGCTCCATCAACCACCCTCCGTCATCCTCCACCCTCAGGTTTGCAAAGTCCAGGTTTGCTTGCAGCTTCTACTGTGACTGACCAGGTTTGTTTCTTGTCTTTGTCTCCATTACATTTGTCTGTCAGCCTTGTGTCTCCATATGTTCTTGTTTATGGCTTCCTTCGTTTCTTATTATCCCCTTTTTGCATTGAAAAGGTCCTTGACCACACGCCCTTAAAGGAGCAGATTCTCTCTCCTTCCACACACCCTTGGAGTTTATTCCATGGGTTGGCTGGACCACAAGTCTATCTATTCTTCGCAGGCTTCAAAAGGAATGAGTCCAGAACACTGAATCAGAGTTTAACTGTGCTTATGATATTAATTATAAAAGCTAGATATGTATTTAGTCTACTACTGCCAAGTATTTTTGGTGCTTATGGACATGAAAACAAGACCCTGACTTGAAGAGCTTACCATATTTAAATAGAAAGTAATCAGAAAAAAGGCTCACTTCATTGAAGTGGCGTTAATCTTTCTAGAGAAGTTCTATCCACAGCAAATGAAGAAGTGCCTCCATAAGGCTATTCAGCATCACTCATAACTCTAGAGAAAATCCTCTCTCTTTCTGGAGAAGCAGCCTTGTCAGAATAACCTTGTAAGAGACATTGTCAACACTATGAGGCCAGTGCCAGTCAACTGGCAAAAAATGCTCTATTTATTCTTCCTCCGTGCTCTCCATTTGTACTCTCCTGCATTTCCCATGCCATACCCTGAGTGGAGGGCTGCGGGTCTGGATATGAAGGGGTAAACAATGCACCACAAAGAAGGTGAGAAAGAGGAAAATTGTGGAAGAGAAAGGAAATTCAGGGAAGTGAGAGAGACCATGCCCAGTATTAAAGGTATCAAAAACCAAAAATAACAGTACCAGGGACCGAATCTGGGTGCTGGAAGGGCCTGCGTAGACTGATCTTGGAGTGTGAATCATCACATAGCCCTAGCTAGAGCCTGCATCAGCAGATACGTCCATGTCTGCCAGTCTGCATGGCCTGGTTTCTCTCCTGAGGGAGGCGGGGTTGAAGCACACTGTGCATGCTTCAGTTCTGACCAGCAGAGACACAACTTGAAAGTAATCTCAGGCTTCTCCATTTACATATACCCTGACTCAATCTCAGAAGGAACCTCCCTCTTCACTAGGTGGGAAATGCATGTGACTGATCTCCTAATGTAGTTTCCTAAACTACGGTCAGACAGCATGAAAGTTGCCCTTCATTGCCTAATTGAAAATACATTTTCTGTTTGCCACCTTTTGAAGCAGATGAGGTGTTGTGATCACGTGTTCATATTCAACACACTGATGATTCTGCAGTAGTTGCTCTCAGTCAGTCCTGGGGTCCTGAAATAATTCACACCTCTGATGAGACTTCTTGGATTAAACCACGGGTTAAGGTGAACTGCGTATTGAGCTACAGAAGTTATACTTGACTACATCTATTGCTGTTAAGAAATCTTAGTGAAGAAATCAATTGTACCTCCCTGCTATATTTGACAATAAAAGTTCTAATATCAAGCAAAGAAAACTGCTTATTATAAATTAATTCTTCATTTTTCATGCATCATTCATTCTCACAAAGGATAACTGTTATAAGTTTAAACTACACACCTTTTTCAGAAGCAGCATTTAAATACGTATGTCTACAGTCAAAATTAGAGTCCAAAACATTGCTCACGGTACCCAAACCCAATAGTGCCTGAACTTATTGAGAGCCTCTGTCACTTTGGCTATGAAATTTTCAGTGTCTAGTTTGTTTGGTTTGGGGCATGCTGTAAGTTTTTCAATCTTAAACACCCGGTACCATCTTTCCATGAGGATCATGGAAACGGTGAAGGAAAGCTTATAACCAGTGAGGGATCCCATATGGCAGGCAATTAAAGAACACTCCTTAACATATTTCCTCAGAATCTGTTTCCTCCAATAATAAATTTCCTGACATTTTGTCTTAAGTTGGGATGGAGGAATTGTTTTTACTCACCAAAGAATGGGGAGATCTTGTCCTTTTTAGCATGAAAGCTTTTAACTCTGAGCTTCTCTTTGCCAGCATATTGTCTTTGAGAAGGATTTTGCCCTCCCCTAGTAAAGCCGTGCCACTGCAGCAAAATAACTCATATCTGAGTGTATCAGAGAGCAGGTGAGATGAGCAGAGGAGCATGATGTAGCCTACTGCTTCATGTAATCTAAGAAATGGAAACCATGCCCTTTACTCTGATAGGCACTGTCACCAGCATCTGTGCAGCTCTTTTTAAGAATTAGTGTAGACAACTTGTCTGAAGAGAAGAATCTAGATGCCGTGGCTCCTCAGTAGATGAAGGATGAATCTACATTGGGGTTTTCACTCATACTGATAATGCACTTGGCAAGAGAATCTCTGAAGCTTCCTCATTGACTCTGCTGATTCTCATTATGCCACGCACACAATTAATTTATTTTGGGTGGAACAGAAATGGAAGGTGTGCTACTGATATGCTCCAGGCACTAGTGAGCATTCAGTCACAGGGACCAAGCCATCCTACTCCTAAGAAAAGCCCTCTGAAACATTTATAGTGTGGATGTCAGATCCTCAGCACCAACTGTTTTCTTGATGAATTTGGGTCTCAATGGACTTCCCTACTTGCTAATGTAGACAGATCCAAAATAATTTCTGGTGTGATAGTCAAAATTCCAAAAGGGGTTGGTTTTCACTTCCATGAGTTTCTTCTCAGGTAGCTTTAGGCACCTTCTCAATTTGAGTGTAGTTTTTTATCAGCTATCCTGAGGCACCTCTATCGGGGTACCAGAGATGGAGTGTTGAATTTTAGGTTTCATGTGATGGGCTTATCTTGCAAGAGCTTAGGTTGACAAGGGATTCTTGGACAAATAATAGGTCCAAGACCTCAATTCATAACTCCTTAGAATGTATTTTACCATTTTTTAAATAGATATGGATTTCTAGCTTTGTTTTTCTGGTTGAACTCAGTAGCACTAGGGGAGTCACTTAAATGCTATTCTAAATAACTTCTTAATATGATGCATAGATACAAAAAACTACTATAAATTGTTATCTGTGAGTTAATATGCTAATAGGTAAGACAACAAATCAGTTGACCAGAGATATTAATGACCCCACATAAAAATCAATCTGTTACTTTGGTGGGGTTTTTTTTAATTACCACACTTGGAAGATAAGTTCATACAAACAATAAAAGATTGAGGTTTTGATTGAATGTCAGAGTGAGGTGAGTGTATATTTATCACAGCCTCTGCGATGACTCATCCATCTGCTGGCTCGTTGCTTTCTTGTTCATACATACTATCAGATGTGTTGCTTCTCCCTTATATTTATTTTGGTATTAAACCAAAAGCAATGACCAAAATGCCCATTTCTTTAATTTTCCCAATCCCTTTCTGTTAATGCAGATGATTTCAGTAAGTCTAATTCCTAAATATTCACAATTTAGCATCGATTTTGATTTATATTGATTAAATATTTACAGCAAAAGCACACAAATTTTCTATGTCAATTTCCATTCATTGGTAATGGATCAATTTTGAGTCAAAATTTAGAAGTTACCTTTTAAACGATTGGCTTATATTATCTTTTTGTTACATAAATCTGGTCTGTAAAACTCACAAAGGAAGTGACTGCTTTCCTCTCCTACCTGCTAGTACATTGAATTAATAAACTTTCATGAAATAAGAATTAATAAACCTTCATAAATTAAGAATTTTCCCCTAAAGAATGCTCTTCCGAGGAAGTAAATTCTTTCTTTCTTTGCACGTGTTCCTTCTGTATTTTAATTATAAAGTGCTATCACCAGGAAATCCCCCCTCAGCTGTATCTGTCTATGCCTATGCCTACGTTTACACCCATGTCTATATCTATATTTATGTGTGTGGGTGTAAATACATATAAGACTAATCTGTTTATGGTGTGTCACCTATGCATGCTGCACAACAGTTTGTTTAATCACCAAGCATCTAAAATTTAATGCCATTTTTCCATTACAGCCACGAAGTCCAGTCTCATGTAGACTGTAATCTTCTTAACACAGGTAGATGTTCGGAATTGTGCTGGATATACACTTTTGTAAAACGATTATCTAAAAAGTCAGATTTAACCAACAGTTTCCAAGCTTTGGTAGCTATAATAGAATGTATTTCTCCTGTTCAAAGAGGAGCTGGACATGGACTGGAAGGAGACTTGCAGAATTTAACAGTGGGTATTTCCGAGTTCTGCAGACCTCCTTTAAGCCACTATTAACTATCAGAACATTCTTGCTGATGTTGCAAACTCTACTTGCAAAATACCTCAAGTCTGTATTACTCAACTTTTCCAAATTATAGATTATTTAATCTTTAAAAAATATAAATACTTTCTAAGTTTTCCTGAGATTTGTAATTTTTAATATTGATTTTTTCCTTTTCCCTTATATATATTGCAGCAGTAAATCTAATACAGTATATTTGAAAGAGTACTATATATTTTTCATTGATTTTTATATTAAATCAGAGTTATGCAGTTGCTAAGTTTGTTAGCATGTAAGGATGTGGAAGTTGTTTTCTAACATGCAAAATTATGTTTTATTTGTATCTATACACATGTACATGTATTAAACTGAGGTCTGAGTTTCAGTCTCTAAATTCATTAATCTACCTAGTAATCTGAATAATATGAATAATCCAATGTCCCTTAGTCATCTTTGTGGCTCTCACTGGACCCACAGCAGTATACCCACGTCTCTCCTGTACTTGGTAGCCTAGGACTGGGCACAGCACTCCAGATGTGTCTCACCAGAGCTAAGCAGAGGGGAAGGATCATCTCCCTAGACCTAAGGGCAATGCTCATCCTAATGTAGCTCAGGATGCCACTGGTTTTCTTTGCCACAAGAAAGCGTTATGGTCAGCTGCCTCATGGTCTCTTTGCTGTCTGCCAGGAACCACAGAGCGTTTTTCTGACAAACTGCTTTCCATCTGGTCAGCTGCAAGCCTGTACTGGTCCATGTGATTATTCCTTTCCAAGTGCATTTGACTATTTGACTCCCTTTTCCAATCACCACCACCTCTACCAGTGGTTCCTTCATTTCTTGTAGTAGTCTAAGGGGAATAAAGATCTTCCCACTGACCCCTGTTACTCAGCTTCTGGCTTAAGCTTTGTGTGCTCTGCCTGCAGACCCAAGCCCAAATACGAGATCCAAGGCTTTTCCAAACTCAGTTCCTACTCTTGGGAGAAAACCTGGGATCTTCCCTCTTTTGATGCTTCTTTCAGAGGAGGAGGTCTCTTGCCCACCCTTACTTGGGAAAAGGTGGAGCCTCCTTCGAACATCAGGGAAAAATCATGCATATTTAATATTCTAAAAGTGCATATGCAATGCACAAATATGCTAAATTTAAGATTTTAATTCAAGTAGAATTTGCACTTGCTTCAGCATGAAATTCTTTTCAAGGCCTGTACAGAAAAGGTAACCTGACACATCTCATACCTTCTTGTTCACTGTTGTGCCATTGACTTCTACGTACCATCTTCTGTCTTTCTCGAACTTAGTTTAAGTCTCATCTTGCCCTAGATTTTCCTTTTCCCCACCCAACTTTGCCTACTGCCAATGCAGAAATGAGGATATGCCACTGCCGAGTCCAAGTCTAAAAGACATTGAAGTCCAGAAAGTACCTGCTCTGGAACCACAAGGACAGAAACACTTCCTATGGAGTGCTAAATCCAATCACCTCTGCAGTTCCCTGACATAAAATTTATAGTCCTAATGAAACAACCAATGCAAGGGCACCTCAGTATTTTGTCAGGAGTTTTTAAAAGACTGCAGTGTCCTCTGTGGGGGAAGGAGATCCCTTCCCATGGTTTTTTGTTTGTTTGTTTGTTTGTTTTTGGGGTTTTTTTATGGGGGTGTAGGCAGCATCATTTAAAACCCCTGGACTCATACAGGCAAAGTGGTTTAAATGTTGATGTATGCAACAAGAGAGACACTTTCTATTGTTTGTGAATGTAGAATTCTCATCTAATTTGGAAATATAATTCTAATTCTTAATTAATTTGGAGGAAAAGTTATGACAAAGTATTTAACCAGTCCTATCTCTGAGAGACAGAGCTGTTACACAACAGTCTAAGAATACCGAGGTGTACTAATTGATCAATACTCTGGGATCGGTATTTTGTTCAATAAAACACAGCTATCATGTGGTTTATAAAACTTCCCTGTGCCAATGGCGAGCCTGAGGAGTTGGGGGTAGGAGGTGGAAGATGTTCTGAAAGCTAAGCTAACAATGAACCCAAAGTCTTCCCAAATACAGCGTCCACAAATACCCTGCCTGTACTGTAGAGTATTAAGCAGTTGCCAATGTTCAGGGTGTGTATCACAAGGATACATGTTTGCTCTTCCACTGTATCACAAGGATGCATGTTTACTCCTCCACAATATACATTTTCTTCGGTGTATTTTCACATTAGTCTGTCAAACTGTCTGCTTACCTACCAAGACACAACACAGTTAGCATGTCAAGGAGCAATATGGATCCTTATTTTTCTAGGCAAATCTTGCATAAGTACACTACCTAGAAAATGTAAATATGAATATCAGATCTAAAGCTGTTCTTAAAAGAAGATAACCTTGTCACAAGATGAAGGAAAGAGAAAGGTACATGGAAGAAAGTTGTGTACTTTCTCTGTAGTTTTGTCAGTTACGTTACAATGGATTTTTGAACCTCGTGCAATGGAAATACACATCTTATGGTTGGTCAGCCAAAAATTAGTGAAAATACCACATTGCATTTATCTTCTTTGTCATTCACTCATATTTTTTATTATATCACTAGATGAGAGTGAATTGATTTTTGTTCAGCCCAATTAAACGAGGTATCCCAGAATGGCATTTACACAGACTGTGACCTGAATTGCTGTGGATCTAGTTTGTAAGCGGGAGCACAAGCTAGTGTTATGCAAGTGGCGCTCCATGGAATAAGTGTTGTTATTAGATGGGATGCCTTATTGTTCAGGTTTAAATGCATACTTCTAATTGATAAAATTTGGTGTACAAACAAGAACATAAAATAGGGCTGTAAGGGATCTTGAGAGGTTGTCTAGGCCAATACCACCCATGATCAGTTTTCCCCCACGCTGCTCAGATAAGATTATTAATCTAATCTGTTTTTACAAGCATTCAGAGATGGAGATTTCATACCCTATTAAAATATCTGTTCCAATGCTTCTCTAGCCTTACTGTAAGAACATTTCCCTAATATCTAAATCTTCCTTGCTGTAGCTTAAAGCCCTTGTTTCTTGATCTGTCCTGAGTAAGAAAGAATACGAATAGATGTTTCACTTCTTTTCTTTGCAGTAGCTTTTTGTGTACTTGAATGCTGTTATAAAGTCTCCTCTAATCTGCTTTTCTTCAGCCAAAACAATTTATTCAATCTTCCTCCAGAGGCCACATTTTCTAGAACTTTCAATTATTTTCTGATTCTTCCTGACTCTTCCCAAACTGATCCACGGTCTCTTAAACGGTGATGCTCAAGGACTGGGTGCATTTCTCCAGCTGGCATCTTGCCAATAATGAGTGAAAGAAGTGGATTGTTTTGCGTGTCATTTGTATTTGTAAAACTAGGCTAACATTATGACTTTTCTCTTTAAGGTTAGTTTACCCTTGGATTATGGGGAGTTAATTCTGCTCCCTGCCCCTGTCTTCCAGCTCAGGGGGCAGGGTACCTGGAGAACAACTGGTCTTGCTATTAAAGACTGAGGCAAAGAAGATATTAAGTACCTCAGACTTCTCCTCGTCCTTTGTCACTATGTTTCCCCTCACATCCAATATAGGATGGTCAAACAGACAAATAAACTGTCTGAGGAATACACATGTGAGAATAAATATCAATGTTTTCATGAGATTTGAATTTAATTATTTTCTGATCATTCCTGCTGCTCCTCCAGGGTTTCTAGAGCTGGGATTAGTTCGGTAAGTGATTGTGTAGTCCACATTTTGAGAAAGAGATTGCACCTGAATGTGAAATGTGAACATTTGGGACAGTACAGTTATTGTTCAGGGTGTGGAAAATGCCTAAGCAAGAAGTAAGTTCTCCACTGCAGGCAAATGTGCCAATTGTATGTATCTATTGGCCATAAATGATAATCAGTAACTATTAAATTAAGTTTTACCTAATTATCGTTTTACAGGGTTTTTTGTAAAAGGAATGCAAGTTTGCATTCTTGATATTATCAATGGACTATTACCTAGGCAAGTCAAGGATGATTAATTGAATCAACAAGTAAGTCTTTTCAAAAGATTATATTTTTGTCAAGTGTGATGCAAAACTATTTTCCCAGTGTTTTTCATACAATATTTGATGATTTATTTATCCATTTAAAATTATGCAAAACACATCTAATGTGTTGTAGCTCTTAGAACACAGTGCAAATATAGGACTTAGGACCATGTTCAGAATATCTTTTCCAGATTCCCTAGTAGGATGATTCAGAGCTGCTAAATTTAACATTCTGGATCTCCATGAAGGCAATGGAAAGAGCTAAATGGAGGTCAGAACACTAATTATCTAGCTGAAAGTGATTGCCTGCTCAGCAGTGCTCACTTTTTTGTAAGGTAGCAGAACAGTAAAGGTAGATCCCACTGATCCAATTAAGTGTGATGACTGAAATACCTCTGAAGTGAGAAACTTGCTTCCAGTTTCTATGTGTCCCAAGGAGGTTCAAATCCGCACATTTGAACACAAATCCACTCCCAGGGAGTTCCTAAATCATCTGCTGCCTGCACCCTATTGAAATTGGGTTAACAAGCAGCCAAGAGCATTGGCACTAGAGTGGGTACCAAAAGAAGGAACCTGACTGTGTAACCCAGCAGTTAGCTGGGAGGTATGTAGGAATCTGAGGTCTAGTCCTGTTACCATAATTTTTCTAGAGATTGTTCAATATAAAATTCAGAAATGATTCTGTCAACAACAAATGAAATGAGACGCTTCTCCTTTGCCTCCTCCATCTTAAGAATCTTGCTTTCTCCCTTTAGCCCCACAGGACAGCAGCGTCAACAGGGATGGTCTCCTAATCTGTCAAGCTTATTAGCCTACTGACCATGTCTCTCTCCTGGGAGTTAAGAAATCCTGATGGAAACCTATTCAGACAGAGGGAGGCCTACAGTGCAAGTTTACCATTAAATAATGATTGAGACCATTATTTAATAAGGTTGGCTCTCACCTCCTTTTCAAAGAATGAGTTTTTCTTTACTTAAAGGCACCTGGAATCAGGAGAAGACTTGATCTCTAAATTTCTGTTTCACTTAAACATGTATCCCAGAGCTCCAAGGAGGTAATTAACCCCAAGGGGAAACAAATTTCAGAAGCACATCTGTGATGGTTTTGGCTGGGACAGAGTTAATTTTCTTCATAGTAGCTGATATGGGGCTATTTTTGGATTTGTGCTGAAAACAGTATTGATAATACAGGAATGTTTTAGTTACTGAAGAGCAGTGCTTACACAGAGCCAAGGGCTTTTCTGCTTCTCACATCACTCCACCAGCAAGGGCTGCAGGTGCACAAGGGCTTGGGAGGGGATGCAGCTGTGACAGCTGACCCCAACTGACCAAAGTGAAATTCCACACCATACAACTTCATGCTCAGCAATATAAAGCTGGGGGAAGAAGAAGGAAGGGGAGGTGATGTTCAGAGTTGTGTCTTCCCAAGTTACCGTTGCATGTGATGGATCCCTGCTTTCCTGGAGATGGCCGAACACCTGCCTGCTGATGGGAAGCAGTGAATGAATTCCTTATTTTGCTTTGCCTGTGTGTGCAGCTTTTGTTTTACCTATCAAACTGTCTTTATCTCAACCCACAAGTTTTCTTACTTCTACTCTTCCAATTCTCTTCCCCATCCCAACTGGAGGGGGAGGTGGGGTGAGCAAGTAGCTGCGCAGTGCTTAGTTGCCGGCTGGGGTTAAACCACGGCAACATCTCAACGTTTTTTGTTGTGTAGCTTATGCATTACCCCTGCTCAGCTTGTGTTCTCTTGTGAATCTGACTCTTAGACACATAATACTTCCTGACACTTCCTATGCAATGTACAGGAACTCCTGGTCTGTGAACCTGTCCTCAGGACACCACATAACTTACATAATGCTGAAAGTCATGCTCAGTCCTTAAATTTAATTTAACCCTCAAAACATCAATGTCCAGCCTTAATCTTGTTTCATTATTTCCTGCAGCCATTGCCAGTGCCTTTCCCCTAAATCAAAGATGAACCAAAGATGGAGTAACAGAAACCAAGCTCCTAAACATCTGGAAACCTCCTTTGCTCTTTGCAGTTTGTCACAGGGAAATGCTGGAGGGATTAAAATGCCAGCAAGGACTGTAAATACATGTTAAGATTACCCTGAAGCAATCCAACACTACAGCAGCAACGTCTCGTGTCACCATATGCACACATGGTTTAAATGTGTTCCAAAGTACCGTTTGGGAAAACCAGAAATGAGAGCAAAGATGACAGTATAAAACTATGCATTAGTAATGTGATAAACTATACAGGAATAAAAATAATGAAATGTGGAAGGTAGAATCCATTTGGCTCAAATCAGTCTGGAAAAGTAAAGCACATTTTATAAAGAAAAGCTTGGATTCTATTATATGATTGGTTTCAAGTGAAAAGAAAGTTTCAAAGCATAGCCACCTCTACAATCTTGTTGAAGAGGCAATTCCTGCAGTATTTATACTCTTTATGGGACTTTTGACTTTGAAGAACATGGAGAACATCAGTTATTCATGATAAAATGTAATCATGAGAACTGATCCTCTTTCAGGCTCAGTTCTGGGAAGTAGTGAAAGCTTCAGTGAAGATTTGATGATAGACTCTAAACTTAAATTGAGTAATCACAAGCTGATTCAATTGAATGGAAAATAAATAAATAGAATACAAAAGCTAAAGCTTTTTTTACAAGAAGGAATTTGTAGCTAAGGGTTTGAGTCCACGTTACGAACCTTTCAGAACTGACAAAAAGTGCTTTAAGTTCCATCCTCCTTTTATCGACCGTCAGTGACAGATTCCTATCCCTTGCCTCTTCACCTCTTCATAGAAGTTGGAGATATCGTTACTTGTGGGCTTTAAACTGGTAATTTACTTTGCCCAAAACTGGATCTGTAAAATGACACAATTAGAAAAAAAATATCATTTTGCTGTTGTTAGAAGACTTGCTGAAGTCAGCTGGGGTCAGGTTGCTCAGAGGCTTAGCTGTAACATGGAATAAGGAATTTCTTTTAAGCTGAATACAAAACTTTGTGATGCTTGCAGCTCACATCAAGAGGAAAACACATTGAGGCTCCGCGTCTTCACAAATGAAAAGCCATTTCATACAGAATATTAGAAATAAATAACAGCCTAAAAGACCTAGGGAGAAAATACAGTGTAATGAAAAAAGCTGAGCTACATCTTGTAAACTGCAATGAACAACAAAATGTTCATTCAAAAGCCATGAAAAACAAGTGAAACAGCAAAGAAGTAGAACTGGTCCTACAGCATGATGAGGAAGATAATCTACGTATGACACCCAAACAAAGGAATATTATGTTTTGGATTTTAGCAATACTGGTTTTTTAACATATTAGACTGTTACTGGGAATAAGGCTACAGAAATAGAAATACTGAATTTAAGGAACAAACACAAGAGCATTGCATTCTGTAATCTCTCAACCCTGAAAGAAGCAGCAAGTGAAATAAGTACTCTGATAGTTATGATTTTTAGTAAATCTCTCAATCTGGAGTTTATGCTGCATGATAACGCCCATTCGTCTAGTGTCAAGCTTTTAGAACAAGGCTTAAGTGGAAGACACAGGCTTCAGTGGATGTGGTTAGAGTTAAACAAGTCCCTAAGCCAGAAACCTGAACAGAAACAGTCTAAGCTTTGCCTAATCAAGATCCTGATCACAATTCTATGTCACAAACCCATCTTTAATTGAAATTGATCTCAACAAGGTTTTAAGAAGGAAGGGGGCAAGTAAGGCCAGTGTGGCTACTTAAGGAGTATGAAGCAATAAATCAATAAACATAAAATGCTCACAAATCAAAAACTGCACAGTAGAGAAAGGAGGCAGTGTGACCGCAGCAAAGATAGAAGCAATCTTAGTAAAAGCAATCTTAAGTAAAAAAGAATCTTTTAAATGGGCACAGTTAAACAATATTTCAAAGCTTAAAAACATGTTGGCTATGATTAGTGTCCTCCGGGACAATGTTTTAGAGCCCATTATCTTGTATTTGTTTGAAGTCATAAAACACTTTCTAAAACATTCTGAGTTTTTGTTTATGCCTCTTGGTTAGTTTTTCAATATTTTAGAGTTTATGTGAGGTTCCTGGAGCTATTAAGACTTTTTCTGAACACTCTTCAACTTGGTCACAGAAGAGGTTAAAGATGAGATGAGTAACTAGCTCTCTATGCCATGGTACTTCTCAGCACACGCAGCGCCTGATTTGGATCCTGTAGGAAACTCCTTGAATGGCTGGGAACGTGCCTAGTGAAGCTGGGAAGCTCTGAACTGCAAGATTTCCAAGTTGCTTTTTGGATATAAACGTCTACATTCTTCATTAAAGTTACACAGCAAGGATGTAAAATGTCGATTGTAGGGTTAAACATAGGGTTTGGTTTTGAAATAGCAAGCGTCAAATGCTCACTGTGAGCTGATCAGGATATGTAGCAAAAACCTCAGAAGTAACAAATCTATTGAGATAAGCAAAATATAGAGTGATATAAATGTTTTTAGGTGTTGAATAAATTTCTGCCTCTTTGTTCAAAATTTAAACTCCCCAGGAACTACTATAATCCCTCAGACCATTCATTTCAGCCTAGATTGGCAACGCTTAGATGTCAGAAAGGGACTTTGAAGCAGTAGCTATGTCAACTTCTTTTTATCTAATGATAGTTGACCATATTATGTCTTTCCCAGCATAATTCAAAACAGGTTCCTGGCAATAATGATAGTTTAAAGATGTGCTAAACTGTAATGATTTGTTTCTGATATCGTGCCAGTACTGAATAGTCAAGGTCCAATGGACCCCTAACTGCTCTTCCTCTCTAGCTGTTTTGTTAATGAAGGGAAAAAGCTTGCTAAAAGTAGTCTAGTTTAAATAAAGTTAAGAGTTGTTCTATGAAATTATCTGCTAGTCAAAATTCCATTTTTATCTCCTGCATATGCCAGTTATGCTGATCTTCCATTCCTTTATTTTCTAAAATAATAGCCTTTTTAAAACGAAAAGTATGCTCAATACGAGAAATGGCAGCTTTTCAATTTCTTTAGGAAAAATCATTATTTACAAACATGCTTTCATATATTGCAGATCGCTGTTTCGTGCATGGACTATTTCTTTGCTGTTTCTAATTCCTGTTTTTATCATGTTAACTCCAGTAATTTATTCCATTAAGGAGATATGAGATAAGTATTAAAGAAATGAGTTGAAAATATCCAGATACACTTTTCCACATATTTTCAAGGTTTATCCCATGTCATCCTTTAGTAATAGCTGTTACTGACAGCGAGATGGCAAAATCTTTAGCAGCGGTACTGTATTTCTTCTATAAGGAAATATTGACAGCCTTTCTATAAAGAAACACTGACAGGAACTTTATAGACACAGCTCCTCTGTTCCCACCTACAGCTCCATACCATATGTGGACATCTGATAGACATAAACAGGACATAAACAGGGCATTTACACACAACCATTCTCAGAGTAGCTTCAAAGTTTTTGTAATTATGTGGAAGGATATCATTCTACCATTCCCCTCTGAGGTGGAGCAGGATGTCCCTGTCAAAGGGATTGCTCTCTTTCCACACTGTTAAGTTCATATGGTTTGGATATATGGCTCATTAAATGAAGATGGCCTTTTAGCTAGAATACTGATTCTTCCTAGTTTTGTAATTCAGGTTCATTTGAACTTTTTAGCGACTAAGGAATGCCACTAAATGTAGTCCATTTTGCTGGTCTGGAAGAACCCTTCTGGTTAGAAATGTATTCCCTTTTTTATACTAAATATGATAACTGCTGAAATAAACTTGTTTTATTTTTGCAAGCATTAGTAAGTCACACAAACACAAACACAGTCATGCCATGGTGTCATTATTCAAAGCATAAATTTTCTCTTTCAGATTATTATTGTGGCCAAGTGGCAATTGCTGAATTAAAACCAGTGTTTTGTTCATTAATTGTCCTCATGACAAACATAAACCAAACAAAAGACAGTACAATTTCACAAAAAAAGTAGTCAAATTTTGGAAATCCTTCTCAGAGCAGGCAGTGCATGGTGAAAATATACATAGGATTAAACAACAAAATTATGGAACAAAACCCAGTGTGCTATTGAGCACAAATACTCTAGCTCAAGAATCGTTAGAATCTGGCAGATTACTTGTGGGAAGTATCATTATATCCTGCTTTTATGTTTATCTTCTTCCTGGGCATTATCTGCTTCCTGGCCAGCAACTGGAGAAGAATACCATATCTGATGGACCTTTAGCTTGCCTCAGCATTGTTGTTTTGCTCCCACCGTACTCTATAGACCCTAGGTGTGGCATTTAGACACACATGTGTAATGTAATCATAGAATCATAGAATCATAGAATCATAGAATAGTTTGGATTGGAAGGGACCTTAAAGATCATCTTGTTCCAAGACAACTTCCACTAGACCAGGTGGCTCAAAGCCTGGTCTTGAACTCTTCCAGAGATGGGGCATCTACAACTTCTCTGGGCAACCTGTTCCAGTGTCTCACCACCGTTACAGTAAAGATTTCTTCCTAATATCTAATCTAAATCTTCCCTCTTTCAGTTTAAAACCATTACTCCTTGTCCTATCGCTACACTCCCTGATAAAGAGTCCCTCCCCATCTCTCCTTTAGGCCCCCTTCAGATACTGGAAGGTTGCTATAAGGTCTCCCCGGAGCCTTCTCTTCTCCAGGCTGAGCAATCCCAGCTCTCTCAGCCTGTCTTCATAGGAGAGGTGCTCCAGCCCTCTGATCATCTTTGTGGCCCTTAATGATATGTAACGTAAGCAGCTGACTGTTGAAATCACAGTTCAAAGCAAGAACGCTTACTAATGGTAGCCATACATACAGCTGTGCCTGTGAGAATGGACCCATAACAATGCTTGTTGGTAGTTATGTTCAAGTTGTACAAGAAAGCCTGCAGTATGTTGCATGTATGTCTAAGTCATGTACAGCTAGAGCAGAACCTCCTTCCCAGAGACTGGGGTGTCTGCATCTTACTGTGGTAATGGGCTGTAACTTGAATGGTGCCTTTTATTGTCATTCTTGTCTTCCCACTTAACTTCCCAAAATAAATGAGCCTCTGTCAACTGAGTTAGATGATCCATCAAGTGTTAGCTGTATCTGAGGAGGGACCAGCTGTAATCCAGCGAGGTCAGAATGCCATCCTAAAACAAGTTGTTCCTCATAAAATTTGCTTTCACTCATGTAATTCATTCTAGTATCTTTCTTGGGATGTTTGGATGTAAAAGAAAGCAGAATTTGATTCTTGGTTTCATGTTGTGAGTCAAGTTCCACATCTGTGCCCTTAAAGGTATTATACCATGAAAGAAAGAACAAGGTCCAAGTTCTACACAAGTGAGAGCTATTTCAAACCACAGAAATAGATTTTTCCCTAAGGAGGGCTGTTGTATTACTAGCCTGGACAAGACTTGCCAAGCTATGGTTGAACAAAATAGAAGCGCTTGCATAAAAATACATTTTAAATATGAAAAAGGTCCAGGAAAATGGAAAGAAAGAAAATTATAACCTTTCTCTTTTGGTGTTACTAAACCTACACTTAGCCACTTTGCCAATTTAAGAGAGTCAAACAGCATAATACATGTCAGAAAAGGTCAGTTATTTACTAACTTTATATTGTATACCATTCTTCTGAAATCATGAAAGGAAGTAAATATATGTATTTATTGTTGATATATTTTTTTTTTTAACAAAAAAAGGGCATAATTCCCTGCCAGCTACCTCTCAGTGTCACCTTTAACTCACTGTGCTAATGACACACTTTTGGGAAGTACACTCCAAAACAAACATTGCAGTTGGCACAGAACGGATTATTTTTCCTCCAGTATTTCATCTGAACAGCAGCTGTTTCTTGATATGAAAATTTGCATGGCTAAGTGCAAAGCATTGTCTCAGCTGATAAACCAAGCAGGAATCTCAAGAATAAAAATAATCACAGGTTTGCAGACATATTGGACATATTTCTACTTTCCCAAATGTTCATTTTGCACCTATTTTATTTTTATTTCCTTGCACTTTTTTTTTTTTCAGAACAAGTTTTTCATTGTAGGTAGTGCTTTACCTTTAGGGAACTGGCAGATCACACATCCCTTCAAATGCATTATCAGCCATGAATATGTTTAAATTTGTGCAAAGCACCCAAATTATTGACCACTTTCTCCACCTGCTTATGATAAGAATTATTTCATGGTCCAGGAGTAGTACAAGCTGACTGTAAAAGACTGACAAGCTGACAAAGAGAAAGATGAAAACCTCTCAGGCATGTAGATACCCACTTCCATTTTCTTATTTATTTGTTCTAAGTAATTCTGCACTTATTTTTGCTCAGCTGCCATTTCTTTTCTAGCAATTAAATTTCTTATCGGAAATGTTTTCTAAATAAAACCTAGACAAAATATTGAGAAGAACAGATTGCAAATTCTTATCTTGATATTAAAAATAGCAATAAACTAATCAGGAAGTAAGAACATGCAACATCTCATAGTCTATCAAAACAGCTTTTAGCCTCCATGTATTAGCAACATAAAGTTGAGGAACAAGTTATCAGCTAGAGGCATTCCTTATACATTATTTTACATTTTAAAGAATTAATACACGTAATATAATCACAATCCTTAAGTTTGTTTATTAAGGATAAGACATGCATTTAGCTTTTTGTTTTGTCCTGTATGCTAATTATAATAGTCTGAAGTCGTAGACTTCAGCTACATTTCAACAGATTATGTTTGCAACAAACAAGTATGTCTAATACAGTCAGCTGTAACTGGCCAATTTCAAAATGTGAGTAGTAGTAGAATCAAAAAGTTAGATGAAAAAGATATTTGCCTGTAGCAGTTTAGAATCTTAGTTTAAAAATACAAAAGTAAAATTAGACCTAGTTTCAAAGATGACATTTGTATTCAGTTACATTTAAGGTGCAGCCTGTAGCTCTTTAACTCAAAGTTCTAAATCTCAGAAGATGCAAAAAGAGACTTAGATAATATGTAAATCTTTTAAACATAGGTATAAAGAATTTTTAAAAAGGAAAATCCTACATTGGTATCTGTGGATTAAACTGAAGAGAATACAGCTCTCATGCACAGGATGGAAAACCAGAAATTTTTAAAGTGAATTCAGAGTTACATTCTCTTCAGTACTCTCATAGGAAATCTAATATCTTAGTAAATGTCCCTAAACAAAGATTGGGTCAGTGACACTAGAAAGTTCCACTTTTATTTTCGAGAAGGATCTGAGTTGTGCATGTCGAGTCCAGGTTGAGATATAGTCATCACAGCTCACAAAGTATAACAAACATACAACAACCCTTTCTATTTATTGGGCACCCATTCAAGCATCATGCTGGGGTAAAGCCTTCTTTCTGCCCATCTTTAAGCAATTAACAAAGACACTTAAGTTCCAAACACAGGTTGTTCAAGTTCCTTCTATCTATCTAAGATTTTGGTTCTCTAGCGAATTTTCTGCCTTGCTCTCTCTCTCCACTCTGACCCTGGGAGGATGACAGTCCTGACTTGGATGTCTCAGTTCAGCATCTAAATTATTTTGGATAAATGTGTCCCTTATGCCATAGATAATAAAGCATATGTCAAGAGGAGACCATTTATTAAATAGGATCTAGCATCTGTGTTCTATCTTTAGAGGCATATAGGTTAAATAATTCTGCCACACATCCAACACCATTCTGCAGGTATCCTGCATTCGGTGTGGAGCCAAAGGACTTGCTGACTTACCTGCCCAGAGGATTTCTTGCTAATGCCTACAAAGTTAGAACCATGAAAGCAATGAGACGGGTTTTGTGTTGCATTCAATTTCTGATTGCTGGGAATGCTAGTATTATTAACTTTTAGGACAGACACAAATCAGGAGAGTTTCAGGACTTCCTAGTCCCATGCTCCAGACATTATTCGCATTCTTAATCTCACACTGGCAGATGCCTGCATGGCCTTTAGGGTCAGACATGTTTCCAAGGGTTTGTCTGCTGACAGCTTGTGAAGCTAATTCGTAGCTAATGTGGCTACCATGTGAATGACATAATTAGACATACGCCTCTCCCAGGGAGAAGTTCAATTTTGCAGATGATTTTCTAGTTGATGTCACTTGTGGGTTCAACTCATGTTGAGTTACTGAGGATACAATTCAAGCTGTCTGGAGCCGGGTCATCATCAAGTCCTTTAAAAGTGATAATACTGGTCCTCCAGAAAAACATCACTCCTCAGAAGAATTTCTAACGATCAGAAAGTGAAAAATTGATTGAGTTGAACTATAATCAGATTTGCAATGGCTTTCTTGCGTCATGACTAATCATAGGAAATAATGAAAGGCACATAAATATTTCTTGTACTAGAAGGTGTTTATTGGTTCCTGTGAAGGGGTCTTTGATCAACACACAATAACAAACACAGTTTAAACAAAACAATGTATAGTTCAGCCTTCTTCTGTCTTAAACACATGCAACAAGTAAAACTCTCTCACAGACTGACAGCTATAAAAATTAAGAAGACAGTTCCCAAAGAACTTAGCCATATATCAGAGCCAGGGCAGAGATGAGCTACATTTTGTGAGAGGTTTCCCTTTGATTGGTTGCAACTGAGGAGACATGCAGACTACTTGAAAGAATGTATACCTACGAGGAGAAAAAGACGGATGAAAAGCAGTCATGCACCTGGTTCTAAGGGAACTCTGTGGCTGCAAAACTGGCTAAGATGACTGGAGGAAACTAAAAGCAAGGTGCTGTTCCTCTTGTGCTCAGGGAAAACAGGCTTTGTGTGTAGGATGAAGAAGAATCTCATTTTTATCATTCGTTTCTTCTCAAAATGGAGGCAGTCATGGGAGTTCCTGTCTACTGACTAACAGCTCAAAAAAGTAATGAATAATGGAAATCACAGAACTCTCACTAGGCTGACTAGGAAATCAGTTCTGTAAAAATATGTAATTGTCACTCAGTGGAGAAAGCAAATTATTTACTACATACTAACAGATGTGCTACTGCTGGATTCTTCTTTTTGAAATACAATTCTGCTGCAGGTGGGAGAATTACAAGGGTTGTTTTTTATCATAGTTACATGACATTAGCTTAATGATGAAGTTATATCCCCCGAGATCAGGAGATCTTTTTTCCTCCAACACTAGCATCTTAACTATCAGCTACCTTAGCTACTATTCTCAGATGCTGCTTACATATTCACGGGGATCTGAAATGTCAGTACAACTGGAAGATAAGGCCAGTTCCTAGACAGAATACTTAAAAACAAGTCTACATTGGTGATATGCTCAAAATGCTGTCGCATTACATCAGTGTTAGCAGAGCAACAATGCCCAGGTTCGTTTTCCAGTCCTGAGGAGACCTGGCACAGTTCTAAACTGTCTCCAAGACTGGAGGTTTCATTATTCATAAACTCTCTTGGGAATATTCCCTTGTCTATGCTACCCTTGTCTATGCTGCCTCCTGAACTATTCCCAGGAATTGTTTTGCAGAGGAATTATTGAGTGTCGTTGAAAACCAGGTCAAGAACAATTTTAACAACCTTGTATTGTGGACACTCAAGTTCCAGTGCCTGGACTCATGCATTGGCACTGAAGACAGTTTGAATAGTTTTTGTCATGGAGATGTTAAGTGAGATCTTTCTTTGATTTTTAACCAATAGTTTGCTGGTTTGAGCCTGTATCTTAATGTATCGAATTGTGGGGTTTTTTCAAATGAAATGGAGTAATGTTGTGTCTGAGATGTGCCTGCCATCAGGATGTTGGAAACCTGTCAAATTCTTCTCGAAAAGAAACACTTTTTAAGCTTCCCATGAGATGATGGTACTTTCTTAAATCTTTGTCTGTGCTCTATCTAAGCATCTATAATCTGGGGAGAGATGTTATTGTCTCACACAGAAACACTGTGAGTTGTGAATTTTTGCTGTCAGCCTAAAATATAATCACTTTGAGTTCCTTTCCTGTTTTGTTGGGGTTTTTTTGTTAACCTCTGTTGTCTCTTTTATAAATGATCATTCACCAAAAAAAAAAGAAAAATAGAGGTTTATTTTTGTATTCATCCCACATAATATAAACCTGTCACTTGCACCCATGCAAGTATGCTCATTTTTCAGGCTCTCTAGGCTGTTGCTTTAGGGAAGGTGAAGTGAGGGAAAGTAAATCTCAGTGTGCTAAATGTAGCATGCATACCCTTCTACTGCCTAGAGCTATCTGTTTTATATTGAAGATGGGACTGTTAAAACAACTCTGGTGTCTTTCTGGAAATGAAGAATCAGGGGTAAAAAAATATTTTTAAAATGGTTTAGCTAACTCTAAAATTGAGCTATTTTTTCTTTGCTGACGCTTTCTTTTTTTTTTCTTCTTAAGATATTCCCTTGAAATTTTATCACCTAAAGACTTATAAGAAGTCTTATAGTCCTTATAAGAAGGACTTACCAGAAGTAAGCACATGACTGAAATCAGCACCGTCTCCATCTGTGCCAGCGCTTGGTAAGGTGACACCTCCCATGGCTGGTGAATTTAGTTCACAACTTTGTAAGAGGTAAACTAGAACCGTTCAACTAATTTGATAACAGTCCTTCATTTCCTGGGAGCAATTTAAATGCAAGAAATGTGTGGATTATAGCACAGATTATAGTGTACTCCTTATAGTTGAAACTACTGCCAAACTCATTTTTTCAAGTGACTCCCTAGAAACTTCATGCCTTCTCTTGTGTCACCTAAGAAAAATTTCTGGAATGGTTGGATAGGATCCAAAACCAAATGGCTTTAACTCAAGACATTTAGAAGTTTTCCTAATTTTTGAGAAGCATTTTATGGGCACTGCTGGGAGAAAAAGGCAATTCCTTGTACTTAACTAGACCCACTGGCACTTATCTGCAATTCTGTTTTCTGGCTTTGAACAGAGCTTGAGGCTGTGAGCAAGTGGAATAATTTAGAATGGCCCTAAGCTATCTCTTGCTCTAAGAACATCACTGGAGTACTCCATAACAGAAATCCTTGTGTTACAGTAGTCTATCTGTCTAGTCTTGTTCATGCATCCAAGGAAATATTCATGTGATGCTGCACCACTTGCTTTTCTTCAAACACAAATAATTCTTTGGGTTTCATTGAGAATGACATCAAACTTCCAGGGACCACTAATTGGCAGGAGTTGTACACACTCAGACTATGCCTACGTTTGTACCAGTGAATCGAAATACGGCTTGGACATGGGTGCCTGGATTTGAAGAGTAAAAGAGTTAAGTAATATTGATGCAATTGCTAGACAATTGTGTTTGGAATACTAATTTATTAGTATAGACATAGCCTCACTTTCATGATAAATACCACTTATCTACTCAGATGGAAGCTCCCACGAGGGGCTGTGAGATGTTGGCAATGGTAGTTGGCTGCCTGCCTTGAAGCACAGTGGGTTTCTGTACCAGCACTTATGATGTGTTACATTCAAACATCATCCCTGCAAGCACCTGACCTAGACCTAGCTAAGTGACTCCCCCATGTTCCAAGGAGCCAAACTGAGCTTGGGAGAAGCCTTAATAGGTGCTGATTAAGAGCAGCGTCTGTTCAAGCCTTTCCAGCAGCCTCCCCTGTGTGCAACCCTCGATAGGTATCCAGTACAGGGAACAGAGGCTTTGATTAACAGCTGAAATAACAGGGCACACAGTCATAGCTCTGCTGTGGTCCACTGCTTCACAGGAAGAGTATACTTTCAGATGTAAAGAATATATTAAAATGCTCAGGTTTGTGGGTGCCTCTTTTTTTAACAGGCCACATTGTCACATTGGTCACAGTCCTGTAGTTCTGAGGTGCAGAAGTCCAGTGTGTAAAACACGAGGTTTGGAATTAGGAGACGTGAGTTTGATTTCCAGCAGCGTGACTTATTTTCTTTGGGTCATTAGAAAGGTTTGCACATCTCTTTTTTCCTGTTTGCCCTCCCACGTTTTTCTTTCTTGTCTGTTCCCACAATAAGCTCTTCAAAGTTGGCACTTTTTAGCTCCCTTTCTGTATGTTTTCTAAGCTACTGTGGTTTTCTTTTAAACTCCATGTTTTGGAATAAGAACAAGGCCGTTTGTTCTAACTTTCACGACTTTTATTGATTTATAACTGCTATGATTTATAACCTGCACTGCCTGATTTCATTTAACTAAAAACTCAATCCAAACATAATGCGCATAACACTTGTCACAGAAAACATCAAAGGCACTTCTCCTCTTCCTAGGAAAATCCATCCTAACTAAGTAAATGAAGTGTGTTCCCGCAGGAAATAAATATTGAACGCTGCAGGACCTGCAGCTGGAATCCACAGGAGAGGTAACCGACAGCTCCCTGCTTACCTTTCAGCTCCATCAGCAACATCTAGGCCACGGTTCAACCATCCTCAACCCGAGATCTGGGCACTACTGGGTCACCTGGTAGTACCAGCTGTACCCAGATGAAAAATAAGGACATTATGGTAGTTCTGATGATTCAAAAAGGACATATAATGGGTTATTTATTAAAGTTTCATGCTAGCTGTGGAGAATTGATGATTCCTGACCTAGCTTAAAAACTCTTCAAAAAAGGATGAACACATTTGTACTAGGAGTGTTCGTACCAGTTAAACATTTTGCATCAGGTAACTATGACCATTTTTATCTTATCCAGTCCTGAAAGCAGATCTGCCATCATCTTGAGCCAAATGAAAACAAAATATGGGAAAGGTGGGAATGGGGATGGATTACTTGGGGGAATGTAGAGACATTGTCTAAGCATGTAGGGATGGAGTTCAGAAAGCCAGAGGTTAGCTGGAGTTGAAACTAGTGAGGTCTGTGAATGAAAACAAGAGTTTTTTAGTGTACAGCAGCAGCAGAAGGAACTCTAAGGAAAATGTGGGCTTACTGCTCAATGTGCTCACCTAGTGGCAAAGGACACAGAAAAGGCAAAAGTATCCAATAACATTTTTCTCTCGGTCTTTACTGGTAAGGTCTGCTCTCAGGGTCCTTGGGTCTAGTAGCAGAGGGTGGGAGAATGACCACTACTCATAGCAGAGGAAGATACAGTTAAGGAATTCTGAAATTCAGCTCCATGGGATGGGATGAATCCAGTGACGCAGAAGGAATGGGCTAATTTCATTGACAGGCCTTTTCTGTCTTCTTTAACAAGGCATGGCAATCAGGGAAGATCTCTGCTGACAGCAAAAACGAAAATGTCAGATCCATCTTCAAGAAGGGCAAGCAGGAGGATCTGGGGACAAACAAACAAGCCAGGAACCTTCCTCTGATGACATCAGTTGACATGGCATGGCTCATGTCAGCACAGATAAACTCTGTTCATGGAAAATGGGTGGTGTCCTGAAAACAGTGTGTTGGAAATGGTTCCTGCCCCATTTTAACTTCCAAACCACACTCAGGCATCGCTTAGGTTTACTTTACTGTATAGATATAACCAGTACCAGCAGAGATGTAGTCAAGGAGATCCAAAGCCAAGTGTAAAGCAGTGTTGATGTAGCTAGCCTGTGCATGTTAACTCAGGACCAGAGAACAGGCCCTGCCCCTGTTTAATTAAAATTACAGATGTAAATCCATTACTTCACATATCAGTTAAACACATGCATAGGCACTCTGGGGACAAGCATGTAGACAAGCAGAGGGTAAATGTTTTGCTCATCTGAAGTCAAGTTCCACTCTAAACAGCAGACCTTTTCTGAAACTGGTCGAAGACTATTTAGCAGAACACACGCAGGAGGTGAACAACTGAAAGGATCCTACTCGTTGCTCTGTGTTACATCCCTACATGTGTGATATACTTTCCAGAACTGTTTAGACAGCAATTTATTCTAAAAATAAAATTATTTTATTTGAGTACTGCAGTTTTGACTATTTTTTTAATCTTTAATAACTTGTTTTGTTTATTCGTTTTATTTATTACTGTTATTTAATACATTTTTGTCTTACAATAAAAATACACGCAAAATTCAATAGAGATAATTGTACGTTTCCAAAAATAATATACATTCTGGTACAAAGTGAAACTTCTTCAGCATTGAAGTTCAGTATTGTTGCTTAAATGGGTATAATTTCATTATTCTTTTTTGAAAAAACTGCAAAACAATATTCACAGAGCAAATCTAAAATTTAGGTTCAAAAACTGGTCACTAGGAGAGTGACTAGTAGAGTAGTAATTTAGTATTTAATAACAGAAAATGCTACAGCTTATAGAACAGCAAAGAAGCTGTGTTTCTTTGGGCATAGAGAATGGCAATATTTGAAGAAAAGAAATGATCAACAAACCATTTGTGTAGAAAAGGCACACCTTGCACGACAGGCTGAAAGAAAAAGTATTGAAAGTCACAAGACATTACAGTACAGTATTACGGCAATACAGTACAGCACAATCCAGGGTACTATCAACACGACACTGTAATGCTGCTAGCAATGGTATTAATAGCAAAAGGAGGCATTTGGCTGCTAGGTAAAGTGTATTCCCTCTTAATTGTATTCCTTCTCACAGAGTGGAAAAATATGATGTGGCTAACCTGCCTCTAGTAAAGTGAGGGAATAGTTTTTGGATAATGAATTAAATACTAGTTTCCTAGGAGACGGCTTGATGCACAGGAGGCAGTGTCAGTCCTCCTCTCTGGAGCATTGCTTGCTATCCAGTGCGCTCTCAGCCTGCGCTCTTATGCTCTGTTAATGGGTCTGGGAATAGGAAACTTGTTTCTGTGCAATGTCTTGAATTACTGAAGAGTAATTTAGGACAGTTTCCAGGTTACTTACGCTAGCCTCTCATATTCTCTGTAGAAGGAGAGTTGAATAAGACACAAGTACAGACTTTAAGAATGTATTTGTTACTAGAAATCTGTGAGGTTATCTTGCCTGCATACACCATGCAGGCACAATTTTGGGGGACTTAATCTGCATATCTGAGTTGGAGTTTCTGTGTTCTGAGGTGTACATTTACACAGAATTTGCACTGATGCTTCAACAGAGGCTGAAACCTGTTTTCTTAATCATCTACAGAGAAGGTTACAACGTTAGATTCAAGAAGGAATATACTTTTCTTAAACGGCTTTCTTTTAAACTTTTTTCTCATTTGCAGCTGCTAATGTAACTTAGAAAGCATTCAGTTCACCTGTAATCATCCATATTTGCTGTTATTTTCTGACAACAGTAAATGTATAGTTTATCTGGGGACAATTTGTTTACTTCCAGTAAGCTGGATTTGCAGAGAAAAGAAACTCAGCTCTTTTTAAGGTGTGGCTTATTACGTTTATTGAACGGATTTCATAATGTGTTATCTTATGAGCAATAGGATACCAGGTAGTTTAACTTTCCACAGGAAACTTCAGAAATCTCACCTAATTTGTAGCACAGGAAAGCTAAGACAAACCTGTTGTTTATAATTAACAGTGACAATCCTGGATATTCTTTTTATCTGTATGAATTATGAGACCTTCTAAAATGTAGCTATTTTTTTTTACCTTAATGAGTTCTACAGTCTATTTTTACCTTGTTGGAAGAAAAGCTGTTGGATCTATTCCGTATTTCCCACTACTAATTTCATTCAGTAATTCCTTCTTGTGCCACGAATTAGAGAGAACAGAAATAAGTAGTTTGCTTTCCTCTTGCTGTTCATTTTTTGGCACACTTTTACTGATGCCCTTTCTGATTTGTTTCCTGTGGCAAAACAGTCCCATTTTTCAACTTCTTTTCAAAGACATTGTCTTTATCATTCTCACCATCCTCTTACAAAGATCTTCAAAACCTGCAGTGTGCTCTTTGAATGACAGATTGAGTAACATATCCAACAGTGTTACTGATGAGACACCACCACTGATCTATTTAATGATACTATATTCTTGTACAATTCTCCAAACTGTCCTTTCTCCCTGCACATGCATATTAATTAGAGACCTTCAATGAACTCTAACAACACTGTAACTAATGATTTGGGGTGCACTTATAACAGCTCTTTATTCAGTGTAGATTCTCCATCTCATGGTCCAGCTCATTCTTATTCTCTGGTAAGGAGAATGGAAAATGAAGAAGCAATTTATAAGTCCTGTAACAAAATGCACATATCTTTACACAGGTTATGAAGCAACTCTACTCAGGTACTTGTAGATGTGAGTAGATATTCCAAAGCCAGAGTCATCTGCAGTTATTTTTACACAAAATGAATGAGTAAGTAAATTTATAGAAAGGACACAGCAGCTAAAGGGACAGATACTTCAAGTTCTAACATTTAGTTTGGGCTTAGTGGACTTAGTCTGGACTTCAGTGAGTGCACCACTGCCAGGATTTATGCAGGTCATATAAATTTAGGTGCTCAACTTGCCATCTTTCAACTCCTTCACTTATCCCACCTTGAACTTATGTTTTTACAGACATTCATAGTAAGGAAGTTCTGTGAACTCAGCTTGCAGATGAGTAACTAGAAGCTGGGGTTAAGTGACGATGGAGTTTTCTATAAGTGGCTGCAAGCCACCTACTATAATGTGTATAAACATACAGAATCCTCATGAAGTTCATTAAGTGTAATCCTGCTTGCAGTGAAAGTGCTAAGAGCTCAGCTGTGCTTCACAATAAGTGGCTTTTACACCTAGAGTTTTGAAATCCAGAAGAAAAAGCCACTGAAGAAACAGTGAGGAACATCTGAGGAGGCTTAAGCATTTAAAGAGGCAAGAAACTTGAAAGGAAAAAAGTGAGTAATGCTTTTTCAAATGATACTTTCCCAAGCTCCACTCATGCTTTACAACGAGATCTTTAGATCTTTAGTTGAAGATCTTGGCTAATCATGATCCAGCTGAACTGAAACTGAGACAAGATTGCCTTGTTTGCAAGCTCTTCAATAACAGTAAATGAAAAATGTGCAGCCAATATAATTACGTTTCAGAAGAGGAAAGAATTAATAGTATCGTAGAGTGAAAGTCTTGCTTATAGCTTGACAGCCTGAAAGAAATGGATTATTTATCTTCACAAATCACTGGAAGAATTGCACAGACTCAGACATGCCCCCAAAAGTGTTACTGAAAGAGTCCTAAGGTTGCAGGTCTGCTACAGTCTCCAGGTTCACACTCGTCACCCAATGCATATTAAGCACTGCTTCACACTTTCAACTTACAGAAAAATAAGTGTTTTTCCTTTTCAGTGCTGATGCCCCAAAATGTAACAGTAATGTGAGAGATTATAATAATTTGTTTACACATACAACTCTGACAGCTTGCAGCTTGCTGATAAACACAGGAAAAGGCAAGGAAGGCACCTGTGCTGGTGGGTTTCCAGTCAGTTGGTCCAAACCAACAGTCATGTCTGCATTGGCACGTATCTGAGCCCATTCAGGGTCCTGCCAACTCCACTGGGGTGCTGCACAGTAGGTGGGTAAGTCTGCATAATGCCCGGTCGCAGGTCTGGTCCTTCCACAGTTGCCTTTCCCAGTAGCAGAGAAGGTCCTTAAATGATTTCTTTCTCCTCCCCTCCACAGATAAAAGGTTCATCCTGCAAAGTACACACACGTCTTTGTTTTAAATCACAGATACAAAAAGATTTTAATAGTAGACAGATATATAATTATCTGAGGCTCAAAAGCTGTCAAGTGGCAAAGGGTCGAGAAAAATCTCTCCTTAATCATAAGGACTGGTATTCTCAGGCATGAGAACAGAAGCTAGATTTGACTCATAAAATGCGAGTTGACTTGACTGAGGTACAAAAATATGGGCTTAATTCACTAAAAGACTCATCTGGTATTCAGGCTAGGCAAATTGCTGCAGTAGAAAGTTGATCTGCATCTAGACTTTTTAACATTTCCTTTCCTTTTTGGGATTTTCAGGGTTCTTTTATTTTATTATCTTTTCTTCTTTTTGCAAGTTGAATTATTGGTTTACGGTGTTTAACGGAGTAAATACCAGAGCCAGCCACTGTCTAATAGGACATTGGATAATGAATAGTACTGATAATATTTTTTAATGCACAGCCAGGCAAGGTAAGACTTCTTGAAATGTGCAACTAACAGTAAGAGATGAATAGATCAGTACTTGGGGAGCTGGAGAAGACCACTAAAAGTTCTAGCTTTAGTGATTCTGTAGCAGAGTCAACTTGTGTTGATATATTATTATTATATCTAGGGGCACAGAGTTTAGTTGGACGTCAGTGACGAGTGGTGTTCCCCAGGGGTCAGTACTGGGTCCAGTCCTCTTCAATAGATTTTAATAGTAGACAATCTATACCCTCATCGATGACCTGGATGAGGGGATAGAGTGCACCCTCAGCAAGTTTACCGATGACACAAAGCTGGAGGGGGGGTGGCTGACACACCGGAAGGCTGTGCCACCATACAGAGAGACCTAGACAGGCTGGAGAGTTGGGCGGAGAGGAACCTTATGAAATTCAATAAGGCCAAGTGTAGGGTGCTGCACGTGGGGAGGAATAACCCCATGCACCNCCTCTCCTATGAAGAAAGGCAGAGGGAAATTGGGTGTCTTCAGTCTGGAAAAAAGACGGCTGAGGGGGACCTTATCAACACTTATAAATACTTAAAGGGTGGGTGTCAGGAGGATGGGGCCAGGCTCTTTGCAGTGGTGCCCAGTGCAGAACAAGAGGTAATGGGCACAAACTTGAACACAGGAAGTTCCACCTAAACATGAGGAGGAACTTCTTTCCTTTGAGGGTGGCAGAGCACTGGAACAGGCTGCCCAGAGAGGTGGTGGAGTCTGTGTCTCTGGAGACATTCAAAACCTGCCTGGACGTGTTCCTGTGCAACCTGCTCTAAGGTGACCCTGCTCTGGCAGGAGGGTTGGACTAGATGATCTCCAGAGGTCCCTTCCAACCCTGTGATTCTATGATTCCATGATTTATTTATTTTTGGCCCAGCTTCACCGTAGAGCCTGAACAAGGAAGCTTTTCACTGATTTGGTGTTCAGTTTCAGACTTCTCGCTAACAATATCTCCTTAGTAAATATACATTTTATAGATGCAGTAGGAAACTGCAGAATGAAAACAAATCAGTGCAGTCTATGGTGGCACAACAGTACACTTTCACCCATAGACTGAAAGATAGAATCCTATCCAAGAAGTGTCAGATCAAAATGTGTAAGAAAAATCTTTGTTTTCTTCAGAAATTGTGTGCCATTCTATCTTCAATTTCTGATGCAGAAAGCATGTTTTTCTATCCCAAGAAGCCTTAGAACAATTAGGAAAATTACTGCGAAGTTTTGCATGTTGCAGTGCAAAGTAGTGGATAGCCACCTAAAAGCTCTTGTTGGCATTTCATTGAACGATTGAGAAAAATGTTCATGCAGCAGTTCATCAAAAACAGGAGGAAAGTGAGAACTTCCCTGTTACCTAGCTGAAATATTTTGTTAAGCTAGAAAAAAATATAAAGTAGGTATGGAATAAACTATCTAGGCAGCAGTAAGGTTTTTAAATGCTGCATGAAAATGAGTGCATAAACAGAATATGAATTCACACCTTAAGAAACAAAATAGCAAAGAATGAACAAAGGCATGGATACAAGTGATTTTGAAGCTTTGTGAACTATTCTCATTACAAAATACTTCTGCCTTGTTTTCTGATGACTTAACATAAAAATGGAAATCTCAAGAGATCATATTATAGAATAGAAGCAACAGATGATTTAAATCTTTGAGAAAAGAGATGATATAAAATCTTTGAGAAAGGATGTACTGAGTAATGTTCTTGGTACCATACTCAGGGCTAGAGAGAGTGCAGAGTGTCAATATGTGTCTGAGAAGTGGCATAAAGAGCGGAGTCAGTTAATTAGGAATGGGGGAAGCTTCAAGAAAAAGTGGAACTGACACGAGGGAGGTAGTCTACCCAAGGAAAATGAATTCTATTGATGAAATTTAAAATAAAAATAGCAATGGGGAAATTTTTAAACTAATGATCTGAAAGCCAGTGTGCTGAAAAGTACACCATTTGAAACGATTCATCTGGTAGTGAAGTTACAGAACCCTGTACTCAAATGAAGTATAGTATATAGGGCAAACCAAACAAAATTCAAACAAGTGACAGCAAAAAAAAAAAAAAAAGACTGAATGCATAGGGTCTTATTTAAACAGGCCACAAAAAAAAACAAAAACAAAAACAAACAAAACACCAAAATGAAATCATATGTATGAATACTTCTATGCAAAGCCTTGAAACCTGAAACAGAAGGTAGATAACCTGGAATTGTTGTTTTAAACAAGGATGTTGGCTGGTAGGCTTTCAAAAGGAATGAACATAGTCAGTAGGATGTAGAGGTTATGCGTACGTTATACTTGACACTGGCACAGGCTCTAACTCTCTTTCAGATAGTTCCCTGGAAGAATTCAGGGGCTTGCAAAAGCTGGAGATGGCTTTAGCAGCCAGCACACAACCATGATATTCTGCAGAAAGGAAGGCAAAGGGTTAAAACTTGGGATATTAAACAAAGTCATACCTGGCTCATCTAGTACGAAGTAGTTCCTAAGTACAAATGATACAGGAAGGAGTATACCAGTGTTTACCATTTAGAGAAAACAGTCCAAAAAGTTTTCCAAGGCAAGGTGATACTCACAACATGTACTATAGAAATTCAAATATTAAACTGTTAGACTAATTAACTAAAATATGTAACCTCAAGATGAAAACAAGTACAGGAGTGTCAAACTTGTAGCCAGGCTTTTATAGGGCCTACAGAGGGTTTTGGAACACTGGACTCGGAAGCCCATTTTGTATGCTTTGCAATTTGATGTAATGGAGGTACTAGACACGTGAATACGCATAATAAAAAAGAATATTTGTGAAGCTAAATTATCATCTTGTAGGTCCTCTTGTGGTTAATAACAGGTTCAAGGGGAGAAGAAAAAGAGTGGAAATAATTATTTATGAAAATCAAAAAGTTGCCAATACAAATTTATTACTAGATCCAGACACCTACACTGAACTTGTGTTAGTCACCATATTGGTGGATGATTTAGGAAAGGGCATGAATATAAAAGGTAACAAAGTTTTCGGATGATGCTAAGTTGAGTAACAAAAGTAAAATGATTGCTGAAGTAGAGATCTTCTCAAGAAGGACTTGGCTGAAGAAAAGAGCATAACAAATACTATGGAAAAAGTTGAAAAGGAAATATTGTAATTTTTACAATATGCGAGCAACAAACCAAATAAAATTATACAGTAGAAGTTTTAAAGGTAGCAAAGGAGGAACACTGTAACTAACTGTGGAAACCATCGCTCCTAGTTACGGTGGAAGCAGATGGGTTCAGAAAACAATTAAGCAAAATCGTTGGGGAAAAAAACATAAAGACCTATTTATTAACCAGACGTAATGGTTTGCCTCAAGAAGCTGCTAACTTGCAGATTGCTCAAAGATGAGAAGTTGTAATGATGGAAAGTATCATTGCAAACTTGCTTTACCCTTACATTCTCCTCTACACATCTATCGCTGGTCACTGTCAGAGACGTAACACTGATTAGAGGGATCTTTGACCTCTTGCAATATGACCTGCTTTTCTGAAGGATTAGAGAACAAAGTAAGAACGAGTCTGATGAAAGCAACAGGACAATATAGTACTTTTGGTCTGATCTTATGTCAGTAGGTCAGTGAACCTGAATACAGAAAATACAGGTCATAGCCTGTAACACAGGTTGGTCTCATTTAGCTTTCATATACTGAAAGTGATACATCACTGAAAACCATCTTTGTCCCTGTTTTGCTTCCCACTCTTCAGCTACCTTCTCTACTTAAAATGCACATTCTGCAGAACAGAGATTGTTCCTTGCTGCGTGTTGCAAAGGGTAGATCCAGAGCTCTAATTCCCATGAAAACCTTTGCTATAAATAACAGGATGTTTTCTAGAGCACGGGATGTTTGTGCTAAATTAATCTGAAAGGCTTTTAAAATAACCACATTCTTTATTTAAAAAAAAAAAAAAAAGCTTTGTGCCTTTTCTTTCTTTTCCTCAAAATGCTTCCTATGAAAGCATCCATCTTGTCTCAGATCACACCAAAGATCCTGTGCTGTTTCCAAATGGGTCAGGAGCAGATGCTAGGGAAATTAATTTTAAGAAACAGTTTATATTTGGAGTTATATTTTCTCTGGCTTCAGAGCTCTTGAGTGCAATGTTGCATCCAAACTGCTTCATTTAACAGCTTTGATGGACTTGCAATAAATTTGCCTTGGCTTCTACAACAATGAGTTCCCGTATTCACATAAACATGAAGTTAGGAAGAGCTTTTTCTTTTTTACTTATTTAAACTTGTTGACCGGAATTATCATTGGGCGTGCCTTTGATAAATCCCTCTTTCGGCTTCCATACACAATTCAGAGACCTCTTTGGGAAAGGTGCATTGTAACTTTTTCTGTCGAGGTTGGATCTGTGCCCTGATTATTAAATGTGTTTGCTTTTAAATATTTGTAGACTTGGTGAAGGAGTGAATACTGCAGATGGAACATATTCATTTTCCTAATCAAAGCCTATTTTTTTTCTTAACCCCTTTTAGTACTTGGCTGTTAAGTAAATGGCCCAAGAAAAGCATGGAGGAGCAGTGTTATTTTTTTTTATATGAATTGTACCGCCTTGGAAATTATATCTGTAACATACAGGAATGATGAGATGCTAGGCAATTCTGTTGCAGGTTGCGCAGCAGAATTTTCAGTGAGACTCAGGTTCTCATATTGCTTTCCATTTATCTGAATTTGCACAACAGTGTATTATTTTAATTTGTATTACAGCAGCATAACTCCGCTGACATGAATGAAGCTGCTTCTAATTTACAGTAGTGGGAAGGAGATTAGAATCAGAATTTTTCACTTCAGATATGTTCTGCATTGGTGGATATTAATAACGAAGGTGGCATGATCTAACCAACTGCTGATCATAGAATCGCAGAATCATAAAATTGCCTAGGTTGGAAGGGACCTTTCAGATCCTCTAGTCCAACCATCAACCTAACTCTAAGCACTACATCTACCCACCTTTTAAATACCTCCAGGGATGGTGACCGAACCACTTCCCTGGGCAGCCTGTTCCAGTGTTTAATAACCCTTGAAGTGTAAAAACNCCAGTGCTGAGTACAGGGGGGCGATCACTTCCCTAGTCCTACTCACCGCACTGTTCATAATCACTGCTAGAGACAGAGCAAGTTCTCTTAGCTTTGCCTCATTTTAATGGTGCTAGTGAGCTAATAAATCAATAGACCATAGCTACTATTCTTGCTATATTTGGGTAAAAGTACCTTAGTAAGCTATCAGATTTTTAAAAACAGGATCCTGCTGAACAGGATTCTGCTTTCTACACACAAAGAGAAAAATGCCTGAGGTTGGCTAAACAAGGTTAATTGCTGGATGCTTCTTATATCACCAGTGGTTCCAAAAATTCAACAGCAGTTTTGAATAATATCTCTCATGTTAAAACTAGGTTTACTTCTTTAACCTATAATTCATTACTGAATTAATGCTAAGACAAGAAGGGGGCTAAAGGAATTGGGGTGCTGCAAATGCAGTGTGTGGTGGAGCATCGTTATGTTCATTTGTAAGATCTTCTGATTAATTCATTCTTTTCACAAAAAATACAGTATCCATTTTTCTTTTGTGGCTCCTTACACCTTACAGCCTGGTAGTTGCTACCCTTATCACCCCATTGAATTTTATGGCTGTTTAGATTTACAAACCTGGCTTTTTCTATCAGTCTTTCTCTCTTGCTCTCAGCTTCTCTCTACTTGCTCATTTACTGTCTTCCCTTCTTTGCTCCTTAGTTGATGATAGCCCATCTGCTTCTCCGGAACTACTACTTAGTGCTGCTGCCGGGGAAGCAGCGCTTCCGCCTTGAAATACCATTATAGGAGGAAAGATACCAGAGGGGCTTCACAGACAAAACCTGGAACATAACTGAGCCAATTGCTGCAGTAAATAAACAGGAAGGCTGGTGGTTTTCTATTGAACTGTCACGTGGCATATTCCATAAGAGAGAGAAAGGGGACAGAGAACAGCTGTTAAATGGGAACAGTGAAAGGAAGGTGGGAAGGAAGGACATATTCGCACAGTCCATCTCTACCGCCAGTACAGCAGTCTATTTCTCTTCAGCAGCCGTGCTTATGCGGTTTGCTTCCCAAGAATGAAAGCACCTGTTAAAACATTCAGCAAAGGCTGAACAGAAACCCTTCAGCCCAGCCGCCTCTTAACCCCAGTTTGCAAACTTTAAAATTCATTCTGCTTCGATAAAAAGGCTCCTAATTTAATATGCTATTAGACTAGTATGGAACTAATCCTCTGAATCAAACAGATTTTCAAAAGAAAGAGCTAGTCTCTAAGATATGAAAAAATGCTGCCTATTTGTGTGATTAATAAAAATGTAAGTCTGCAATAGAATTATTATTATTATGGAGGGGGGAAAAGTGTTTGACAAAGCAATAAATTTGGATGCTGAAATAGGGTTGGTTTGTTCTCTGCGAATGTCAGTTCCTGTGAGCTATAAGATGCAATAAAGCATAAAATTGTGTTTGACTTATATTCACATGGTCTAATATCATATAATAAGTGGCACTGAAAGCCACAAGGCGTATCTTCTAGGGCTAATAATTTCATTTCAGTATTTTTAGATTAGTTATGGATTAGAAGACGTACCAGTGTATGTGAACCTTTTAGCTAAATAAAGTACCAGACAGTACTTTCCTGAGATAAGAAGGTCAATAGGTATAACCTTGAATTTATGCTTTTTTTAAATGCTGGGTAGCTGGTATATTCTTTGCTTGTAGAAGTTTGTAAAACCACATGTTGAACAGGTTTTGAACTGAAAAAAAAACAGTTAACAAAATAAGAATTACATACTTTTGAGCATTTGCCGTTCACTTGCATACAAAAGGAAGAGATTTGAACTGTGGCACTAGTCTTGATGCAGATAATATAATTAAAATATAAATCAGCACTAATATTCATCAGGTGAATCTATTTTGCTAATTCACTTTCACAAATTAGAAAGCTAGAGGGGACTACCGTAATCTTCTAATTGGACCTCTTGCATACTACAGGTCATGCGACTTTTCTGAATTAATTCCCATTTCAACTAGCACTTATCTTTTAGAAAGGCATTCGATCTTGATTTTAAAACGCACAGCTAAAACGAATCAGTTTGAAAAATATTTCCTCAGTAGCAGCATTTTGTTCATGGTGAGTATTTTCGCTTAGTCAAGTTTCACTCTATGGTGTATGCTTCTATATACCTTAATCTGTTTTCACAAGTATACTTATTTATATCATCAAGGATGACAAGAAGCTTTCTGGCTATAGATTTCGCCATAAGAGCGTGTGTTTAGCTGATTACCCCCGATCTTTGGATCCCCTGCCAGCTTCTTCAAGGTCATTGAACAATGAGTGTAACAGAGCCAAGAACTGAGAGTAGAAACGCACAGGCTCAGCGTTGATCCTTTGTCTACAATTTCATTCTGAGATCTGTTAGTTAGCCCATTTTTAATCTTTATAATGTGTGCCATATTGATTTTTTACTATCCTGTCTTCCTAATCAGAATGTGCTGTATCAATCAAAGCAAATGTCTTACAGTACTCTAGGAATACAAAATTTATGCAGATTATCAATCTGCATAATCATTTATTTATGTCTTTACCAACCAAACTTGTAATCTTGTTGAAAAAATAGTGATCCCTAAGATGTATTTTTCACAAAACCATGTTGTTTCTTAATATTTACACCTTTTTGATTCAAGTCCTTACTATTGGTGAGGGAGGAAGAAAAAAAAAAGCACTCTACGTCAAAAATAGGCATTCCTTGTTTCAGACTTTATGGCAAATTGGAAGCAAATATTGTAATTATGGACTGATATTTTAACATATGAAACAAGCTGGAGCATGAGTGTGGTTGTCAGTTACCGATCAACAAATGGTCGTGCTCTAATTCTTTTAATCACTAGCAAAGACCATCACAAGCTCCTTAAATATGCCTGGTTTTGTGTATCAGTAGACCTGCATTCCCACATTCTCAGGAGAGTTTAAATCACTTCTCGAAACTCAGACCTCAACTAACATTACTTTAGATGTTTTCATTAGTTGCAGAGTGTATGTATGATGCTTGCAAAGTCTACCTTGCTAATTTATGTAAGATAGGTGCTGATCCTACCTGTATATCCAAGTACGTCTCACTCTTCAACATAGTCAGCCTAAAAAGTCCACTTAAGTTCCCTGTGCAATAGAAAAGGGATTTTTGTTTATTTGACAGGGAACTAAAGCAAAAAGAGCAGATCTATAGAAATAGGTGCCCAAAGGCAACACCAGGTGTAGGTATGCTGCATTGGACTTTGGAGGCAATAGAGAAGGCTGCATACCTGTAAAGAATAATTCAGGAACCTGAAGTACTGTCTAGAGCTAAGCACTACAGTGTTTATGAATATCTGCCTGTCTATTACACTTCTGTGTTGGAAGTAGAGTTGCACCATAATAGTTCCTTCATTCCTAGGGAGAAGCAGACTGCATTGAAATGCTTAACTGAGCGAGGTGTGGCATTTCACAACGGAAGGGGTGCTTATGTCAGACTCATTAAAGAAGTCTGCTAGGAACTGAACAGATTACCTGAATAAGAGGATTGCTTTTTTTCAGTCGGGGGGGGTCAAGTCCAGACCTATCCCTTCTCTTTCGGGAACCATACATTGAAAATAATTCAAGAAGCAATGACCAGAAGCCAGGAATCCTATCACGCTCTTTAACTAGCACTTCTGGGCTCTCTTGAATTGCCTTGTGCCGGCTCAGCTCAGTTCAGAATAGCTAAGGGACAGTTGCTGTCTTGAGATCCCAAGCTGGATGTTTGAAACAACCTCAGCGCAGAGAATCTGCGTGCTAGACTCAAGCCTACAGTGAGCTCTCAGTGATCTTCAAATCCGATGAAACCCCGCGCTTGTCTGATCAGTGCTCTTGAGGATTTCCCCATCGGGGTTAATCCCTCTGCTGTAGCCCCACACTCAGCCCAACTTCCAAAGGGGGCACAGAAAGGAGACAGCCTCATTAGCCACTCGTTTGTAATGGCTCCTTTTACCCTGTGCTTCCTTACACAGCAGCCTCCCACTGCCTTTAGTCTACAAATATCTTGAATGTATACGGTGTTTAATGTAGAAAGGTCTAAAAAAGAAGTGCCTGTGCGAGAGAGGGTGGGAAACCGACGGGAACGGGAGTCGGAGGAGGGGTGGACCAGCCAGGAGCAGAGTCGGGTAGAGAGATGCGGGGATGGGGG